>PPHT02000015.1:127099-214596 GCA_003705115.2 Ogataea henricii
GGGGGGGGGGGGGGGGGGGGGACCGCATTGACCTGCCTCGCGCGTCAATTGCGGCCCACCCGCTCATGTAGGCGCATGTCTCACTACTTTGTCGCATTAACGTTGTTCGTACTTGATTTATCGGGAAAGTTGAATGGATCGACTGAGACACACCTTGCTCCGCTCGTTAGTTGGTAACCACTCCCCGCTGCGCTCGCCAGATTCGGCTACAGAATGAGCTGAGTAAATGATTATATCAATGACAGTGAAAATCTACGACAGCGTGACGAGCGAAGCGAGTCACTCTGTCGTCAACGAGCTATCATAAAGATTCTGTGCCAGACTATGCCGAACCCGATATACTCGCTCACGACTCGCTCCGCTCGTCGTTCGTCTGTCGTTCGCCTGTCGCTCGCCATCCGTCATTTGTCATCTGCACATCCCTCGACCCACCTCTTCAGCCTCTCGTAATCAGCCTCACGATTCTCCGGATCCATCAGCAACTCCCGGTCCACAAACGAGCCCAGCTTCAGCTGGTTGCGGACACAAACCACCGACGGAACCTGGTTCACCTGATAATCCAGTAGAAGAGACTTGGTGCCCGGCTCGTCGCTCTCGATGTCCACCATGTTGACGAGCTTTGTGTCATCAATGTCGTAGGCCACAATCCGCTGTAACGCAGCCGTCTGCTTGTTGGAGGCCGTGTCGCCGCGGTACACAAAGTTCAACAGCAACGGGTTGCGCTGCGGCATGATGTTTTCGAGCTCGGCGCGTTCTCTCACAGCGAGGAAAATCCGGTTCTTGGTGGGCCCTGTTGGTGGATACAACACCTGTTTCGGCTTGATCAACGGGTTCCGGGAAGCCTGGACGTACACGGCGAGCGCGCCGACGGCAACGGTTCCGCCGAGAATCCACTTTTGTTTGTCGGTGAGCATGTTGCGGAGGGGGGCCAGTCTGGTTGATGTTGACGTGTGCTGTCAGTGAAACTGGAACGGGCTTTTTCAGTCTGCGTGCGTGCCACTTGAGCTGGACTCGAGATTGCTGTGTCTCGGCTGACTCAGCGCTGACAAATCGCTTTCTGGCCAATTTTTTGCCGGGACTTTTTTTTTTTTTCTCGTCCTCTTCCAGAACTGAAAAACTTAGGCGGATTTCTCCAATGCACAAATAGTCTGGGGCACCAGAGCAAGAAGAACGGGTCGCCAATCACTCATTTTACGGGCATTTGAGGCGGGAAAAAGCAGATTCAGCGTTTCCACAGCAGCACAAACCATCCAGACAGCACAGCGCTCCAGAACACCCACGCGAACACCGTTTATCACACGTTTTGTTACTGCGGAGAAAATTCAGCCACAATGAGCACTAGCGACAATCACGCCGGGCCGGACGTGGACGTGTTCGACCAGATGCCGATCATCTCGCCGACGGTGTCGCCGACGAGCGCGGCAAAAGCGGCCGTGACGGCAGACGAGCAGCAGCAGGCGCAGGACAAGAGAAACCAGCTGCCGTCGACGCTGCCAGTGGTGGAGTGTGTGGCTCGGGCGCGGATCCCCACCACACAGGGCCCCGAGATCTTTTTGCATTTGTATTCGAACAACGTGGACAACAAGGAGCACCTGGCGATTGTGTTTGGAGAGGACATCCGGTCGCGGAGTCTGTTTAGACGGCGTCCGGGCGAGACACAGCACGACAGAATGACGAGAGGAGCGTATGTGGGACGGCTACATCCGGGACGACGGGACGCGGACCACGACGATGTGCTTGGGATAGGCCTGGAGTTCGACGAGGACGGCTACGTGGTGGCGGACGCGAGCAGAGACCCACCCGACGAGCCGACGCTTGTTCGAATCCACTCGGAGTGCTACACGGGCGAAACTGCGTGGTCTGCGCGGTGCGACTGCGGCGAGCAGTTTGACGAGGCCGGCCGGCTGATGGGGGCCAACGGACACGGGTGCATTGTGTACTTGCGGCAGGAAGGCCGCGGGATCGGGCTCGGAGAGAAGCTCAAGGCGTACAATCTACAGGATCTGGGTGCGGACACGGTGCAGGCGAACCTGATGTTGCGACACCCAGCGGACAAGCGGAGCTTTTCGCTTGCGACGGCGATTCTTCTGGACCTGAACCTGGTTCGGATCAGGCTTTTGACGAACAATCCAGACAAGATCATTGCGGTGGAGGGGAAGAACCGGCTGGTCAAAGTGGAGGAGCGGGTTCCGATGGTGCCGTTGGCGTGGCAGAACGGCCAGCAGGGGGGGATCCAGTCGAAGGAGGTTGAGGGGTATTTGAGGACGAAGATTGAGAGAATGGGTCATCTTTTGAGCAAGCCGGCGAGCGAGGCGAGCTAACGGCGAGCGCAGCGCGTTATTAGCGAAGCGAGCGAGCGAGCGAGCGGATGAGCAAGCAGGCAAACAGGCAAGCATGAAATCTGGTGAATGATCAATCTGACTGGGTTTGAAAGAACGGGCTAAAAAAAACTTAAGGATATTTAATGAAAAAAAAGTTTAAGTTACCCTACTGGAGCGAACCCTGGGCCGAACAGAAGCCGAAGCGAGTGACACTAAGTTCACAGAGTGAGTGAGATGCTTGCTTATGAGTTGTTTTAGATTGAGCGAGTAACAGTACCCACTTACTACGACTCGCTTGCTCACGACTCGCTTCGCTCGTCGTTCGCTCGTCGTTTGCTTCGCTCGTTCGAACATTATTAATATATTACCACTATCCACTACTACTGCTTGAGGAGCTTCTCGATATCTGGAGCGATCTTGCCTGGGGTCTTGATGGAGGCGTATCTGTTGACAACATTTCCCTCCTTGTCAATCAAAAACTTCTCAAAGTTCCACTTGATACCCTTGAAACCCAAGAGACCGGACTTCTGGTCCTTGAGCCACTCCCACAATGGGTGGGCGTTGGCACCGTTCACGTCCACCTTCTTCATGAGTGGGAAGCTGACACCGTAGTTGAGCGAGCAGAACTCGACGATTTGCTCCTCGGAGCCTGGCTCCTGGTGGCCAAACTGGTTGCATGGGAAACCAATCACAGTGAAGCCTTGGTCCTTGTACTTTTCGTAGATCTCTTCGAGTTCCTTGTACTGCTTAGTGAATCCGCACTTGGACGCGGTGTTGACGATGAGCACCACCTGGCCCTTGAGGTTCTCCAATGGGAACTCCTGGCCCTTGTTGTCGATAGGCTTGAAAGTGTAGAACTTGGACATTGCGATGGGGAAACTGTGCTTGCTGAATTTCTTGGTTACGAGGAGATTCAATATTTTTTTCTAGCCAGCGATAACGTGCTTTTTATACTGTAGCTGTGAAATTTACCGAAAAAATTCATTTCCGTCATTATTACAAACATCGACCGTTTTCCAGCTTTATCGCCCGCGATTCAACGGCTTTCACATGTTCTAGAAGCAAGCCGCACAAATTCTTAGTAATCGCGTATAGTCGCGACTGTGGATGGTTTGCTGGGAATCTCGTGTCGGAGGAGGTTTGTAGCTCGTACTGGAAAAAATTCACCGTGACGAGCAATGACGAGCAACGACTCGCTTCGCTCGTCGTTGCGACGCGAGGGACGCCGTCGTTGTGCCGGGGGACCGGGGCGGTCATGTTTGCCGGGGCGGTCGTGTTCGCCGATCCGATTAAGAAGATACGAACGAACGACGAACGAACGACGAGCGAAGCGAGTTACTCAGTCAATTATTGAGTTATTCGAATGAGGTACTGAGTTTGTCAGCTCCTGAGATTTTGGGTTATTGATAAATGATTTATTGAGTTATCGAGTAGAGATACTCAGCTACTCAGCTACTCAGCTACTCAGCTACTCAGCTACTCAGCTACTCAGTAATACAGTACCTCATTAACTGACACTCATCAACTGCCTCACGACTCGCTCCGCTCGTCGATCGTCGCTCGTCGATCGTCGCTCGTCGTATTACCCGTGTAAGGATGTATATTCTCATCTACAATAACTTCGTAAACCTACTCTGCTCTGCTCTGCTAGTTACCCAGCTGCTGTTGCTGGAAAAGCGAGCAAACGATTGGACGAATGATAGGGAAGGGTGAGCTCACTTACTCCTCGCTTCGCTCGTCGTTCGCTCGTCGTTCGCTCGTCGTTCGCTCGTCGTTCGCTCGTCGTTCGCTCGTTGCTCGTCGTGAGCTAATTCCTTCACTAATGTTTATTACTCTAAATGTATAGAAAAGAAACACCGACCAACAACCAGCGAAGCAACCGGCAAAGTAACTTGCCAACTGGTGCTGGCGGTCAATTCGATGGCATAACAAGCAACGTGGGTTGTGTTGGTGACATCACACAATCGGGTAACACGCTCCAGTGATGAGCGAGGAAAGTTACCCTTTCTCAGTGCTCCGTTACCGCTTTCTCACAACTCCTTTGCCGCTTTTTCACCGCTTCTTCACCACTCCTCTACCGCTTCTTCACCGCTCCTCTACCGCTTCTTCACAACTACCTCACAACTCGCTTCGCTCGTCGTTCGCTCATCTCTTCACCCTCTTCACCCCCTCATACTCCCTCACAACACACCCCAACAACGTAGCACACCTCCTCGCAAGCTCTGCCGGCGTCCGACTCTGGAAGAAAAAGTCAAACTCAAACAACGCACTCCTCCGAATCTCATCCCTTATCAACTCATACAAATCAGGCCTCTCCAACCCATATCTGTACAGTTGAACCAACAAATACCGATCCTCTTCCTCGGTGAAAACACGCCGAGTCGATGACGACGGTGGGTGCCGTAAAACCAGATCTTGAAGCGGACTAGACGTCTCTGAAACTTTGCGACGAAGTGCCTCCTTTTGTACTTTGCTCCGTAAAATCCGCTCCTCGCCTGCCTCAATTTGTCCAACATACCGCTCAAAACCTTCAATATTCGCATAGTTCCGCCAAAACGCCTCCGCGTACTCCTTCACCTCCTCCAAAGTCTTGTCGTCAAACTCGCTCGCAATCGCATTCATCGAGTTCCGTCCATACTTGGTGTTGAGATGGATGAAATGGAAGAAATCCCGTCTCAACCAGTTCAAATACCCTTGTCCAAGCAGTTCCTGCTTCAACGCTTCCTCCTCCTCAGTCAAAGGCCGTGACTTGTCTATTTGTCGCTGCTCCAATTGCTGGTTCAATAACCGCACCTCCATCGTATCAGATCCTCCTTTCGCCAACTCTGCACGCTGTCCCGTCTTCTTTTTGAAGTAGTTCCTCTCCATCTCGTACAACTCGTGCAACTCAATTGGGAAAAACTGATGATCATAAATCGGAGTCTGTCTCGGAGGACGCGGCCCTTTATACTGCGGCTGCGCAGACCCGCTCCTGTTCCCAGGGTTCAAAACATCCCGATAATACATGTCAATCGAATAATTCTCCTTGCGCTCCCGCTTCGCCGGATTGATCCACGTGTAAACTCCACCTAACGCACTCCCATTGCTCACCGGCTCTTTCTTCTGGAAATTCTTGCCGTCCCATTCATAGACCGAGTCCGACGACGACGTGAAGTTTTGCAAATCATCCAATCCCAGCTTCGAATACTTGGATTGCAACTCCAACGTTTTCTGTTCCGATTGTTGCAAAATCGCATCGATCTCTTCGTCGTCCAACGTCTGTTTCTGCTCCTCGGTCGACGTCTGTCCATTCTGGTTCAGCACGTCTGCTGCTCCATACTGAATCATGTTGAGAAGCTCATCTTTCGAGCTTGCTTTGCTCTTGCCGTCTGGCCCAGCACCAGCGCCAGCCCCAGCCGCATTCCGTCCTTGCTGGATCACCAACTGGTCCAACCTCAGCTTCTGCGACGCCCGCTCCAAAATCTTCTCCTCGATCGCGTTTTGAGTCACAAACCTAAACACTTTCACCTGCTTCGTCTGGCCAATCCGATGGGCACGATCCATCGCCTGTAAATCGGCCTGCGGGTTCCAATCTGAATCGTACAGGAAAACAACGTCCGCAGACGTCAGATTGATACCCAATCCTCCTGCCCTCGTGGTGAGCAAAAATACAAACTTGCGAGATCCAGGCGCAGAATACTCGTCAATGGCACGAATCCGATCAACATGGTCTGTCTGACCGTCAATCCGACAATACTCGTACTCGCGGAACCCACAATAGTCCTCCAGAATGTCCAGCATCCGGCTCATCTGCGAAAAAATCAAAACCCGCGACCCTTGCTCTTTCAATCGCCGCAACATGCTGTCCAAAACCTTCATCTTTTGCGAGTTGAACACCAGATGCTCATCTGTCGTGAACGGAGGACCAGGCTCCGCACCGTCGAACAAGTACGGGTGATTGCAGCACTTACGCAACTGCATCACAATGTTCAACAACCTCGTCTTGGACTCACGCTTCCCATTTGCTCCATTCACAGCATCAATGTCGCGCTCCAACAGCTTCTGATACCACCGTTTCTGCATCTCCGTCATCCCCACATACACATTGAGCTCTTTTTTCGGCAACAGCGACTTCTCCACCTCCGACTTGATCCGTCGAAGAAGGAATGGCTGCAACACCTGGTGCAACTGTTGGACAACCGTGTTTTCTCCGTCACCACCGTCGGCGCCGTCGCCAACAGTGCCGCCACCGCCCGACGAAAACCACTCGTCAAACGTCGCCGAGCTCGCAAACACGTCTGGAAGCAAAAAGTTCAACAGCGCCCACAGCTCGTGCAAGTTGTTCTGCAACGGAGTACCTGTGATCAGCATCCGATTGCGTGAATGGAACGTCCGAATGATCTGCGACAGTAAAGAGTCCTCGTTTTTCAGCCGGTGGGCCTCGTCAACCACAATGTACTCCCAGTTGAACTTCTTGAGCGTCGCCTTCTCTTTGATAACAATCTCGTACGACGAGATCACCACGTCAAACCGACACGGAAGTATCCCATTGCGGATGATCTCACTGCGCTGTTGCTGATCTCCCGTTAAAACCAGCGTTTCCACCTCGGGAGTCCACTTGGCAAACTCTCGCTGCCAGTTTTCCAGCGTCGATTTCGGAACAATCACGAGATGAGGACCAAAATTGCACTTGACGTACCGCAGATACCCGAGAAAAGAGATCGTTTGGAGCGTCTTCCCAAGCCCCATCTCGTCCGCAAGAATCCCGGAAAGATTGTTCTGGTTCAACGCAATCAGCCAGTTCAGTCCTTGGATCTGGTACGCCCTCAAAGTACCGTTTATGTACCCTGGAGACTCGGTGAACTCGTATATCTGCTGCTGGTCCTCGTCTTCCTCGTCGTGAAGTAGCTCGGCGTCCTCCTCTTTCTCCGTTTTCCGGCGCCGGTGGTCCGCCGCTGACCCGCCGTTGCGGGAGCCGTTTCCGGACTGCTCCAGGAGCTCGACAACCTGCGCAAACCGCGGATCATCGAGTGCCTTCGCTGTGATAAAATGCTTGAAGAGATCTGTAAGCCCCACCAAATACCTGAATCGCTTCGCCGTCTCCTCCACATTCAGCTCCTTCTTGTCGCTGGTCGCAATGTACTTTTTCACACGCTCCTGCTGTGTTGGCCGGTTCGAATATCCGGGAAACGCTGCGGCTCCATACTGGCTTGTATCGTTTGGTGCCGGACTGGTTTCTGTAGAAACTCCCGTGCTGAGTGCTTGCGTGTTCTCCGACATCCTTGCACCGTTTCTATATTGCGTGCTGTGTTCGTTCTGATGGCCACGGGTGGTTTTGTACAAGAGGGACGAGCACAATTGACGAGAGGGCTCTTTGAAAACAGCAACGCGTTGGGTTTGTTTTTCTCGTTTTATTTGGTGAAGGGGAAAAAAAAGAAGAACAAGAAGAAGAAGAAAAAAACAAAAGTGCGAAAAAAAAACCTGTGTGGCGGAGCGTGGCGGTGCGCCGCGACGTGGCGCAGCATTTGCCATCGAATAAAAGAAAAATGAAGAATTGTAATAAAAAAAAAAAAATAATTGATAACTAATCCAACAATCACTGTCTATGATCCCGTTTTTTTCTTCCGTAATCCGTCCCTCTCCCTTTTATACCATGATCGCACTTAACGGAAACACAAACAACACGCTCCCCACGCTCCCCACACCCCCCACGCTTCCCGCACACGCCACCACCGCCGCCACATCGTCTCAGCTCAAAGCTCCGGAGCCCGAACACTGTCCAGGACCAGAAAGCGACAATGCCGGCAAAGCAGACGCGTGTTCAGGCTGCGCCAACAAAGAGGTGTGCGAGTCGCTGCCCAAAGGCCCCGACCCAGACCTCCCGTTGATCAACCAACGTCTCGCGGGCGTCAAACATAAGGTTCTTGTTCTCTCTGGAAAAGGAGGTGTTGGAAAGTCAACATTCACATCGATGTTGTCGTGGGCTCTCGCCGCCGACCAAGGTCTGGAAATAGGCGCGATGGATCTCGATATCTGCGGACCGTCGCTGCCGAAAATGCTGGGTTGCGAGCACGAGTCGATCCATTCGTCGAATTCGGGATGGTCGCCTGTTTACGTAAGCGACAATCTCGGGATGATGTCGATCCAGTTCATGTTGCCGGATCAGGACTCTGCGATCATCTGGCGAGGCAGCAAGAAAAATGGACTCATAAAGCAGTTTCTCAAAGACGTGGACTGGGGCGATCTCGACTACCTCGTGATTGACACTCCGCCAGGAACGTCTGACGAGCACCTTTCTGTGACAACCTATCTCAAGGAGACTGGAATCGACGGCGCACTCATCGTGACCACGCCGCAGGAAGTGGCTCTTTTGGACGTGCGCAAGGAAATCGATTTCTGTCGCAAAGCCAACATCAAAGTTCTTGGAATTGTGGAGAACATGTCGGGCTTTGTGTGTCCGAGTTGCGGTGGAGAGTCGAAGATTTTCAAGCCCACGACAGGCGGCGGCGAACGTCTGGCAAGCGAGCTGGGTCTGAGGTTCCTTGGCAGCGTTCCCCTTGATCCGCGCATCGGGAAGAGCTGTGATTCTGGAGAATGTTTCTTGGACCTGTATCCAGACTCCCCAGCGTGTGATGCTATTCTAGACGTGGTGGATAGTTTGAGAGAGGAGGTTGAGAAGTGAGCAAATGACGAGCGAAGCGAGTCATTTGCAAGACATCCCTGAACGATGCTTCCTGTTGAAATTGCAAGACATTGAACGAACCTTCTTAATGGAATTCAAAGACATCCTCATTCAAATCACCACCCATTCTCGAACAACCCATCTTAGTGCGATTCTCCTTAGAAATGACTCGCTTTGCTCGTCATACCACATCGAGCGAAATATCTGCCCTACTCGTCTAAGGACGCTCCCGTTCCAGAGCAAACTACGAGTGAACGACGAACGATGCACATAGCATACACACAAGATGAGGAAAACAACATCCAGCTCGTCTTTCCATGACTCGCTTTGATCATTCGTCACTCACGACTCGCTTCGCTCGTCGTTCGCTCGTCGTTCGCTCATCGTCGATTCAATCTATTCTATCATCTAAACAAAATTAATGGCCTTTGTATCCTGCCCGCCCGGCAGTTTACTCTTGACGTAGTTCTTTTCGCTTGGAGGAAGGTCCAGCGCCAAAAGTTGCTGCTCGTTGTACTCCAGCCCTTCCTTGAATATCAAACGCACAAGTGTCTTGTACATGAGAGTCCTGGCGATCTTCACGTCTGCGTTGCTCTCCCTCAAAAGCATCAGCCCATTCATCACTCTGGTCACGTAATCACCCAGTTGGCTCGAAACGTCTTCTTCCCCACTAACAATGCTCACGTAATCGTAGTACAGTCCTGCACCGATAGACCAATTTGGAAGACTTTTGAAGTTCACTAAAAGTTGTTTCAGCTCGGAAAATTGCGTGTTGGCAATGATGAATTGCGGAGCGACACTTTCTAGAGCAAGTTCGTGAGCCTCGCTAAGCATCTGCGCATCCACAAGCGACTTGACAGCTTGCAGATACTTCTTCTGACTTTTGAACTCAACAGAACGAGCCTCGTACAACAAAGACAACGGCAATCTCAACCGGTCATGTAACACTTCCAGCTTTCTGTCGTCCTCCAAAAACCCAAACGACTCAACGTTCTGTTTCAACAACCGTGATATCTCCGTCTTGCGCTTTCCCTCGTCAACAATGTGTTCCAAAACAAACACAGATTCCTCAAATTGTTTATGGCTATTCAGCTTCTCGCTCAGCTTCAACGCAATTGAGTCAGACTCTCTCTGGTCAATGCGCAGGACACTGTTCAGCTTCTTCACCAACAAAAACTGGATTTCCGGATCATAACGGCTCACCACAAAAACAGGGTCGCTGAACACCTTGAAAATAGGATATATCCAGTCGTCTGCTTCGGGCTTCTTGTCCAATCTCTGCTCATACCCAACAAACTCCAAAATGCATGACTTCAAGTCCGTGTTGGTGTCGCCGTATTTCAACATCAACAGCAGAACTATCGACCACGAAACCCCTTCAAGATGACGAACGTGCTCCTCCGATAGAATGTTGCCCGACAAAAGCTTGTATATTTTCAAAACAGGCTCTGGAATCAGCTTGGTCGAGGATGTTTTGGCCCACTCATTCAGTTGTTTCGTCGCGAGAGTCTTCACCATTGGATCGTTCGAATCTATCAACGTTAAAAGCGTTGCCAGATGGTTGTTTGAGCTCTCAATCGCACAATCAACAGCCTTCACCACATCTCCCGCCATCAGTAACACATAAACCATCTCAAGCTTGTCATGACTGCTGATGCTGAGCAAACGTTGGATCTCTTGTGCATTGTACCGCTGTAACCACTCCACCACTAGTTCCCGGCGCCTCAATGCAACAAACTTTGACTCGATTTGCGGGTTTCTAGCGAGGTATTCAAGGTCTCGACCACTCAATTTAGAGCGACAGTAATTATCATCTGCCAATCTCGCAAGCAGATCCCAGAATTGGTACTCGGCAGAGCCTTGGAATGCTCTCAAAACAGATGACAGAGACACACTCGTATCCAGGCACACCATTGGATACGAGTCTGAGCCTTGCATACTAACGTCGGCACCCATACGCTCGTCTGCAAGAACCGTTTTGATGATGCTCAAATTCCGGAACTCTGGAACAGCAGCCTCGAGTTTCTTCAACTTGGTATCATCTTTTGCACCAAACAAAAACTTGTTTACAACTCTGGTGTCCAAAGACATCTCTTTTGCAGCATTCAGATCATTGTTGAAAACTGAGTAGAACCCACCAGAAAGCTCAACTTGCGCTTCCCAGTCGTCGCTAACAGGGAACTCGGCCTGGTTCTTAAGTGCCACCACATCAATCTCTTCGATCTCAGGCTCGTACGCCTTCACATGCACCAGATCGTTGAAGTTAGGTTCACCGTTGGAAGACCCATCGTCTTCCATTGCCGAGTCATCGTCACTCTTCTTGACTTCTGGCTCAAACGTGTTGTCCACCTCCACGTACTCGTACGTGTCCAACTCGGGAAGCTCCTCCTCGTCGGCAACTTCCACCGACTCGCTATTCCAACCACCAGGAACGTGTGTTCCTGAATCATACTCGTCAAACCTTGGCTTCTTGTATCCATTCCAGGCCCCCTCAGGGTACCGAGTGTTGATCTCCAGAGCATCGGTCTCGGTATCACTCCTGGTCTTTTCGTGAGCCACCTGATCTTTGTACTTCTTCACCAGCTCTTGGTCATCCTCGTCTTCATCCACCAATCCCCAAATACTGAAATGCTCGACACTGAAGGTGAATGTCCCACTGATCGGGTCGTAGTTGATGAAATTCATTCCCGGTAACGTCTTGAGACGACTGATGTGGTTCGAGACTTCAGGAGCAACAGGGTTTGTGATTTTCTCCTTTGTCGCCTTGTCGGTCGGATAACACTTCTCGATCGACACAACAGCAGGGACATTCAAACCGTTTCCTCTGGAAGGCTTGTCGTTGTCAGGATAAACAAGCAGAATGCGCGGTAAAAACTTGACACACTTTCCCAGCAAAGCATCCCAGTTGTTCTTGAACGCACTCAGGTCAACAGGATAAGAAAACGTAACCTGTCCGTAGCCCGTCCGACCAGCCGTGAAGTTCTCCACATGCGTCAGTTCCAAACTGTTCAACTTAGCAAGCTCTTCAATCGACGGAGAGCACCAGTAATCTTGCGTGGTTCCCCCGTTCTGGCCGTTGGTTTCCTGTGTTGTAGCTTGTTTACCGTTCTGTTGATCGTTCGAGCTCGAGGAGTTGGCATTTGCCACGTTCTTCACAACCGTGGGTTTGAAACTGGAGACGCTCAGCAAAGACGGCTTTGACGAGCCAGCTATTCTGCGTCTTTTCAAGATGACATCATCAGGAACAATTTCTTGATAGTTTTTAAAAGTTCCTCTTGGGTTTCTCACAATCAGCTTTCGGAACTCAGATCTGTGCGAGTTGGTGCTAACTCCATTGAAGTTGGTGACTTTATTGCCCGTGCTCGAGGATTCACCCTTGTTCTCTAAAGAAGAAGCAGGTGGATGGCTGCTGTGCGTGGTGTCTGAGAAGATCCCTGTCACGTTCTCCATGGCATACTTGTGCAGTCCAGGGACTTTCAAGGACTTGCCCAACCGACTCAAGAAGGACAGACCGTTCGTGTTGCTGGCCTCGCTCGACACAATCGACGAGACCGATCTTTTGCGCTTCAACTGCGACGGAAGCGACAAGGAAGACTCTGGTTTCCGGCTCGGTGTGAGAGCCTTGGGCATTTCCGAAACTTGTAGCGATGCTGAGGATATGTTGATCCCGTAGGGACTCATGTTGCCCGTTTGTTGCTGCTGTTGCTGGGGCTGTTGAGCGTTGCTGGACGAGGAAAACAAACCTCCTCCAGGCCTGGTTGAGCCTGGGTTTCCAAACAAGTTCGTGTTGGTTTGGCTTTGTGGACGGTTGAATAGCCCTGTTGGAACTGCTGGTGTCTGTGGTTTGGACCCAGAAGAGAATCCGGTGGATCCGCCCAGTCCCGTTGCCGCTGGCTGCGCACTCGCAGTTGTGTTTGCAGTGCCGTTTCCGAAGGAGAATGCAGGCGTTGTTGTGTTGTTGTTGTTGTTGTTGTTGCCAAAGGAGAACCCGTTTGTAGAGTTCGAGCCGGTGGCGGCGGCCAACGCGTTGCTCGTGGTTTGTCCTGTGGTCTGCGAGTTACCAAAAATGTTCGACTTGGCCGGTGCACCGGTTCCTCCCGCAAGCGGGCTGCTGGTGTTGTTGGAACCGAAGCTGAACCCAGTGGGTTGTTTTGCTGCTGATCCAAACATCGCACTGAAAGGTGTTGAAAAGAGCCAGGAGACGCTGCTGTGGGTGACGCTGCTGTGACTGCGTGCTGGTTTACGTGTGTGGAGCTGTCCAACGTCCGCCAATGGCCTTGTTTTGTGCAGAAAAACAGATGGGTATCCCACGAAACAAGACAGTAACAACAAACGCAATGGGCTTTTTTTTTTTCTTGTCCGTGTAGGAGAAACAAGGCAAAAAAAAAAAAATTTGGCTAGCTTGGCGACACGTGTTTTATTCTGGCAGAATCGGATCTATAGAAAAAAAAAAAAGTACACAAGAAGAAGGAATCCTTTGTTTGAATATCAAAGAGGGCAAACAATCGGAGCAATTGGGGTCATTTTCAAACCAAATCAAACGTCTGTCAGCAACAGAACACAGAATTTCGGGTGCAAAAAGCAGCTGAAAGCACCAAAGTTCGCGCTCTGCGCCCCCCCAAATCACAATGGATACCACTACCAATTTCGGTTATGCCTCAGTCAACCTATCGGTGAACCTGCACTGGGTGTTCTTGGTCGACTGGGTGATCGCCCTTCTCGGCTCGCTGGGAATTCTGTTTTACTTCAACAGACTGGTGGGCTCGTTTCTGTCGTTTGTGCTGAAATACCTCGTTTGGAAGAGGTACAAAGTGCGAATAAAGATCCAGTCGGTGAAGGTGTCGTTCCTGGCAGGCCGGATCTTCTTCAAGAACGTCACCCTGGTGACCAACAATGAGCTCATCCTCGCGCATCAGGGCTGGTTCACGTGGCGGTACTGGCTGATGAGCGTGCGGCGCTCGGGGCTCAGCATAGCGGTCGACGACGCGGACGTGACGAAGAACAATGCCCTTCCGTGCCGGTTTCTGCTGGAAATCTACGGGCTCGAGATCTTCACGTACAACAGATCGAAGGTTTACGACGACATTCTTGAAAACCTGCGGAAAGAAGACGGCGACTCGGTCGACGGCGTGCCTCCGGCGCCGAACACCCGGAAACCGCCTTCAACTTCAGGCGAATCCGCCGAGGACAGCACGACGGTGAACGAGAACTCGGTCGAGGAGGAGTCCGCGCGGCTGCCAGCCTTCATCGCGATGCTTCCGGTCGCAGTGGTGGTGAAGCGAGGCTCGGTGGTGATCGGAAACGAGACAACAACGTCGCTTCTGGTGGCTTCGTACACGAGTCTAGAAGGAACACTGGATGCTCAAAAGTCCGTTTCCAAGTACGACCACTACCGCTTCACCAACGACTTCAGAGCATCGCACTTGCAATTTTTCCTCAAGCCCAATATCTCGCACAAGAAAATCGACAAGCTGGCGGGCGAAGTTGAACTGCTACAGAGAGACCGCATGCAGAGGTTCGTCGACTACATTCACGCATTCGAGAACAGAGTGCGTCGCAAGAGACAGCAGAAGAAAGAGCAGTCAATGCAAGACGACCAGAGTGAAGTTTGGCTCGGCTTGGAGCGCTATCTGACTGCCGTCGGGTCCACAAAGTCCCGCGACAAAGCCGACGCGGATCGCCAATTCAACGGGCCCAAGGCTGACGCTATCGTCTTTGAACGAAGCCAATACGCAAGGTTTACCCACATTTTCGACTCGGAATACGTTGATTTCCGCTACTATTACGACGTTCCCGGCTTGGTTCCCAGCGTACAAACCCCTGTTGACAAGATGAATGGTCCTGAGATTGGGAACGGCGACGTGGCCCCGGTGAATAACCTGGATGTGAGCGTCTCCGGAGCCAGTATTCACTATGGACCGTGGGCCGACAAGGAGAGAATGTACTTGCATCGGCTTTTGTTCCCGTCCATGTCTCGGGACAGCAAGCCTTTTGAGCCTCTGAAAAGTGGCATGAAAAGGCAGTACGTGGGCTTCAAACTGTTTTTGGAGTGTCTTGACGAACTGACACTCCGGATCCCGTTCAGGGAACTGAGCAAAGACATATTGCATGCGAATTCAGTCAATGCCACAACCGCACCCAGACCTTTTGGCTGGCTTGATTTGAAAGTGGGTGCAGGATCGGTCCTGAACACCTTCACCTCATACATCCCCACCGCTGAAGAAGGTTGGAAAAGCACTCTTGAGTTAGACCTCAAGTCTCCCGGTGTTTATTCGAGCATCAACCACAACCTGTTTTTCAGGGCAAAACAACACACTGTCAACGCAGACATTGGGTATCCGCTCAAATGGAACGGAGAGGCAGTTTGGAAGTTCAATCACCACTCTACGGACGCCGAGTTGTATCTGTTGAGGGAGCACGTCTCGCTGCTTACAGATCTGTTTGCAGATTTCAGTTCCGGAGATCCTACTCCGTACGAGCTGTTCCGGCCATTTATTTATGACATAGACTGGAACTTCACAAACTACACCATCTGTCTGAATTTGAACGAGAAGAACATCGTGGACAATCCTCTGGATGTCAATGATAACGTGTCGCTGTCGTTCAAGGGGTACGATCTGAACCTGCGGGTCTCCATACCTTTTGAGACCGTTTATCGCAAATACACAGTGTTCAACTATCATTTGAAGACGAGTTATTTCGATCTGGTGGTTGATCTTCCTCCGTGGAACACCGGTTACAATTTCTTGCGGAAAAAAGAAGTTGGAAGAGCGTACAACTATCAGATGGGGGGCTCGTACACTTACTACACAGCGGTGGAAATCGATTCGGTCGATACAATCATCATCAATTGCACCTGTAAAGATACCACGCTGGAGTCCTACGGATTCGTCATTAGGTACTTTTTGATCATGAAAGCCAACTATTTTGGTGAAGACACCCACTTCCGAACTCTGGCAGAGTTCATGGATGATTTCAATGGGGGAAATCCACAGAAACTCAGCTCGGCAGAGGAACAACTCCAGCACATGAACATCAAGTTGAAAAATGAAACCGACTTGTTTTTCTCTTTCCAGGTGGAGAATGGATGTCTTATTCTGCCTTCGCACATCTACGACTGCGAGTCACATTTAGCATTGCATTTTGACAGTCTTGACATTGACCTGAGATTCAACAACTACTACATGGACGTCCAGGCTGACTTTTCTGAGATCAACGCCAGAAATCTCGAGAACTGCAACGAGTCAACCATTTTTGCGACAACAGCGTCCCGCCCTACTTTCGACCCAGCATTGGTCATTGATTGTCTCACAGTCCACGGACACAGAGTGTTTGGCCTACCTCCAGACGAGCCTACCTATTTTTGTAGGTGGGAGTTTGAGTCTGGTGATATCAAACTTGACTCGCAACCCAAGTTCATTGACTCGCTGAGCCGCTCGTTGTCTGCGATTGGAGTCGGGTACAGCGACCTGGAGAACTCGTTGGGGATACCAGAAGAGGACATCACTGATATTGTGAATCTGACGTTCAACTGTCCGAAGATCGATGTGAATATCAAGGGATTGGATTACAACCTGCGGACGACTTTGCTTGGACTGGCGTTCAAGCTATCGGACCAGCCAAACGAGATCTACAACTCGAGAATCTCTCTTACAATCGAGGAGATACTGATACAGTCGTTCAGAAAAGGAGTGACTTTGCTTCGAGTGAAAACGTCGGTGTATGCCACTGACTTTGTCCGGAAGCCGTTCTCAGATGAGAAGAGACAGATGCAGAACGAACACATCAAGGCCAACGACGGGCCTTTCCACCGGTGTCCGTTCTTGATTCCGACGAAAATGAGAGATGCCAAGTACTACAGAGAGTATGGCTCGATCAAGCCGTCTATTTGTCTGCCCGACGTGCCGCCGCCGCTGAACTCTGATTCGATGGATCCGTTGATCAAGCATTATCCAATGAGGCTTCAGCGGGCGCTTGAAGAGGACAACGATTCAGAGGCATCGTACGATGGAGACACAGAAGACTATTATCGTCCGGACCAGGCTCAGATTGCAGATCTTGATGAGACTTACGAGTACGACAACGTTGTCCTGACATTTGGCAAAGTCGATGCGTTTGTGTCTCCGATGGCCATGCTGGTGGTGATGGACATCCTTTACAAGTTGAACCGGTTCACCTTGACGGACGTGGTGGACAACTTGCAGGTTGATGTCATTGATCATTTGAAGAAGAAGTACACCAAGAGCTCCACTGAGGTGAACCTGATGTTGAAGACGAGTCTCGTGCAGCTGAGAGTGTCTGAGTCTCTGTGTTCGACAGACTTCATCACTGTTGATCTGTCTGAGCCGTGTGTGTCATACTCATTCAACAACAGTTCGGCCGACGTTGAGGAGCATTTGCTGAACATGAGCGTGCACCAGCTAGAGATGAAGGCGGTCAAAAACGACAAGACGCAGCTCTTTGTTGTGTGTCAGAAGCTCGGGGTCCTCTTGAGCGATGCGACCAAGTCGACCAGCTGCAAGATTGACCAGGAACACATTTCTGTTGACGTTGATCCGAGCGGGCTGGAATGGGTGGCCAAGTACGTGATGTCGTTTGAGAAGCCGTTCAGAGAGGCTCAGGAGATCGAAGCCAAGATAGCGAGCGACAAGAAGAAGGCCAAAATCGAGCTGGCGTACGTTGTGTCGATGGCCGGTGTGGCGCACTCGGTGCGCCATGACCCGTCGTGTATCACGAAGCCATCGTACGTGAGCCGGTGCAGCGACGACCACATCAGGATGGAAGACAGTTGGAAGATCATCACGCGGTTGCGCCACGTTTTGTACAACTTGCCGCGTGACTGGAACGTCCAGACGGATGCGATGTTCAAGGCCAAGAAGTGGGAGGCGCCTGCGGACGCGAGAGACAAGGTTCTGGATGTGTTTGTGAACTGGAGAAAGTGGGAGTTCAACAACATTGCCAACAGCTATGTGCTGACTGCTGTGTTTGGTTCCGAGAGCCGTGCCAAAGTGGCCAAAGCGTTTTCGTGTGCGCTGAACCTGCGACTGCTGAGGTTCAACCTGTATCCGTTCCGGAACATGCTGCTGTTGAGAGAGATTGACGTGACGGTTCTGACCAAGACGCTGTCGGAGGAGGTCCGGAGCATGGCGAGCTCGCTGGTGAACAAGCCTGTTGAGAACGGCGTGGAAGTTGGCGTGAAGGTTGGGTCTGTCGACACGAACCTGAGCGGGATCAAGAACTCGATGGCCTATTTTGCAGGTCTTTTCGAGAGTTTGAATACGAGCATCAAGGAGTGGGCACCGTCGCAGACGGTGCCGTCGACGGCACCGCCACAGACGACGCCACAGACGGCGCCGCAGACGGCGCCGCTGCACTTCAGCGTGAACCTGTTTATCGGCCGCTTCCGGCACTTCTTTGGCATTGACAGGTCGGGTCTTGACGTGCACGGCAACAAGGTGACTCTTGCGCTTTCTGGAGTGAACGACGCGGAGAGTCTTCCGTTCACGATGACGCTGAAGAACTCGAACCTCTTTACGAGTCTGCTGCTGGACAACTGGCGGCTTTTCGAGTACGAGTGCAAGGACCACACGCTGACGGTGGCGAACAGCGGTCCGTTGGCTGCTGGGCAGAAGTTTGTGGACGTGCACACGTCGCTGGTGCGGTTTGCAGCGAACCTGGGCGCGGAGAGGTACTCGAGGGCGCTGGAGGTGTTTGTGGACCACGAGTATCCGATCATTGAGCCGTTGGTGGAGACGTTGATGCAACTGAGCAGCACGACGACGTCCAAGCCGGGCACCACAGCGTCCAAGACAGGCAACTTCTTCCAGGATCTGTCGTGCAAGGTTTCTGGAAGCGTGATGTTTTCCAAGATCATGGTGCAGCTGAACATTGCGTCGCCGTTGCTGCAGAACATGGACTTCCAGGAGCTGGCGTGCGTGTTCCAGGCGTCGAGCGAAGGGCTTGAGAGCAGCGTGAGGATGCTGCGGTTGAACTCGAGTCTCGTTTCGACAGGCAAGGGCGGCGGGAGCTTCACGTACTTCAACACGACGTTTGGAAAGATGACGAGTCTGGTTGCCGTGAAGTCTGTGTGCGAGGGGCAGTGCGAGTACTTTGTGAAGGTTCAGGCGGAGCAGATCCGGCTGAACGCTGCGCAGAACAACATGGCGGCGATCATCGAGCGCGGGTTTTCGGACTGGCATCTGTTGGCGCGGAACGTGGCGCGGTTGCAACGGACGGCGGAGCGTGTGATTGCGGCGCTGCCTGTGGGGAGGAGTGCAGCGACGGCTGGCAGCAGCTGCCCCGTGAGGCTGCATCTGAGCGTTGTGCTGGACTCGGTGGCTCTTCTTCTGCTGCTGAGCAACAACCAGGTGTTTTTGGAGTCGTCGGCGGTGGGGCTGAGCGTGTCGACGTTTGGCGTGGATCTGGCGACGGAGATTCCGAGGTGCGAGGTGAACCTGCCGTCGACGAAGGTGAACTTTGCGTCGCACGGCGCGCACTCGAACCGGTTCACGGTGTGCGACGTGAACTGTCGGACGAGGTTCTGCAGCGAGCCGGGCGGAGACCGCGGCGAGCGGCTGCGCAAGGTGGAGGTGGAGAGCGACTTTTGTCGGCTGGCGATGGATCCGCATTTTGCACGCGAGATGGTTGGCATTGGGCTGGATTTGCAGGGTGCTGTGGCAGGGGTGACGAGGCCAGCAGCGCCGGCAGCGCCAGCAGCGCCAGCAGCGGTGGTGGCGCCCGCCGCGGCCGCCGCGCCGGCGAGTGACGACCTCCTCGCGCTGCTCAAGGCCTACTCGATCAGCATTGTGTCGCGGGACCTGTGCATTGGCTGGCTGCTGCCGGCCGCGGAGCGCGCGGGCATCAGCAACAGCGTGTACGGGTTCATTCTGGGCTACCGGAGCGCGCACCTGACGTGCGCCAAGAGCGCCGGCAAAGTGCTGATGTCGCAGATGTACCTGGCGACGGCGCACGGCGACACGCCGCACACGTTCTACTCGAGGTCGGACGAGAGTCTGAGCGACAACCGGGCGTACTTCCCACGGTTCGAGCTGAACTACGGCGAGGTGAACACGGCGGAGGGCAAGACGATCAAGGCGAAGCTTGTGGGGGACAAGGTGGACTTCAAGCTGCAAACGACGCTGTTTGCGGTGGCGGATGTGCTGATGAGTTCGATTGTGAGTGTGCAGGAGCGGTTGGCCAGCGCAGCTGGCGGAGCTGGCGGAGCTGGCAAAGACAGCCTCGAAGGTGCCGGCTCCGCTGGCTCCGCCAGCTCCGCCGGCGCCAGCTCGCTGCTCTCCTTCAAATCCCTCGGGTGCCTCCTCGTCTTCAGCGGCGCCTCCATCATGATCTACAACCCGAACGCCGAGATGAACGGCGAGGCAACGTCGCTGTCGCTGCAGGCGCCGTCGGTGCAGATCGCGGCCAAGTACACCAAGTGTTCTGAGGGGCCGAAGCGGCACGTGATCTCGCTGCAGGCGCTCACGTCGGCGACCGACAACGTGCTGACGGCGTCGTGCGTTCCTGTGATTCTCGAGATGGTGCGCAGCATGCGCGCTTTCCTCAAGAGCGCGCACATGGAGCGGCGGCGGTCGGCGACGGCCGTCGCGACGGCGACGAGCGACGCGCTTGCGCAGCAGCAGCTGGCGTTCAACATCGAGCGGGTGTTTGAGAACGTGAAGCTGAGTGTGGCGCTCAAGATCGAGCCGCAGCGCATCACGCTGAGCTGCGAGCCGAGCGCCAAAGTCGAGGCGACGGTGGCCACGAACGGGATCCACCTGCACGTGAACTCGGACAGCGAGGCTCTGTCGTGCGTTCTGTACGTGGAGGAGTCGCGTGCAGAGCTGCAGCACGTGTACTCGAAGGAGACGAGCGGCGCGGTGTCTGTGCAAGGGTTGCTGCTGAGCGCGGCGATCGCGACGGTGGACGGGCGCAAGACGGTGTGCACGGTGGGCCGGATCATGGACATTGATGCGTACGTGAACATTCAGCAGTTGCAGGATTTGGATATTTTCTGCGACATCTGGCTTCCGGGGGAGATGACGGCGACGGCGAGCGCAGGAGCGGGCGCAGGAGCCACTGGCTCCAAGACCATCGCAGCACGCATCCGCGAAGCGTCCTCGACAACCGCCTTGCCGTGGATCCTGACCCTGCTCGTCCAAAGCGCCAAAGTCAAGGTGGACCTCGGGATGTCGCTCGGGGTCGTCAACGTTGGGCTGGACAAGCTGTGGGCCAAGTCGACCAAGTCGGTGAACTGGGACCAGAACCTGAAGCTGGAGCTGGGCCGCGTTGCGGTGGACTTTGAGGGCCGTCTGGGCGGGAGTTTTGTGGTGAGGCGGGCGCGGATGGCGTCGGCGATCTCGTGGGCCAAAGACGGGCGGATGGCCCAGATGGCCGAGATCCCGCTGGTGCTGCTGTCGTTTGGGTTTGCGTCGCTCGAGGCCAAGATCTCGCTCGACTACCACGCGTTCTTTGTGATGGAGCTCGCGGCCGCGGCCGCGACGATCTACAACCAGAGCGCGGGCGCAGGCCAGGGCCAGGGCCAGGGCGTGGACCGGCTCGTGGGCAAGACGTGTGTGGAGTCGTGCAAGGTGTACATGACGGCTCTGACGGCGTCGAACCTCGTGGACATCTACACGATCGGGCTGCGGATCCGCCAGGACATCCGGATCTCGTACCACCAGGTGCTGAACGACGCTGCGCAGGACCAGAACCAGAGTTTGGTGGGGCAGGCGTCGACGACGGTGTCGTCGCTGTCGCTTCCGAGCGTTCGGCGGAGTTCGCCGGAGCGTGGTGGTGGTGCTGGCTCCGCCAGCACCGGCACTGCCACCCGCAAAGCAGCATCGCGCACGTTCCTCAACGTCATCGACAAGTTCCAGACCGACCTCGACGTCGTCATCGGGTCTCTGCAACTGCAAGTGTTCCCGAGCAGTCTGCTGGACTCGCAGGCTCTGGTGATCCGCATCGGGTCTGCCGGGGCGAAGTTTGAGCAGCGCAAGGCGGAACGGCTCGAGAACAAGCTGAAGCTGGCGCTGGACGACGTGTTTGTGTCTCTTTCGACGTTCAAGAGCAAGCCGACCGAGGCGTCGCTGTCGGAGAGCACGATCGAGTCGTTTGTGCGGCTCGCGGACACGGCGACGGGCGGGAACATCTTTGTTTTCCCCTCGCTGAGCATCTCGATGGACCTGTGGCAGCGGTTTGGGTCGAATCTGGTGGAATACACCTACCACAGCTCGTTTGGAGGCAACGTTGACGTTCGGTGGAAGCTTGGGTCGGTTTATTTCATCCGGGAGATGTGGTACTCGCACGCAACGACTCTGCGCACGAGGTTGACGGCACTGCGGATCTTCATGTCGGGATACGGCGACGAAGGCGACGACGCTCTGGAGGAGAACTACAAGGAGTCGATCTTTGAGGCTGTGAACATTGAAGATAAGCTGAAGGACGTGGAGTCAGATGAGAAGTATGAGTATGTTCCGTTGGAAGAGCCTCATATCGAGACTCCTCAGCTGCGGGATTTGGGGAGTGCCACTCCGCCGTTGGAATGGTTTGGATTGCATAGGAGGAAGTTTCCTAATTTGACTCATCAGTTTGTGGTGATTGGGTTGCAGAGGTTGGTGAAGGAGGCGGAGAGTAGGTACGCTAATGTGCTGAAGTGACGAGACGAGCAAATGGCGAGCGAAGCGAGGCATTTGCGAGGCATTTGCGAGGCATTTGCGAGGGACTTGTCACGAGCGAAGCGAGTCGTTACTCAACCCAAAGAACTGACAACGACGAGCGAAGCGAGTCCTTTGTGAGGCGTTTTTGTCACGAGCGAAACGAGTCATTTGCGAGTCATTTGCGAGTCATTTGCGAGACATTTGCGTCACTTGCGAGTCATTTGCGTCACTTGCGAGGCATTTGCGAGTCGTTTCTCAACCGAAAGGACTGACGAGTAGGTATGGGGGTGAGCGGATAACGAACAAATGACGAGCGATGCTAGCTGAGTGCACCTGTGAGCCTGAGCCTGTGAGCTGGCTAGCTGAATAAGTATCAAGGCAGTTCGTTTCGCTCGTTGTTACAAGCGACGAGCGATGACTTTGCTGGTCAATTGAGAGGATAATGAAAATATGACGAGCGAAGCGAGTCGTGAGTGTGTAGTGAGTGAGTAGTGAGTGAGTCGTGAGTGATTCTGAGCTTGAGTGAATTTTACCGGTTTTACTGGGTTTCACTGGGTTCTACTATGTCAAACCTAGTTCAACGACAAACCGTAGCAATAGGCAAGTCGTAAAAGAAAGACGAGGAAGCGAGTCTTTCTCAAAAAACCTCACAAATGACACTCACACAAAACTCACACCACTCGTGAGTTTACATACGAGGCATTGTCACAGGCATTGCTGTGAATTGATCTGATGGTGATAATGTCTCCTCATTTTTCTGATTTTACATGAACATTTATACACTCGACGAGCGAAGCGAGTCGTGAGGAGTGACGTCTTCTTGAACACAAACCCAGTCGTGAGTGAGGAGTAAGTCTGTGTTCGACAAGACGTCACTCATCACTTAGAATCTATGGAAAGTGAATACAAAGTGATCGCCTACTGATCACCCACTCCGATCACTCACCCGGAGCGAGTCATTAGTCGCTGAGGAATTGAGTGAGGAATTGATTGAAGGAGTGAGCGACTAATGACTCGCTTCGCTCGGCATGACTCAGCCCATTGATGTTTAGTATGTAATGCTTCGCTCGCTTCGCTCGTCATTTGTAAGTTATTACTGAGCTACAAGCCAGTTACGAGTGACTGCAATACAGAATGAGTCCTGAGAATCGTGATTGACTCGCAAGGAGTCACAGATTCGAAATTCGAAGAACGAAACGACGAGCAGGGGACGGACAAATGATGAGCGAAGCGAGTCATTTGTGAGGTGCAAGTTACGAGTCAGTTACAAGCGAATGACAATAAAACTCGACCGAATGACTCGCTCCGCTCATCATTCACGACCCAAAAACGGACAAATGAGGAAAAATGACGAGAGCGACTCGCTTCGCTCGTCATTTGTGAGTTGCAAGTTACGAGTCAAATACGAGCGAGTTGGCGGAACACGGTAAAGCTCTACCGAATGACCCCCTTCGCTTGTCAGTTGAGTTGAAATTTCTACACCTCGCACCGTACACCTCGAACCAGCCACCCCACACCGCCACCCTCGCACCTGTGGAGTTGGACACTGACCATCCACCAAGCGAGACGACGAGCAATCAAACGACGAGCGAACAAACGACGAGCGAACAAACGACGAGCGAACAAACGGCTAGCGAAGCGAGTCGTGAGTGAGTGAGAGCGTGATTGAGTGCGTGAATGAGCCGCGAGTGGTCAGCTCAATCGAACGGCACCGGTAAATGAATGACTCGCTTCGCTCGCCATTCGCTCGTCATTCGCTCCATTCGGTGAGTTCCACGTTTCACTTCCGAGTGGCTGGGACTGTGTATTGATATGGAGAACAACCCTTGATCCATAGCAACTCGCTTCGCTCGTTGCACTTCGCTCGTTGCACTTCGCTCGCGATTTGATGACTATTTTTTCGCGACTTCCTCCCCAACAACCCTCTCCCTCTCTTCCAACCCTCCAGCCATGGCGGACCATCCTGTACATAGAACCCACCGCGAGGACCACCACGACGGACTCTTGAACGCCTCTGGAATGCTCCCGACGGGCGCGGGCGCTGTGGGCGCCGCGGGCGGCGCCGCGGCAGACAACAAACAGGGCCAACAACAGAACGCCACCGTGAACTCATCCACTGCCACGGGCCCAGTTCGAGCAATTCCAAACTTCGAAAGCACCCGGACTGCTCGCCATCGCACAGCACGCGCCTCCAGAACTACAGGCCCAGGCACAGTTTCCGATGGCACCGACAACGACACAGACAACAACAACATCAGCGACGGGCCCGAAGAATACAGCACCGCCACAAACTCAGCCACGGACCTTGCCACCGGCTCAGCCACCGGCTCAGCCACAGCAAGCGACGAATGGGCCCTTTCCAACCTACTACATTCGCTCACAAAGGACACACCTCCGCAAATCTTGGTTCGCCACTCCAATTCGCTCGTGGAGTTGCTCCACGCCAACGAGCGGCTCCGCGAGGACCTCGTGCTGTCTTCAGTGCTGGGAACGTTGCAACCGCTTCTGTTGCACGAGAATTCTCTCGTCGTGGGCGCCGCCTACCGTGTGCTGCGTCACGTTTTGCGTGACGTTGGTGCGCTCGTCGTGTTCAACCGGCTCGATCTAGACGTTTTGGTCACGGCGTCGCTCTGCAAAGACGTGCGGATCGGTGGATCAGGCACCGAGAGAGCTCAGGCACTGCGTGTGCTGCGTCGGTTCATCGACGTTACCGACGGGCCTGCAGAGTTGCGCGTTGGGTGTGTCCGCAGCATCGTGGCGGTGGCAGAGACGCCCGAGGACCCTCTACGGCTCGCAGCGCTCGAAACTCTCGCGGAAATTGCGATCTTGAGGCCGAATCTCGCATTCAGAGCAGGCGGTCTGCGTCCTCTGGTCCAGGCTCTTGTGGACGGGCCGGTTTCTCTTGTTGGCGTGTGTACGGCAGCGCTTGTTCATCTGTTGGAGCGGCCCACGAGCCGTGCATACGTGCTGGAAGAGCGGCTTGTTGAGAGTTTGATCTCGCCGTTCATGGATTTTGGCCATGTGAAGTCCGAACGGTTGCAAATTCTCGCGTACGTGGTGACGTGTGTGCTCAAGACGTGGGCCGGGCTCGTGGCGTTTTGCCAGCGCGACTTTGCGCCGCTTCGCCAGCTTGTGAGTTGTCTAGCGGTGGATTCGCCGCTCACCAAGAGCGTGTTGATCCATGTGTTTTCCGACCTGTTCCGCATCAAACCGCTGCCGTGGATTGCACAGGCCCAGACAGAGACAGAGAACGGAACGCTTCCGTTGTTCAGAGGTTCGATCTTGGTGGGCCATGCTGCCAAACACGCAGCAGCCGCCTCTGCGTCCAAGAGCGCCCCTGAAAACGAGAGCTCTGTTTTGAACCATTACACGGCGATCCTACTGCTTGCGACGCTTCGTTGCGACTTGCCCGGCCGGTTGGCAGCCATTTTCGAGCAGAACCGCGATCCAAAGCAGACTCGCAAAGTGGTTGGTCTTTTATCCGAAATCTTGTACATCCAGTCGTATCTGATTCCCGACCATCTTGCGAGTCTGACGGCTCCGTCGTTCAAGCTGAACAATCTGATGGAGAAAGAAATGCGCCGTCATCACGTTGCACGGTCAGCAGCAGCAGCAGCAGCAGCAGTGGTGGCCGGTGGAGGCAATCTCTCGACTGGAATGCTTCCGACGCGTGTGCTACACTTGGTTGACGATACAGAGCTCAAGAACATTCTGGCAAAGACGCACGTCTTGGCCACCAAAGACTTCTACAAGTGGGATTGGACGCTGATCACCGAGCTGATGCAAGGTCCGTTGCGGAACGCCAAGAAGTTTGACGAGACAATTCGAACGACGAAGTTTTACAAGCGGTTGATGTCGTTTTACCGTCCGTTCAAGTACCGGTTTTCGAATCTGAAGAAAACGAAGGGCAACCAGCTGTACGTGCGAGTTGGTTGCGAGATCTTCCGCAACCTGTTATCCAATGCTGAAGGCGTGCGGTACTTGACAGAGAACAAGATTCTTCCGCAGATTGCAGAGTGTTTGGCACAGGTGGACCCCCACAGCGGGATAACGGCGAGCGATCCGCTTTTCTCAAAGTCAAGACTCGAAACGACGTTGAGTGCTGGATTCTTTGCGTTTCTGGGAGTTCTGTCCTCGGACCCGAACGGGCTGCGAATGCTGGAGCAATGGTGGGTGTTCGACATGCTGTACCACGTGACGGATCCCAAAGCCAGTGAGGCACGGCCGGACCTGGTGAAGGTGATTCTGAAGGAAATGAAGTACAGCAGCAACAGCCATCTGCGGATCTTGCTGAACCGAGTGGCAGCGACCGGAACGGTGCCTCTGCGGACGCTTGCAACCAAGATCTTGGGAGGACTGCTGGACGCAGAAGACTGCGAGAGTTTTGCGTGTTGTTCGCTGGTGAACCAGCTTTGTGATCCAGAAGTGCACATCCGACACATTGCCGTCGAGTACCTGACCAAGTTTGCCAACAATGGCGACGACAAAGTGGCGCAGATCATTCTGAATCGTCCCTCAATAGAGACGCTCGGAAGCATTGGGATCCCGCTGATGCTCAAGATTCTCTCGACAGGACCAGGGTTCCAGTATCTACAGGAGCTGAACTTTGTTGAGGCCGAGATGGAGTCGTGGATAGACAGCAAGAACCGGCAGTACGTGGCGCAGATCGAGCTGTTTATTTCCAGCAAGCTCTACAATCTCAAAGGCGGAGGAACAGAACAGCCGTATCATTTTTTCGGCGAGCTCGTGAAGACCCCTGAAGGACTGGCGATGTTTGAGAGTGCCGAGACGTTTTCGTCCTTCACGAGTATCATTGACTCGTACGCGTCGGTGATCCGGTCCAACAGAGAGTTTGAGTTCTATGCTTCGACGCCGAGAGACGAGCAAGGAGGACTGCTTTTGGACCTGAAGTCTGTTTTATGGGCCGTGGGCCACATTGGCTCGTGTGATCCGGGCATTGCGTTGCTGGAGTTGTCGGGTGTTGTTGACCAGATTGTGTACATCTGTGAGAATTCGGGCAATTGGTCGTTGAAAGGAACGTGTTTTTTCGTTCTTGGGCTGATTTCACAGACGGATCTTGGGTCCGAGGTTCTTGACGATCTTGGCTGGTACACCAAGAGCTCCTCGCTGATGTACAACTTGCCGATATGTCTGCCGAAAGACTTGACGCAGTTTCTGGGTGACGACGACGGAGGTGCCAGTGGTGTTGATCTGCACAGAGTTCCCAGCCGGACGCCGAGCGAGGAGTTTGAGAGCATCATGGAGGCAGAACTCGGTCCTGTGGCTGCCACGACAGAGTACTTGATTCTGTACGAGGTTTACGAGAACCTTGTGCTTTTGTTGGTGAACCAGAGCAAAGCGTATACGAGTTTGAACAAGCTCAAGTCGAGGTTCCCGCTTGTTTTCCGGACGGAGCCTGCGCTGCTGAAACTTGTGATGAAGATGCTTGAGATCTACAAGTTCAAGCCCAACGTGAGGCGGTATTTATTATGGGAGTTGGTGGATTTCCGAGGAGTGATGGAGGTTTTAATACGCAAGAACAGGAGGAAGTTGAAGGATGTTAGCGTTGGCGCGGGTGGCGGTGCTGGTGGCGGTGCTGGCGGCGGTGCTGGCATGAGCGGGCCGTCATCATCGACATTGGAAAAGTCGATTTCGCTGACGAATATCAAGGCCATTGAATTCAACAGCGTGACGGCCAGACGAGCCAACGACGAAAGAAGTGAGTCGCGGATGAGCGACCGGTCGACGGGACGAATGAGCGAGTAATGACGAGCGACAACAATGACGAGCGAAGCGAGTCGTTGTTGTCAGTATCAAACAGATTATTTTCAGATTACGTACAAACTGCGTAGCAGTACTCGCTTCGTGAGTTCTCGTCTGCCTCGGAGAGTCACGTGACCTCATCCACCTGCCTGCGTGCCAGGGTGCCTTTTTTTTTCAGGGCAGGTGCGGAGTCCGAGCGAGTGACCTAAAAGTGTTAATTCCGGACCAAAGGGACGGGGCGGGGACATGCAGAACAGGGAGCACGGGAATGACGAGCGAAGCGAGTCATGGATTGGTTTTCATGAGCTAGTGGGAAGCTTTCATGAGCTGCTTCAAATTTATTAGTTTCACTACCGGTGGATATGATTGTCGAATGAGTGAATGGACGAGTCATGAGTTTTGAGCGAAGGACTCGCTTCGCTCGTCATCTTCGCTCGTCATCATCGCTCGTGATTTGTCTTTCCTGTTAAGCGAGGTGTCGAAGGGGCACGGAAAAATGTACAGAGGGGCACAGTGAGGCGTCTGCGAGCTAAAAGACGCGCATTTAGTATGGATAAAGCCGTTGGGTGTCCGTTGGAGATCCGTTGGGTGTCCCACCTGCGGTTTTCAGCCGCGCACGCGGCCGTCCTGCACGCGGCCGGCGTGAACACGGGGGGTGTGGCTGGCGAGAAAAAAAACTTTTTCTGCGGGACCTGCGGGGCCTGCGGGGCCTGCGGGGGTGCTGGTTTTACCCCTCTTCTGCTCACCCTGGTGATGTGTACTGCCGTTCAAACAGTCAAATCAAAAATTTCGAGCCCAAAGTACACCCCGTACTGGAAGGTGACAGATCCCCGCACGGAATATAGTCATTTTGTGGCAATTTGGGAATCTGGGGGGCAACAATTCTGCGAGAGTGCCCTTTTTCCCACATTGTATAAATATGGTCGATATCTCCATTTTTGTGACGGTCTTTCGCTCGTTCGAATTCCAGACAATAAAAAAACTCAGCCCACGGATATGTCGGGGAATAACGATATCGAAAAACAAATAACAGACGATGAGCATTTTGAAGACTCGACAAACTCGCAGCCAACGGCCATTTACCACGACGAGCCAGTTGTTCATAAAGTTGTGACATCTGAGGACGGTAACTTTGTCTGGTTGGGAGGAAAGAAATATCTCAAACGTGAACTAATGGGAGCATTCGGAGGTACTTTGAACCCAGGTTGGGCTGCGCCAAGCGTGCACAAGTTTGCCAACCCAGCACCGCTGGGTCTTTCTGCGTTCGCCTTGAGCACTTTTGTGCTGTCGATGGTGAATGCCGGTGCGATGGGTGTCAAGACGCCCAACATTGTGATTGGATTGGCGGTTTTCTATGGTGGGCTCATCCAACTGCTGGCTGGAATGTGGGAAATGAGCGTGCAGAACACGTTTGGTGCCCTCGCGCTCTCCTCGTACGGTGGGTTCTGGATGAGTTTTGGAGCCATTTTCATTCCATGGTTCAACATTGAGTCTGCGTACGACGACCCGACCGAGCTCGACAACGCCCTTGGGTTCTATCTGCTCGGGTGGACAATCTTCACGTTTATGCTCTGCATCTGCACCATGAAGTCGACGGTTGCATTTTTCTCGCTGTTTGTGTTTCTGGACATCACCTTCTTGCTGCTTGCTATTGGCAAACTCGCTCCTTCGCCAAACACCTACAAGGCTGGCGGCATTTTCGGTGTGATTACTGCGTTCATCTCCTGGTACAATGCCGCCGCAGGTGTATTTGACGAGAGCAACTCCTACATTACGCTGAAGGCTGTTCCGTTGCCTGTTTACGGGAAAAAGGAGGTGTGATTCTTTGCTAGGTGCCGCTTGGTACGGGCTTGTCTTGTTAGCATAGTTCTGGAGTTTTTGCTCCGAATGGCCATTAATTGTGGTGTGTATATTGGAAAAAAAGACAAGTTTTGATTGATGATGATGACTTTTGCGACTAAAAAAAAGGACCCTAAAAACTTTTTTTTTCTTTTTCTTTTTTTGGGGCTTTTTTTTTTTTCACCAACTTAAAAAAATCACTGATTGGACAGGCCGAATTGAACTGGGGCGCTTACAACTCTGTACAGTGTTGTCCTGTATGCATTGCTACTTTGAGCCCGTCCGGAACGTGTCACGCGTTCCCCATTTGTGTCTCTTTTAGGCGCCTACAGCAATGCGGTCGGCTACTTCCTCTTTGAGCACTGTTTATCGCCTAGTGCCATGAAAAAACTGTTTCCTGCTGTTTACGTAATCACAAATTTTTCACTACAAATACTTCAACACCCCGAAATTACTCGTCGAATTTCATCCAAGTGCAGTGCTTATTTTCCAACCACCTCCCCACCATGTTAACCGCTGCCCGCGCCACCCACACCACTATTCCCCACCGTGCTGCCCGTGCGGCCCGCGCCATCCGCGCGTCGCACACTGCGATCAAGAAGCACCTCCAATCGGTCTCTTTCAAACCAACACCTCCTAAACTCACCGCAGAAGACCTCAACCCGCACGCGCTGCAGGCCAAGTACGCCGTGCGCGGCCGCATCCCGTCCCGTGCCGAGGAGCTGCGCACACAGCTTGCCGCCGGCACCACCACGCTGCCGTTCTCGGAGATCATCAACGCCAACATTGGTAACCCTCAGCAGCTCGACCAGAAACCACTCACTTTCTACCGTCAGGTTCTTGCTCTGCTGCAGTACCCGGAGCTCGCGAACGCGCCGGGAATCACCTCCCTGATTCCGGCCGACCTCGTGGCCCGTGCCAAGGTGTTGCTCCAGCACATTGGTTCCATCGGTGCGTACTCTCACTCCCAAGGTGTTCCTTATGTTCGCCAGTCTGTGGCACGTTTCATCGAGTCACGTGACGGGTTCGCCAGCTCTCCAAACGATATTTTCCTCACTGCGGGGGCCTCCACGGCCGTTGCGTACCTGCTGAACCTGCTCTCTCTCGGTCCACAGACCGGGTTCCTCATCCCGATCCCGCAGTACCCGCTCTACACAGCTTCTCTTGCTCTCAACAACAGCACTGCACTGCCTTACTTCCTCAACGAGAACGACGACTGGTCGATCGACGCGTCGAGTCTGGTGGGTGCGATCGAGACTGCGCGTGCCGACGGAGTCAAGCCTCGCTGTCTCGTCGTGATCAACCCGGGGAACCCCACCGGCGCCATTCTGCGGCCCGAGGCAATTGCCCAGCTGCTCACCGTGGCCGCCCAGCACGGCCTCGTGGTGATCGCCGACGAGGTGTACCAGGAAAACGTCTTTGCTCGTGAGTTCACCTCCGTCAAGAAGGTCTTGCGCCAGCTCCAAGAGCTCGACACCACCGGGACCTACGACAACGTCCAGCTCGCCTCGCTGCACTCGACTTCCAAGGGTGTTTCCGGCGAGTGCGGCCAACGCGGTGGCTACATGGAGCTCGTCGGATTCGACGCGTCGGTGACGCAGCAACTTTTGAAAGTCGCGTCGATTTCGCTCTGTCCTCCCGTCGCGGGCCAAGCCCTCGTCGAACTCATGGTCAACCCTCCACGTCCAGGCGACGAATCCTACGACCTCTACCGTGCCGAGACCGACGGTATCCGCGACAACCTCAACAAGCGTTCTTCCAGACTGTTTGAGGCGTTCCAGAAGATGGAGGGAGTCACGTGCCAAAAACCAGAAGGTGCAATGTACCTTTTCCCACAGCTCACTCTCAGCCAGAACGCCATTGCCGCCGCAAAAGAGCACGGAATGGAGCCAGACGAGTTCTACTGTGCCGAGTTGCTCGAAAACACCGGAATCTGCGCCGTTCCGGGCAGCGGATTCGGTCAAGTTGAAGGAACCTGGCACTTGAGAACAACCTTCCTGGCTCCAGGAGAGGAGTGGATCGAGAGATGGGAGAAGTTCCATGGCGAGTTCATGGAGAGGTTTGAGTGAGCAAATGACGAGCAAATGACGAGCAAATGACGAGCGAAGCGAGTCATCTGTGCGTCGCTTGTGAGTCACTTGGTTCCTTTGAGTCGGTCATTTGTGAGTCACTTGAGTCCTTTGAGAGTCACTTGAGTCACTTGAGTCACCTGGGTCCTTTGAGTCAGTCGCTTGCAAAAGACTTGACTCGCTTCGCTCGTCATTTGCTCGTCATTTGCTTGTCCGCCATGCGAGTCATTTGCCAGTCGACTGATCTTCGCTACTGTAACTACTTCAATTCTCTTGATCTATTTTTGTCTGGTTATCCAATATTCTCCTCATATAGTGAGCATAGCCAAATGTATTCTCCTCAGTTAGTGAGCACATCCAAATGTATTTGTTATTACGTACACGAAACCAAACACAAGACGAAACGAAGCAAGTCTTTTGGAGGACTAGGAACTCGCGGGATGAGAAAAACATGTCTTCTGTCATTCTCAGTCAATCAGTCTCACCATTCGATCAATGCCCTCGATCGCTTCCGCTCCTCGGTCCGTCCTTTGCACATCTCCTTCTGGTGTTCTCGTAAACTATTTGCTTGGATCATTCTTTGGCCTTGTTCCGTGTGCTTTGATCTGATTGATTCCTCGAATGTAGTGGGCAGCTGTCAAGGAACTTGGACCCTGGCTATTCGCCATCTATCTGGTCCGCGGCCGAGTCGTTTGCGACATGTTTGCGAGTCGCGAGTCATAGAGCGATCTTTGCTTTGCTTGCTTCGCTAGCTTCGCTCGCTTTCGCCTCGCTCGCTTTCGCCTCGCTCGCTTTCACCTCCACACAACTCACCAACACCCCAGCCAACCACACCGGCAACCATCCAATGCTCACAAACAACCACGTCCAACTCTGTAACCTTCTGTACGAACTAACCAGCGAATAAAACGCCTCCACAGGCCCCAGCCACAAACCTGCGTCCAGCCAGTTAACACTCAAAACTCGCTCTCGCAGCTCTCTCACCAGCAACGAAACTTCAAAGTACTGGATCAAATTGCGAACAACGTCCAATTGGAACTCAAGCTTGTTTCCAAGCCCAATCAGTGTCAGACACAAAAATGGCGACGTCAAAACCAACCAAACACAGTTCCTCCGCGTCTCTTGCAACGGCCCATACCGCACAAACGTCAAAGGAAATGCCACCAGCGAGGTGCAGAATGAAAGCGAAAAATGCGTCACCAGCGACGCCGTCAAGACGAACGAAAAATAGAATAGCGAACACCCGTTCAACGTGCGCACAAATTGAGCCACCGCCGGTGACCCTCGGGTATCCAAAGAGCTGCCTTTTCTCGCCACACTCCCAACCAAAGGAACCAAGACACTCCCAATCACCAACGGCCATGTAAGTCTCGTGTACAGTTTAACGTTCTCTTCAAACGGGAACCGAGCAGAAACTTGCATCAGCACCACACAGAACAAAACACACACAGTTATCAACACAGTGAACACCAACACACCATAAATCAACGGCATCATCTCAGTCCGAACCTGTCTGGACTCAAAGGCCACAAACCGGTTGTTCACATTGTGATTACCCATCAAAGCCGAGATCGAAGCCACCAAAAACGCAGCCGCCGTCAGAACTGCCGCAGGGAGATAGTTGCCGATCGAAACAAACTTGGTGGGTGCAAGAAGAAGATAGAAAAAGAACGACTGGTGGAATTTCTCCAGCAGATTGTTCACGGCCCGGAAAACAGCCTCCACCACGCGTCCCAGCGTCGTGATGTCACGGCCCTCTGAACCGCGCGCTTTGAGAGTCACGGTCTGAACGTTCCAACCGCTGAACGCCTCGCACCCATTGCCACCTCCGTGCGATTCTGCGCGCAAAAGTCCGGCCGTTGCCATTTCGAAAACCCCTTTCACAAGAGTCGTCAACCGACTCGAGTAATCGTCGGCCCACAGCTGCCCCTTCGGCGTGTTGTGCAGCGAGACCTTGAAACCTTCGTGCTCGCTGATCATCACTGCGCAATTGATCAAGTCCAGGTTGGGAAGCTGTCCGTTCACGCCCACATAGCTCACCTCCACGTAATCCACGCCGTCGCTCGCGGAGGGGTACTCCAAAACGACGGCGCTCTCGATGGACCCGCCCGTCTGGTCCAACGTCGAGTGGTACGCCTCCACCCAGCTGCGTAAAGTGTCCTGGCCGTCTTCTGGGAACACCACAATGATGTTCTTGGACCAGATCGAGAGCCTGTGGAAGTACCGAACCAGCCCCATGGTCAGCGCGACGCCGCCGATGTTGTGCTCGCCCTCGCTCGTGAGCCACGGAGCAACCAAAACCATCGCCTCGGTGTCGTCTCCTTTGGGAACGTGATATATGCCGTACGTGGTTCCGTTCGAATACAGTGCCTTGTACCCAATGTCGTCGAGCCACGTCCGCACCAGCCCGTGGCGCAGCTCCAGCGGCTCGTCCACGTGGCTCAGCACCTCGTCTCGGTACCCGCGCACAATGTTCCACTCGGATTCTCTGAAGAACGAGTATGCTTGCGAGGGCATCAGGGCGTTTTCCGAGATGTACGTCGACCGATACTGGCCCTGCAGCGGCAGAATAAGCATCCACAGGACGCCCGCAACCGCCAGAGTCGCTGACAGCTTCGGGAGCGCCAGGATCAGCTTTGGGAGCAGTCCCAGCTTGTGGATTCGCCGTTGTAACGTCTCTAATAATGCCATGATCGGGGGGAAAAGGGGGGAAAAACCGGCGAGGCTAGGTGGTTTGCATCAGACACAGCCAATTGGAGCAGAGCTGGTCAGATCCGTGCAAATATGGGTGGTTTTCGGCCGGAAATTCGTGTTGTTGTGGGAAGAAGAAGGAAGGCAAACAGAACAAGAGAGCAAGAGGTTGATTTGTGGGAGCGACGACGCCAAACGCAGAAAAAAAAATGCCAAAAAAAAATAAACAAATCGGCGCGTCGATCGACGCGAGCGACGAGCGAAGCGAGCGAAGCGAGCGACGAGCGAAGCGAGTAGGTGATCACCAAGTGATCACCCACTGATCACCCACTGATCACCCACTGATCACTCACTCGTGACTCGCTTAGTGTAGTCAAACTCACACACGCACAATTCGCATACCCACGACTCACGACTCGCTTCGCTCGTCGTTTGCTCGTCCGATTTACTTAACGGTAGCCAAAGCTAAAGCTCTCTCCACTGCATTTATATTCATTCACCTATTAATTCCCGGGGCATCGAGGTACCCGGTGACGTCACTCGTCCTCAGCCCCTCTCCTCGCCGGCTCCCCGCGTTTTCTCCCTTCTCCGTCCTCATCTTTCGCCCCGTCGTTCCCGTCACTCCCCCCGTTTCTCTCGTTCGCACCGCCAGAGCTGCCGCCAGAGGCGGCGGCGTCCGTTCTCCCCACGGAAACAGTGTTCACCCCCGTGCTCGTTCGCTGGCTGGCAACTCCGATGGGGAACAGCGGATCCCGGTTGACAAACTCGCCACGGCCGCCGCGTGCGCGTCTGGCGGCGGCCGCAGGAAGCCGCGCCACAACAGGCCTCCTTCTCGCCAGCAGAGAGGCAGCCTGTGTGAGAGGGTCGCTCGAACTGGCCCTTATTATCGGCAGCCGGTGGAGCGTGTTCTGTGCCAGCGCACTCGCAGAGTCCGTCTCACGCAAACGGATCGGGTTGCGCAACCGTCCGTTCAAGTTCTGCAACAAGCCTCGCACCAGCCCGAAAACACTCGCATGATCACCATTCTGGTGACCGTTTTGGTGATCGTTTTGGTGATCGTTTTGGTGATCAGTGGTGATCGGTGCGGCGCCCCCCCTCGACCCGCCCTGACCACCCGTTCTCGGCGCCAGAAACGTCGCACCGCCGCGGCCCTCGCTTCCCTGCATGTTCAGCACCGTTTCGCGGTCTCCCGTGGCGGCGGCGGCGGCGTTGTTGTTGTTGTTGTCCTGGTCCGGCATGATGAATGTGAGATGTCTCGAGTTGAACCCTTGGATAAAAGGCCGACTCTCGCTGATCACACGAGCCAAGTTCGGTAGAATGATCGTCGTCTCGTTCTCCATCTCGCCGGAACTGCTCCCGGCTCCGTCGTACGCTCCTTTGATGCTCTCTCGACACAGCGGACAGCTGTTGTTCGTCCGCAGCCATTCCCGCAAACACGACCGGCCAAAAACGTGTCCGCACGGCATCTCCACAGGGATATGGGTATATGTTGGTTGTGTCGTGTGCGCAGTCGGCTGCGCAGTCGGTTCTTCGGAGCTTGTCCCTTCCACTTTGCGGAGTTTCCGCCGACCACCATTTTGGTGATCAGGATCACCACTTTGGTGATCACCTTGGTGATCACCTTGGTGATCATGTTCGTTTCGTCTGCGCTTCTCCCCGCTCTTCTCCTCCTGCTCATACTCGTCGTAACAGATCGCACACTGTCGGTCTGCCTCGCCCAAGCTCGCGGCATCCTTCACCGCCAGCTTGTCAAACGCTTCTGTTGGGATTCCAGAAGCCTTCTTCACAGACGTTGCAATCGTTCTCAACGCGATTGTCGTTGCCAGACGAATCAGAACTTGCAAGTTCTCGTCGTCGCTGTCGTTGATGTTGGGCACGTGCAGTATTAGAGACCCTGACAGACTGTTGGCGTTCTCGGGACTGTTGTTCACCGCGGGATTCGGTTGGCCATAGATGTAGTTCACGGTGAGAATGATGTTTCTCGAAGGCTCAGAGCTCGTGGGACCGGCGCCGCTGGAAGCGGCCGGAGACGACGAATCCGTGGGATTCGAATTCTGGGATCCAAGGGATCCTCTTGATTGCGTCGATTCTGTCGATTCCGCCGATCGTCTCTCGCTCTCTTCTAGCGACCGGTAAATTGGTGCAATCAGACTATCCAGCAGGTCATTGGCAATTCTTTGCTCGCGGTAAACGCCTTCGTTCGACACGTCGAATGCCGGGTAGTCGAGTCCTCTGATTGGCGGTCTAGTGGCTGTGGATGCGTTTCCGGTGCTGAGAGTTTGTGTTGTTGCTTGCGTGGGGGGGGTTTCCGTCCGCGTTTCCGTCCACGTTTCCGCTCGAGGCGGTGGTGGTGGTGTTGTTTCCGTCGCCTGCGTTTCCGCTCGTGGCGTCGTCGCCACTGGCGGAGCTCCAGCGGGCACAACTGCTGCTGCTGACGTGGCAGCAGGACCCACCTCGATTATCAGGTTCTGACTCGTGCCATCAGCGTACTGAATCAACACGGCCGGCAAAACAAGACGCCCCGACGCTGACGTGGTAATACCTGCCCGCTGAGCCAGCGGGGTGTTGGCAGGCTCTGCGGAGCTCATGGGCCGTCGGCAGACGCTTTGAAATAGTCAACAGCAGTTCTCGCACAAACTAACAAGCGATCAAGAGCACGCCGCTGCAAGTATGTGCTCTCTTGTACTGGAGTAAAATGCTGTTCTTGCTCGTACAGGCGTAAAACTAAACTCAAATCGGTCTCGTCTGAGTTACGTTTTTTTTGCAGTTGATGGTCTCAAATTAGTTTTTTTATTGAGTGAGGTTTGCGGGTAAATCGAACGGAAATCAGGCATAAGCACGCAGATCAGCAATTTTAAGGGGCAACCCAAACCGCCGGAAACAACCCGGTGTCTTGTGAAGCTGTCTCCGCTTGCGCCGCTTGCGCCGCTTGCGGTGATGGAAGAGACAGGACACAGCGACGGCGTGATTGTGACTGAATACCACAGGCCTGTCAGAGAACAACAGCTCAAGCCGAGTCACGTGACGCGCGTCACGTGCCCCGCCTCTTCCCGGCCCCAGTGCTTTGTATCTATCACAAAGGGGCGAGATCGGTTGTCGGCGAGATTGATATGTTGGTGCCGGTTTCACCCCACCTGCACCCCCTCAAGTTCGCGCAGTTTCCGTTTGAACATTTTCCCAACCCCGGGAACACAACATGGTGTAAGAAAAAAAGAAAAAAAAAAAATTAATCAACAACTAAGGGAGGGTGCTTGGAGTTGCCCGCTCCTGGAGGAAACTGATTGCCCGCTCCCACACCATGGCAGATCAGACCCTGTTGGTGGCGGAAATGTTTCCGGACGTGCCTCTTTCCGTTATTCGAGATACCCTGCAAGATTGCGACGGAGACATCGACCGCACCTCTGAACACCTTCTAAGCTACCATCTCGTTTCCAAATCGCCCGAGTCGCCTACTTCTGACGAGACTTCATGGCAGGACCCTGTTGAATACATCTTGAACACGCTCCATCTCGTCCCCAGTGACTACGAGCTCGTCAAATCATATTACAAGAAAGCCAATTTCGACCCCAGTTTTACAATGTACAACCTCATCACCCTTTCCACCTCGAGTGCCAAGTGTCCCTCCTCCATAAGCTATGCCAGTGCGCTCTGCGAGCCCACGGTACACTACACGACCATTCTTGAGGAACTGGAGGGCTACAAAGAGGCGAATCCGCCTCTTCGAGGGCTCGGAAACCATTTCTACGTGTGTGGGCTGCGATTTTTCAACCAGGAGCTGGCTCCTTTGTTGGAGGTTGCTGCCATATTAGCCAACGACGTTGCATTTATGTCTCAATTGACACCATCAAATCTACCTACTCGTCGCTCGAACAACACCCCCAACACCGCCACCCCCACCCCCACCCAACCACATTGGCGTCCCGTTAAAACATCCCGCGCCCCCACCAATCATCACCTTCTTCAACCTCTCAATCTCGTTACTCCCAAACGTCAAACGTCAACCCCTCTACACAAAGACCCGCTCAACGCTCTTCTCAGAGATGCACAACGCACTTACAAGATCGATTTGCACGGTCTTCAGGTCCACGAGGCTCTTTTCTGCGCAGAAACGGCCCTCCAATCGTGGTGGAGCGAGGAAACGACCTGTCGTATCGAATCAAACAGCCCGCTCAACTCGTCCGTCGCTCTTCACGTTCCCGAATTCAACCTGGTGACAGGCAGAGGCATCCACAGCGCCCAAGGATTCAGCAGAATCAAAAAAGGAGTGTACAAAATGCTCACCAGAGAGAATTACGTGTTTGAAGAGTACCTTGCTGGTTACAAAGTCCGTGGCAAGTCAAAACCATCAAAGTCAAAGAGCGCATAACACTTACAATACACTAATATTCTCGTTCTTCGCTTACTTATATACAGGAAATACACGTTACTTCTAGCGTCTTCTACCCTTATCCTTCTGTGCAATGTTACCACCGAGTTTCTTCTCGACGTAATTGGAGCCCAAAACATTCAGATAGTCGTCGTCAGTCTCCGTTTCGTCGGCTTTCTTGACAGCACCGGTCTCCAAACGCTCACGTCTCTCCTTCTCAGCAAGCTCCTGTTCCTGCTGAACTTCAACTTCGGTCTTTCCAGAAGCCTCAAACTGCGCAAACTTGCTCTTGAACTTGTTCAACTTGCCCTTGGCTTCGGCATCCAACAGCGAAACGTCTGGCTTTGATCTGTTCCAAATAGGGTTGTTTCTTTGATCGGTAATCATTCTGATCTCGTCTTTGGGAAACTGCGACCGACGGTACAAAACAGACCCGTCCGAAAGCTCCACTTTCGTCTCAAACTTGTAGTAGATCGCCGGTCTCGCCTTACCGACTCTGATACGCTTCAGTGGTCTCTTTGGCAACGCAGACTGAATCTCCAAACGACCCGTCGCATAGCCTCTGGCCTGCTCCACAGAGCAAACAGACTTTTCCAGCCCACTTCTCACAAGGTTCCTCAACATTCTCGCTTTCCAACCACTTGTTTTGCTGTCAATCTCGTCTATTTGTACAGACAAAAGTAACCTCTTTTGGGTGACTGTCCTGTAAACTGAAAAATTGTCCATGCAAATGGAAAGAAAAAAAAAAAAAAAAAAAAGCTTTGTAAAAATATCCCACGCCTCTTCTTTCCCATCCCTTCTATCCACTCCACCTTTACACCCCTACAACAAAAGCCTGGCTAGCTCAATCGGTAGAGCGTGTGACTCTTAATCACAAGGCTGCGGGTTCGAGCCCCGCGTTGGGCTTTTTTTTCAAAGTTTTTTTTTTATTCCCTTCAAGAATGATCGATACAGGTATCAGATAGCAACTTCCTGTGTTGGTTCACGTTGCTCAATTCGCCCAGATCACTAACTTAGTTGGTGGGCTGGGCCAGGCTCACTCGCCAGGCTCTCTATTAACTCGCTCACTTAAACCATAATTATCATTTGATTCCCTTTTCCTATCTAATAAACTTCAAAACCTGATACTCAAAGTCCACAGGGTTGTCTATGTACACGTGATGCCCCGCGTGTCTAATAATCCGGAACTTGGCCCGCGCAGACTCGTCCCTGTCCCCGTTTACCTTGTTAATCTCCTTCACCATCTGGTACCCAGCCTCCTTGCACATCCAGTCCACGTCTCCGTACAGCCACAAAGACGGAACCTTGATCTGCTGCGGCAATCGGTCCAGCATAGGCAATTTGGCCACTGCTCCGGGTGCCAGCAACCGCGTGAGCCCAAACTCCCCTGATCCTTTATTCAGCAAGATCTTGGCTGTGTACTCAGTGATGCGCGTCAGTTGCTCGGGATCGTCGATATGGCCAAACCGGTTCACCGTGTACCGCCAGATCATTTTCGACGAAATAGGCCCCATCAGCCGGGCAATCTGGAACGGAGAGCAGTTCGACTCCCACAACCGGGTGAAAAAACGGTTAAATTTCGGAGCAGACCGCACTTGCGCCAGGGCCTCGTCCAAGTCGTACTCGTCGGACGAGATCGAGATTGCATCGGCCAGGTCTTCCTGCGACTCAGCCTGGTGAGCCAGATCTTCCTGCGTACTGCTGTGGTGGTCGGTAAACTCTTTTGTGAGATCCACACCCTGTTCGGACGCGATCTGCGCCTCTTTGCTGAGAGAGAGGTCCGGGTCCTTCTTTTGGCTATACAGAGACATGTCGCTTCTCTCAATGCCAACTGGCGAGATCAGCACCATCTTCTGCACCACTTCGCGGCCGTACTTCAAGTAGTAGGCGCACGACAGATAGCCCCCCATGGAGTGGCCCATGAGCACAAACCGACTGAGACCTCTTTGCACGCGCCATTTTTCAAACGAGTCGATGAAAAAGGCCTCTGTCTTGAGCACGTCGTCAACCGAGTCGCCGCGCAGGTTTGGGAACGGAGGTCTGCTCGAGAGTCCGAATCCGAGCATGTCGATGGCGTGGATCCTGATGCCTGGCAGCGACGACAGCCCCTCAAAGTTTCGGTAGAAAAACCCGAGCGCGGCTCCGTAGCCGTGGACAAGAACAACTTCGAGTGGCTCGGTGCCTGGTTCCGCTGGTTGTGTGTTCTCGATGTAGAGTTCGTGGATGTAGTTGCCCTCGTCGTCGATTGGCGTATCGATCAATTCGCACCTTTTGTTGTGTGTGGGGTTGGGGAAGAACGGCAGGTACGACAGCAGCATGCTCTCGTACTCTCTTGGCGTTTTGCGCGAGAAGTACAGCTTGATGGCGTCCATGTAGGTGAAATCCGAGGGCAAGGAGGGCGAGCCAGTTTCAGAAACAGGGCTAGTTTTGTCGCTGTTGGAGCCGGTTTCTGCGGGAATTGAGGGCGCTGCGCCCATTCCCGACAGCTCAGGGCCCGATTTCTGCTGTGTTTCCATCGAAATTGAGACTGGGTGTTCGGCGGCAACAGCCATGGTTTATTTGGGAGGCTGATAGATAAGAGTTTTTTTTAATTTTTCCACGAGGGCAAATCGGGCCCTTTATATTTGCGAGCGGCGCGGAGGGCAAAACAAGACAAGTTGACAAGTTTGGGAAGTTTGGGAAGTTTGGGAAGTTTGGGAAATTTGACAGGAAGTCGCGGAGATATGCGGCGTTAATCCCGACGGAGCGAACGACGAACGACGAGCGACGAGCGACGAACGACGAGCGAAGCGAGTCGTGAGTGAGTGAGTGAGCAAACAATTATGTTGGTCTGTGGGGAGGATTGGCAGTAGTGGGGCGATCGACGAGCGACGAGCGACGATCGACGAGCGAAGCGAGTCGTGGGTGACTATGTGAGTGAGTGAGTGACTGACTGACTGACTGACTGACCGACTGACTGACTGACTGACTGACTGACTGACTGACTGACTGATGAGTGAGTGAGTGAGTAATCAAACGACTCGTCGCTCTTTTGCAAACGACTCGCTTCGCTCGTCAGTCACTCACTCACTCACTCACGACTCGCTTCGCTCGTCGTTCGCTCGTCGATCGTCGCGTCGCTCCTCTGAAATTTTTGTGCGACTCACTGATCGTAAACAAGAAAAAAAAAAACCAAGGCAAAACAAAAAACCCAGCTGAACAACATCAAACGACGCTGAAACATCCGCCGCAGAAGCCCGCCATCCCGCACGCCCCCGCACAGACATCCCGCGCTCAGCACAGAACCCGGCCTTCTACCCTGCGATGACAAGCGAAATCTTCGGATATTCGGATCCGTTGATCTCGCTGCTCAAGGATCCGAACCTCAACAAGGAACGCAACAAGACCCAGGAACTGATTCAGGTCATCAACGGCATCACAGACTCGGAAATCAAGTCGTGGTGCATAGAGAGCTTTGAGATTCTGCGAGACCTCGAGAAAATCGAGGTGAAAATCAACAACTGGGAGTTCCAAACTCTCGACTTCAATCTCTCGCAATCGCTGATCCTCAACGAAGAGGACTACCGCAAGCGGAAGTTCAACTCCGAGCTCGCGAGCAGAGTGTCGAAAAACTGTCTGGAACTGCACAAGATCCTCAATCAGCTCGCAATCGAGATCGACGAGCTCAATTGTTTCGCCAAACAGCTCACGCCTTTCCAGCGAATAAGCGACCCGGGAACCATCCTGACCGAGCTCGCACTGCGCGTCATCAAGCTGAAAAGCTCGCTCGTCGACCAGGTCTCGATCCACTACTCGAAAGCGCGTCTCGTGAACATTGGAATCGACCTCGAAGACATGTTTTACGAGGAGGAGGTGCTCGATAGCCAGGACGACATCACCTCGCACACCGTTCTCAACTACAAGAACTTCATCAACACGCTTCTGCAGCAGCTCAACGAGTGCGTCAGCTGCGGCGACACCATCGGCGCCATGGAGTGCATCTCCGTGGTGACCGACGTGGAGAAGATGTTTGAAACGATGAAGTTGCAGAAGTTGCAAGCGCGCCAGCGCAAGGAAAAGAGAATCTTCCCCGACAACTTCGAAGACGACGACGTTGTCGACGACGAGCTGTACGAAAACCTCGACTCAGACTCGCCCACGTCGTCCACAATGACCTTTGACGAGACGCTCTACGGAGAAGACGAGGCTGACGACGAGCACAAGGACCCTGACGAGAGCCACCGAGCAAACACATCGCTCTCGACCGTCAACGTCCACCAAAGAAGACACCGCAGGCTCAACAACCAGCCGTCCAACAGGCTTTCGGTGAATCTCGAGGACTCCTCGCTCCAGAGATCCACCATCAGCGAGAAGCTTCCATTTCTGATGACGGCATTCCAGGAGGCCCGAGCCACCGAGGAGGAGCTCAAGGAGGTTTTGTCGTCGCCCAACATGAAGCAGTTTGAGGCGAAAAAGAGGAGAGCTGCATCGAAAAAGGCCAAGAACGCGGCCAAGCGTGAGCATTCGCCAGAACGCGCGTCCGGCGCCGACCACAACCTGTCGAGCTCCTTTTTATCGTCGTCTCCGCCTGTGACCATGCCCCTCGCATCCACGCCGCCGCTGGCCAACCCATACATGCAGAACTCGATCCTGGGCAGTTTTTTCCGTCCCAAGATCCACGATCCGATATACATCAACTCCAAGACCAGCAGTCCCGACTCCCGCGAGCTGACGTTGTCTCCGAAGAAAGTGACCTCGATCGAGCTTGGGACCGGGAGAGTGAAAGAAACGGTCAAAGACATTGAGCAGCAGCTACCGCCTAATACCAAGCCTCCGTCGCCGGCCAAGAGCAGCAGCACCACCACCACCACCAATAACAACAACGCCGTTTTTCTGAGCACGCCACCGCAGCCGTTTACGTCGTCTCGATTGACTCTGGGAGCACTTTGGGGCGGCAATTCTGTGGCATTCAAGGCTCCACCAAAGGCCGCGAGTCCAGCAGTTCAAGCCTCTTCCAAAAAGGCCCGTCTCGACGACTATTCGTTCCATGATATCGACAACCTGATCGACTGATTGGACGACGAGAACCATGCATTTTCACGCCGGCATTTTCCCCATCTCATTATGTTGAATACAACTCCTGTGCATCCAAGACAACGAACGGATATTGTAGAGGGTCCCAAAAAAAGATGTGCTATTTATTAATCCGTATATATACAAGTTTAAAGAGAGTTTCTCTCGAATCCGTGGTCTTTGATGATTCTCAAGGCTCTGGTGACCGACGAGCCGGCGTTGAAGTTGGACGAGTCGTCCACCTTGATGAGGTTCGACCGGATGACTCTGGGGTCATTTTTCAGCGATCTCAAGATTTCACGTTGGACAGCGCTGGACGAGTCGAAAAGCATCACAAAGTGGGATCCTTGGAAGTGCGACTCGTTGGCCTTTTTCATGATCTTTGGAAGCGGTTTCACGCCGAGCGAGACGATTTCTCTGACCACACCTTTGTTTCTGATCACCAACTTTCCGATTGTGGAGGCCAGTCTGGAGATGAGATGCGGGTTAGTATTATGGATTCGGCACGTTTTCGGGGACAGGGTAACTCACTCTTTGGCTTCGGAGTGCAGGGCCTGTGGGTGTGACACCCTTGCGATGGCCACGAGTTCGTAGAGCATGGTTTGGCGTGGTGAGGAGGATGTTTTTGGGAGGTTGAACAGAGCATTTCTGTGGATTTAAAGGTGAAAAAGTTCGACAAAAAGATAGAAAAAGTTCAAGAAAATCAAAAAAAAAAAAAATCTAGCAAGCTTATGTAATCAGAAAACATCTCTGCACCGGAAATTACGAAAAAAAATTCAATTTCCAGGTGGCTGTCTGGTTGTCGCGGCTGACAAGGATGCGTTTAGATAGCAGACAAGATAAGCAGACCAGAGCTAGCTAAAGCTGCAAGAGGGTGAAACCAGCAGGGCGTGCACGTGATGTTTGAGTGGATGTTTGGAAAGCGGCTGACGCCGCAGGAACAGATGCGCAAGAACCAGAGACAGCTGGAAAGAACGCAGAGAGAGCTCGACAGAGAAAAGGCGAAGCTCCAGCAGCAGGAGAAGAAGCTCATCCAGGACATCAAGAAGTCGGCAAAGGCCAATCAGCTGAAAGCCGTCAAGGTGCAGGCGCGGGACTTGATCCGGACGCGGAAACAGGTGGAGAAGTTTGATAAAATGAAGACGCAGCTGCAAGCGATTTCGCTGCGGTTACAGACAATGCGGTCCTCGACACAGATGACGAGCTCGATGCGGGACGCGACGCGGCTTCTGAACGGTCTGAACGGCAACATGAACATCCAGAGCTTGTCGCGGATAGCAATGGAGTTCCAGAAGTCGATGGACGTGATGGACCAGAAGCAGGAGATGGTGGACGACGTGATGGACGACCTCATGGACGACGAGATCGACGCGGACGACGAGGACGAGATCGACGAGGTGGTGGATAAAGTTTTGGACGAGATTGGGGTCGATCTCACCTCGAAACTGGGCGACGACGTGAGTGTTCCGAACGCTCTGGGCTCTGCGGCGTCGCGAGACGCGGACGTTGGCGTTCGCAGCAAGCCGCAGCTTGTTGGGGCTGACGGGGGGCTTGATGACGACCTCCAGGCTCGTCTTGACGACCTGAAGCGATGAGAGGTGCGCGGAGGGGCGGGGGGCGGGCCGTGGACTAGCCGCTCGCTAGCCGCCCGCTAGCCACCCGCTAGGCAGCGCCCGCCAGCAGAGATCCCTGCGTGGGTAGTAATAGTGAGCAGCAAATATCGAATAGTGTTGAATGAAATGGCGCATGTTGAAGAAACCAAAAAAAAAGAAAGTGTACCGACGCGCCGACCGACGCGCCGACCGACGCGGGTTTAGCACCGGGTCACGGGATTTTTTTCTCCGCCCCACGGGGTTGGGTCTGCGGACATAGACAGACACGCATCTACAGATCACCTCCTCCACGGCGCAACAGCCGCGCCGATTGTTGTGGCCTGAGGTTTCTTTGAGAGAGAGTTTGTAAAAGCCGTGTCAGCCTTGTCACAGGACAGTTTCGGTCGGGCTGCCCTTTCCTTACAACCCCAATCACCCCAATCGCCCCAATCGCCCCAGTCACCCCTCCACGCCCGCTGTCCGCCGCCCTGCTTACGTACACATGCAGCATAAAAAAAATTTATTAATTTTTCTACTCCATTTTTTGAAGCTTGTCAAACAGAAAGAACAAATTAGTAATTTTGTTTGAACATAAACACACATGTCTTGTTCTCTTGCAAGGTATTTATTTACCACGAGCTCTCGCATCTCGATAGAAATAACGCAAAGTTGCAGTCGCAGATTCAGTTTCCACTAGCACTGGCCCTCTGAAGTTGACGGGACACCTTGGCCAGCACCAAATTCAGGGTTTCACTCTCACTGTACGCTCCCTCCCCTGATGGTTTCGTCGGTAGCAGCAGTCAACGGGTCGTCCGAGACTCTCGACTCAGACAGCCGGGCCAAAAAACACGGGTTTTTCAAGAAATTGCACCCAAAATCGCTTCCCCACATCCATCATGATCAAGCTAATGGCCACAAGAACGGCAACGCTGGTGGCAAAGACACTGAAAACGGGTCGTCCAAACCTTCCAAATCGCGCAGCTTGCTCAAACATCTCAAACACCCGCACAACCACGGAGTTTCCCGCTCTCACTCGCAGTCTCCCGCCTCTTCGGCCTCAGCCGTGCCTTATCCTCAACAAAAGGCTGCCAAATCCAGCACTGTACACAGCCACTCGCTCATGTCCGACTCGAGCAAGCAGATCAACGATATCCTCGGCACCTCGGGCAACGTGATTGCGTCGCCAAGAGAAAACAGCGTGCCCAAACCCAAGGCCTCAGTCGCAAAAATCGGACTTCCTTCAGTCGATGACTACAAGCCATTGAGAAAATCCACCAAACTCGAGTACAATCCTTACGGAATCAAGAACTCTGGGCTCAAATTCGACAACGGCGCAGGCAGAGGCTTCATGTTTGACCCGCTCGATGACGAAAGCAACGTGCTGCCGTATCCAGTGGACCAGCCCAACGATCATCTGCCGCTCGAGTTCAAAGAAGAGCACCAGTCGCTCTTCGACGACTACCAGTTCTTGAAAGACGACACGGGCAACATCGGGACCGGGGCCTCGGCCTCGGTGAAGAAGATCCAGCGGATCTCGAGGCCAAAAGAGGTTTATGCGCTCAAGAAGTTTGTTTTGTTCAAAAACGAGACCCCAGAAGAGTTCTACGAACGCGCGTCTAAAGAGTACATCATCCACAGAAACCTGTTCAACGGATTACACATCGTCAAGTGTCACGCGCTGGTGAAGATTCCGCACCAATCTAACCTGACCCGAGGCTGGGGATTTGTTCTTGAGCTTTGCAAAATCGATCTCTTTGCCGTGATATCTTCTCCGTCTTGGCCAATGACTCCTGCTGCGGAAAAGATGTGCATTTTCAAGCAGGTTGCGTTTGGCCTCAAGTACATGCACGAGTGCGACATTGTGCACCGAGACATCAAGCCAGAGAACCTGCTGCTCACAGCACAAGGATGTGTGAAGATCACCGATTTCGGTGTTTCTGACTACGGTCACACGATTCCAGGAGACTTTTCTTCGGAGCTCAAGTACAGCAGACAGCTTGTCGGGTCGCCACCGTACCAGCCACCGGAAGTCCAGTGTTTGAACGACGTTCCGATCCCGAAAAGAACCCCTTACAACACTTTCAAGATGGATCATTGGGCTCTGGGCATGTTGATGTTCACTCTTTTCTTCAACGGTACACCGTTCCAGGAGAGTTCGAAAAAGTCGCCTCTGTATAGGGACTACGAGTTGTCATACAACCAATATTGTTCGAAAAATCCTTCTTTCAGAAAGGGAGACTACACGAGGAATCCCGGCATTGATTACAAGTTTGCCAAAAAATTCCCTGAAAAGGGCTATGCGAGAATCGCTTGGAGACTGGCAGACCCGCAGCCGGCAACGAGGTACAACCTGTGCGATTTGTTCTGCGATCCGGCGTTTCAACAGGCAGATATGTGCATCGACGAAAACGACTACGAGTGCAACTTCTATCACCACGAAGACTCTGATTTCCATGGGAAGTTCGAGTATGGCTGTGACTGTAGCCGTTCTCCAACCGGTTCATCTGCCTCGTCGCAGAACTCTGTTTCGGGCTTGCAAAGAACAGACTCGGTTGTCAGTTCTGCTGTCTCTGCACGGTCCCGAGCAGGAACATTACAATCTGTGCAGCGCACTTCTAGCATGTTGGATATGGCCAAGCCGAAACCTGTTGCCAAGATTTCAATGATTGACGCTGCTGAAGTGGATCCTGCACTTCAAAAACACGAGGAGATGGAGTCTTCGCAATCGAGCAGTTCGTCTCCCTTCGGCTCTTCTGCGCCGTCACCGCGCATTACGCCAGCTTCCACCGAAGACTATAAACAAGAGGAAGAGCAGTTTTCGGACGCTCCATCGTCTCCTCTGCAAATGACGGCTCCCCATCCTGCAGAGCTCGAGGTTCCTCCAGATGCATTTTCAATGTCGAGAAACCCATCAACGGCAACTTTGAACTCTTTGTGCACAACTGATGGAATGAAACCAATCAAGTTGTGCTCCGACGACCAAATCAAAGTCATTCCAGTGGACGTGATCAAGAAGTGTGGTGGAAGTAAAAAACACCACACACACGTTCCGGGACAGAAATAACCCGTGTGGATGTATCCTACAATGTGTGTAATTTGTCAACAGCATGAATGCTTTTATTTTGTACGTGTAACTGAACTGGTCTTTACAAGGAAAATTTGGGGTTAGCGGTAGTAAAATCAGATAAAATTCATCAAACTCAGTCAAAGAAAAAAACAAAGGTATCTACAAATTCATCAACTTCGGTGGACCTGCGGATAAAACAACAACTGGAAACTCAAATGTGGGAACATCATCAAATGAAACATAAACTCAACCATAATAATAAAATGTGAAAACCAGAGATCGGTCAATCCTTGGAAACTCTAAGCTTATTTCGAGCTTTTCTTCTTGGCATTGGCAGGTTTCAGTAGCTCAAATGAACACATCAGCTTCTTGTTAACGTTCATAACAGCGCCCCAGTTATCAAACTCGCCACAGTAGTTTGGAGCAGAGAAAATCGTCACAAGCTTACGCTTGGCATAAAACTCGTACCCTTCTTCAACCACCATGTGGCCACGAGCAACGAGATCAAACTGGAAGTACTCACAAAACTTCTGCACAACTTTCCTATTGAAACAGTAAGAAACCCCACGGTCATTCTCGGACCATTCAGAGCCTGTGGAAGTGGACAACGGCAGCGAATTAGACTCCTGCGGATCCGACCACAACAAATCAGCCAAAAGTCCACTTTCAGGAACGTCTGTTGGTCTTTGAATCTTCTTAATCATGTTCAAATCGGTCAATTGTGGAGACAGTCCGCCATGGACGCAAAAGATTCTGTCGGCGATAGTGGCAGCCACAGGCAAAGTGTTGAACACATCGACAACAGACTTCCAAACCTTCAGATTGGCTCTTCTTTTGCACTCATCGTAGAAACCGTACATCTTTGTGATGCTGGCACTTTCGTGGTTGCCTCTCAACATGAAAAAGTTCTCGGGGTACTTGATCTTGAGGCACAGAAGCAAAATGATGGTTTCGAGAGATTGCTTGCCTCTGTCGACGTAGTCACCCAGAAACAGATAATTTGAAGTTGGGGGAAAGCCACAAAGCTTGAAGATTCTCAAAAGATCGTGGAACTGACCGTGGACATCGCCGACAATCTTCACCGGAGCTGCCAGCTCCAGCAAGGTGGGCTGATCCAGAAAGACGTTTCTGGCTCTGGCACAGATGACCTTGATGTCGGAGCCCGAAACCATAAACTTCTTCGGAGCCTTTTTCGAGAGGCCGGCTTCAACGAGTTTCTCGATGATGGCGTCAACGTCCGCATCCTTCTGTGCTGTCTTTTTGTTTGAGGTGGCTGATTTTCGGGCCTTCTTGATCGAGGCCGCCAGCAGCTGATCTGGGAATGACGGGCTTGTGGGTTCGATGCACCTGCTGCCAGACTTCACCTCCGGCGTCGACTCCTTCGACTGTTCCTTGATGGGGTACAGCACGTTGTCCTTGGATGTGGGAGGGGTGGTGGTGGAGCTTACCGACGATGACGAGACGTTGGTGAAGCACGAGTCGGCGTTGCTTTCGACCGACGAGCAAACGTCCTCGACGGCCTCTTTCGCCGGCGATCGCGAGATGCTGAGGGTTTTGGCCATGGACGCTGCTATTTCCAGCTCGTAGTAGTTGGCCTCCGGCGACGAGGCGGGCGGCGGTCTGCGTCTCGACTCTTCCGAAGACAGAGAGGACCGTCTACCGTCCGCGCCTGCCGGAGAGGTGGCGGGGTGGCTAATTGGGAGAGCTTTCGCGTGGCTGTTGTCAGCCACCAAGATCTCGGCCTTGGTGTTTCGTGGATACCCCGCGGATCCCGTGGGTCCTGCGGTGGCGACCCGGGCGCCTGCCGGGTTTTCGTTCTTATCATTGCGTAGATCATTAATCGTGCTGCCTACAGGCAGCTCTTGCGTATTATATTGTGTCGGATGGTGTCGCGCTCTATGCGACGGGTCTGGATCGTCCGCAGTCGAGCTGCTGGACGTCAGAGTAGAGGATGATGAGCCATCTTTACTGGGCGAATTTCCCATATTTCTTCAACAACACAAATGGAGCTCTACCAGTAACCAAAAACCAACTGACAGAGAATGATGAGGATTCTAAAGTGTTTGTGCGGAGTGGCGATGACGGGTTGAAATAAATTGGCGGCGTTATCTGGAGAAACCGGAAAGAACAAACCTTCTTATCCGAATGCAAAATTCAAAATTAATATAAACGAGACAAGGCAAAAAGGAAAAAAATTAAAAAAAAAAAAAAAAAGATCCAAGCTCGTCATTTTACCAGCGTGCCCGTATTTTCTGCCAATTCCCTTAGTTTCCATTACAAAAATAAAAAAACACAAAAACTTGAGTAATCAGACAGAAGCTCGGCCGGGTAACGCAACGAGCCACAGTGTCGCACACCTACTGAGGAATCTCCAAAACAAGCTTGCCGGTCGTGCGACGCCCCTCCATCTCAGTGGCCGCTTTGGCATAGTCCGCAAGCGGGTACACTCCGTGGAACTTGAGGCTCAACTCGCCAGACTCAAACAGGCTGATCAGCAGGTCTGTGTAGTGCTTGTACTCCTCGTGCGTCGCAATGTAACCGTACAACTGGGGTCTCAACACCTTGAGGTTCTTAGGCGACAGTCTGCCGATCTGCAGCGGTGGAACCACACCCGACGCGTTTCCGAACGAGACAAACGTACCCTTTCTGCGAACCACAGCCAGCGACAGCTCCGCAGTGTCCTTGCCCACCGAGTCGAACGACGCGTGCACACCCTCTCCGCCGGTGATCTCCAGGATCTTGGCAATCTGCTGTTCTTGCGACAATTCCGTCGAGTTGATCAAGAACTCTGCGCCTGCATTTTTGGCGAGCTGCAGTTTCGCGTCGGTCGACGCGACGGCGATCACGTGTGCTTTTTTGTATTTGGAAAGCAGCTGGTCAAGCAAAAGTCCGACACCACCGGCAGCGGCAGTCACAAGGATGTAATCGCCTTCTTTGACGTCATACGCCTCGTGGATGAAAGTCAAAGCCGTCAGCCCTTGCACCAGTGCAGAGCCGTAAAACTTCAGTTGCTCATCGCTGGTGTTTTCCTTGAGTTTGAGAATTCTCTCTTTGGCCGGATATTTGGTGTACTGGGCAAACGTGGAGGTTGAGGTGTAGGCCACCTTGTCTCCGGCCTTGAAGTTGGTCACTTTCGAGCCCACTTTAGCCACAACACCCGAGGCCTCTCTTCCGAGAACGTACGGGGTTTTTGCTGGATAAATGCCTTCTCTAAAGTAGGACTCAATGTAATTGACACCGGCATATTTGTTCTTGATAAGGATTTCCTCGTCGCCGATTTCAGGAACAGCAATGTCTTCGTACTTCAGCACATCAATTCCACCGGTTTCGTGAAACAGAACCGCTTTCTGTGTAGTTGGGACTTCAATTGAGGACATTTTGCGTATTAATGGTAATCTTCTGGGAGTCGGAAAAGTGTTTCTTGTAGTTATTCTGGAAAGACTCCAAATAAATCTTTTCATCGAACTCTTTCAATCAATTGAGAGCTGTTTATGGTTTCAAATTGAGAAACTCAGAATGAAAGTGCTTCTGGGATTGAAAACAATGGCTTTGCAGATCAACAATTCAACACTTGTCACGCTTTCTTGGTACGCTCTTGCTGCGCGACGAAGATAAACAAGTCCCGGAACCTCTTTATCGGTGGATTACGTAATCTGCATTACTAATGGCAATTGGCTTTTGCCAACTCACAGAATATTGTTGAACCTGGCTGAATCAATTGTGCCATGTCACGCAACTACACGTAAGTTTGCATTGGTGTGTTAAAGTTGGGTTTAGTTACCTACTTTTCTATCTGCTTGTGAATCTAATTTTTGGCACTAATCATTAAAAAAACCTGATGATTGAAATGATGGACCTTGAAAAAATCAAGCTCCACATCCGGATGCTTATCAACCTCAATGGTTTGACCAGCATAGCATAGCTTATCGTAGCTTACAAACGCACAACAGGTCACTTCAGTTTTATCAGGACAGCAAAAAGTTAAACAAAAAAAATGAAGACTTCGATACCGGGAGTCGAACCCGGGTCTGCCCGGTGAGAGCGGACTGTGATAGCCGTTACACTATATCGAATTTTGTTGGAGGAAAAACACCTCCGAAACATAAGTTCGAGAAACAACGGCTTTTGTAAAGTAAAAAAATTTCAAAAAAAATGTACTTCGATACCGGGAGTCGAACCCGGGTCTGCCCGGTGAGAGCGGACTGTGATAGCCGTTACACTATATCGAATGTTTGTTGAAGAGTTTTCGCCTAGCGGACCCGCGATCGTACTGGAAGCCTATCCTTTTCAAGTTCGGAGGCAGAACTCTCAACGCTTCTCGGTCATCCGAACAATTCGTTGTAGCGAGTGGCTCATCGTCGTTGCCTCTGAAGCATTTCGGCCAGTCAATTCAATGATGACTAAGTTCATTGAATGAGCTGGTAACACAATCAACGTTATGTTGCATGGTGAGATTGATTGACGACTCTAGACAACGTCATTTCCGCAAAAGTTCGTTAATGATACGGAGAGTTGCTTTCGTCTACTCAGTAAAGCACTCGTACTCAATGTTGTTCACTGTACTTACTATCGTCATCTAGAGTTTGGAGTGTTTCAATCACATTCCCCCAAAAAAAAGCTCTAGTTGAGGGTATTGGATGCCTTCAGAAATTGCATCCCTGTAGTCACTTTATAGTTGACATTCTCTCCCAAGAGAACAAACATGATTTTCCTGTCATGACTACGCCTTCCGACTTTCTGCAAAAAATGGTCTTTTCGAGTCGGCCAGGTTATCGATTGATTGCGCTATAATAAAACAGAGTATTCGAAGCATACAAAAGAGGGAATAAAAAAGCGGTAAATTTCTGGAAGTAACGATAACTCAGTACCCCATGCACTGCAACCCGAAAGTAGTGAGTGCTCTTTGTTATGGAATGTTTGCGGAACAACAGGCTCACGTGACAAGATTTTCCCATCAAAAAAAAAGAAGACTTCGATACCGGGAGTCGAACCCGGGTCTGCCCGGTGAGAGCGGACTGTGATAGCCGTTACACTATATCGAATTTTGTTGAAGAAATTACACCCGGTTCCAATAAGCTCATTAATGATGAAGCCAGCATCGTACACAAAATGTTGTTCCATCGTGTCAGCACTTCTAAGGGTAAAAGGAAAACTACCTCTCTATTATATCAAGCGGTTCAGGCCTCTGGTTTCAGGTTTGACGATCGCTACGGCAAAAAAAATGGCAAAAAAAGAAACTTCGATACCGGGAGTCGAACCCGGGTCTGCCCGGTGAGAGCGGACTGTGATAGCCGTTACACTATATCGAATTTTTGTTGACGAAAATGACTGGTATCGGACCACACTCAGCCTCCAACTGCCTGTGACCAGACATTAAGGAAGAGTCTTCAAGCATGCCAGGAGTTTTGAGGGCCAAAAAATACAGATACTGTCAACCTTTACTGTGAACGGTTGCACATAGACTAATTTGGTTGACCATGACAGCAAAAAAAAAGACAAAAAAATTAATTACTTCGATACCGGGAGTCGAACCCGGGTCTGCCCGGTGAGAGCGGACTGTGATAGCCGTTACACTATATCGAATTTTTGTTGACGAGAAAGAGGGTTGGGCAGAGATACTCGAGAGTTCTAAACAAGCAACCGCTGTTGAGGCTTTGCAAGCTGGGAGTATCCTTATAGTTTCTGCTGAGCTCAAACTCAGTTGATACAAACGGTGAGGGAGACTTGTCGAGGGAACAGAAACATTTCCTTTCCGTCAAAAGTTCTCGAATTGCTTTTTTGGAGCAATTCTCTATGGAGAGTAGACGGAGCATGGTTTTGTATAACTCTCTGAGGAACCCAAACCTTGATGCCACCTGCTATCTTTGAAAAAACATGCGAGAACCCGAGCGGACTCAAAAGCTGCTTGATCTTTGGAGGCGAGAGGCCTCCATGGATTGTGACGGCACCTGAACCGTGGTGGTGATGGTGATGGTGATAGTGGTCCTCAGGGTCAGGCTGGTCGTAAAAATCAACAATGATTAATCTTCCATTGCTTGTCAGATACTTTTTCAGTTCTTCAACCACTCTGAGCGGCTCCGACAAGTGGTGCAAGGCGTACGTGGAGACAACGAGGTCAAAAGTTCCGTACTGCAACTCGTCTGGCTTAGTCAGCAGGTGTTGTTGGTTGAATTGCTCGTCCAGTGTATCATATTGATACCCATTGATTTGCAAATCTGGGACACTCCGCACGGTTTGGACCGCTTTGGTGTTGAAAAGCTCGATTTGGTACTTGGAGATGTCGATTCCGACAAAAGTCGAGCCTTTTTCGAGATACGGAGCCATGAATTTGGCCAGGAATCCATTCCCGCAAGCAAAGTCGAAAACGTTCAATTTCTTGTTGAATAACGATGAAACCAGCTTTCTTTCGTTCTTGGGATCTGGCAGATAGCCACTGAGTCCATAGTCTTCCCTGGTTGGGTCTCCGACGTAGGTGATGGGCTGGTTCGACACGGCTGTATCGAAATCATGCTGCAGAATGAATCTAGTGGTTGCGTGCACAACCGCTTCGAAGACAGGATGGTCGCTTTCGGCTGCCTTTACTTGATCGTAGGAGAGGAAATTAGCGTCTCTCGAATTTGCGTAGGACATGGCGAGAGGTGGCAACAATTGAAAGACAACAACAATCCACTTGTTAGAACAAAGAAGATGGATTCGGGATTGGGTTGGAAAAAATTATTAGCGATCTTTTAAGCTCCAAAAAGGATGGAGCTTTTTTTTTGCAGTTTACATTTTACTGCATAGATAGACTCTACGGGGGCGGGGAAGCAAAGAAAACGTAAAAGCTGGCGCTCTTACATCCACAGGCGAAAACGTCTGTCTCTCTGCTTCACCAAATGTATCCACAAAGCGAACTGCAACCGAGGAAAAGCTCATGTTGCAAATTATTGAAGCGGACTTGATTCTTGCTCTCCTTCCAGCCATTTGTGCAATAGATAGATCGATGCGTGCTAGTATCGCTGGTAATCCGGAAGTGGGTTATGTAATATGTAATGAAGAGAGAGCAAAATCAAAGAGCTTCGGAGCAGAACTTAAAGGAGGAAACCAGTCTCTATTTATACCTGAAAAATTTTTCAGAGTGCGAGAGAAAAAAAAAAAAAATTAATGGTGAGAAATCCAGGTACGCACACATATTATCTTAGTGCAACCAACGAGGGAAACCCAAACAACTCTTTGCCATGTCGACAATTACTTTCGTGACAGGGAACGCAAATAAGCTGAAAGAGGTGGTGGCGATTCTGTCCGACGGAGCGGCGACGTCCACGGAAGAAGGGTCCAAGGTTGGAAAATACGTCATCAAGAACAAGAGTCTTGATCTCGATGAAGTCCAGGGCTCTGTCGAGGAGGTGACCATCCACAAGGCCAAGCAGGCGGCCGAGCTGGTGGGCGGCCCGGTTCTTGTGGAGGACACGTGTCTGGGCTACAATGCTCTGAACAACCTGCCGGGTCCATACATCAAATGGTTTGTCAAAGGCGTTGGCCTCGATGGACTCGTGAAGCTGCTGGACGGGTTCGAGGACAAGTCTGCCAACGCTATCACCACTTTTGGCTACTGCGAAGGCCCGGGCAAAGAGGTGAAGTTGTTCCAAGGAGTTACAACAGGAAATATTGTCGCGTCTCGCGGACCTACAGATTTTGGCTGGGATCCAATTTTTGAGCCACATGGAACTGGTAAAACTTACGCAGAGTTGCGGGGGCCTGAAAAGAACAAAATCAGCCACCGCTCCAAAGCTCTGGCCAAGTTGAAGGAGTTCCTTCTGGAGTAGTAAGTAAGAACCATACCGAATAATCTATTCCTTCCAATCGCGCAGCGTGTCTATCCATCTATACAAGTAAGTGTGCAACAAGTCTCTTGGCAAACCAACACAGTGACATTATCAAAATGGCAAGCACCACGTAGTAGCCCTTAGTGATCACCTGGTATCCCAGCTTCGAGCGGATTCTCGATAGGTTGTACTGCTCGATTTCATGAAGACACTTGTAGTTCATCTCAAAAATGTACTTAGACTCTTCGATGATCTGTTGTTTCTCAAACTCAGGCAAGAAATTCCTGGTCTGAAGTTCATAATCTCTCTTGTAAACGAGTCTGAGCGCCTGCGCATCCTCCACGTCAAACCTGTAGAAGTTGGTTCCCATGAGCTGGATATCCTCAAAGCTCTTTCCCTCGATTTGTGGGAACAATCTGAGCGATTTGGCCACTTTGGAGCTCAGAACGCGTCCTCCTGCGAAAAGAGCGAGGTACATCACGTGCATGTACGCGAGCAGAAGGTATGGATTGTCCTGAGTCACTTTGAGGATGTGATTTGTGAATTCGATCTGGAGAGGCAAAATAGGATTCTCAAACTTCTCTGGCTTCCCGTTGTAGAAAAAGAGCAGATCTTGGTATAGCTTATCGGTTCTGCGGATTGCGGGCTTGTAAACGTTTTGGAGCATTTCCGAGTATTTGGTGCCGCGAGCCAATTCTCTGTCGAGTGCGATTTCAATGGATTTGAAAATGTGATAGTACAACTGAAGTCCCTGTCTGTACACTTTTGGGTCCCTGACGGCGATGGCAAACTTGAGTCCCATAAGCTTGTCCACAGAATCGTGGAGACTTTTCGTCTCTGCGTTGATTCTGTTTCCCAGAGCGCCGACGTCAGCTCTGTCTGGAATGATTTCTGACTGTGGTAGTTTGACGGACATATTTTTGGTTGAGTGTGAGGTGTTTGGCCAAAGGAATATGAAACCCGTGGCAAACATCACAGGCATTCGTGTTACTTATATACATGAGGAACGGCTAGAAAAACCTGCATCAAATCTGCCCAAAATCTGCCTATTTTTCTGTGCGGACGAGGAATTTTCGGCGTGGCACGGTTTCTCCACACAAATCTGTCGTGATCCCTGTGGAAACGGGTGGCGCAAGCGATTTTTTCGTTTCGTGTTTCTGCCGTGACGCGCAGCAGAATCTGCCTTTTTTTCTGTGCCGAGCGGGAGGGAACGACATTTCCGAAGATGAACGAAATCGCCGAACGCAGCGAACGCAGCGAACTCAGTGAGCCCAGCGAGCTGGTTGACTGAATACACACACGTCCCTCTCGCGCTGGACATACAGCGAAGATCACCGTTTCAGTTGATGGAACGCACTACTGCTCTTGCCTGGACCCAGTGACTGTGAGCGAGTGTGAGTCGAATGGATGCGAGTCTTTGCGTGTCTCTTCGATCATCCAGATAGACAAACTTTTTCATCGTGAGCGCAAGGTCTTCCGACGTTAGCGCTTGTGAGAGAACGACTCGCTTTACTCGTCGTTTGTCGTTTGCCGTTCGTCGCTCGTCGCTCGTCGCTCGCCGCACATCCGGGTAACTATTGTAAATTTTCTTGAGTGAAAAATAACATCGTCTTCAACCACCACCCTCTAACACCCTATTGTAGCCCCCTGTCAACCCCCACAAACACACACAATGGGTGACCTCAAAGAATTCGACGCTCCCAATTTCAAAAACTCCACCTTCAGACTCGATAGACCGTCATCGTACCTCTTGAACAAGGCTCGCAGAGATGAAATCAACGGCTACTCCAACCTCAGAAAGTCGATGCGCTCGTCTACAATCTACATAGGAAAGCTCTCGTTCAACACCACCGAGGAACAGCTGTTTGAGATCTTCAGCACCTGCGGAACAATCAAAAAAATCATCATGGGACTCGACAAACTCAAACTAACACCTACTGGGTTCTGCTTTATAATCTTTGACTCCCCGGAAGGAGCACTCAACTCGGTCAAGTACCTCAACAAAACAAAAGTGAACGGACGCTCGATGGAGATCGATCTCGACCCAGGCTTTGAGGAAGGTCGTCAGTTCGGACGTGGTTCTGACGGAGGTCAAAAACAGCAAACAGCGTACCAACAAGGCGGTTTCAACGGCTATCGTAGAGGCGGCAACTTCCGCGGCGGGTCTCGCGGCAGTTTCCGCGGCTCTAGAGGTCCTCGTGGCGGTTCTTACAGAGGCAGCTATCGTGAGAGACCTCCAAGACATTTCAACGCTCCGTACCAGCCTGGTCCTGAGACCTATTACAACGACGATTACTCCCGTGCTCCGCCTGCGCGTTACGAGCAGCAGAACGACTACACTCCGCCTCAGCAAGACCGTTTCTACGAGCCGCAGCATTACTATCAGAACGAACAGCCACAACAGCACCAGCAGCAACAGCCCGATCTTCCGCCGCACCTGGCTGCCAACAACAGCGAGCTGCCTCCGCACTTGGTCAACAAGGATCTTCCGCCTCACATGCAGCAGTAGTAAACCGAGTGTATAGTATGAATTAAAACAGGAAGTTGTATCGATCACTGACATGGGCACCCGTGACTGAAAATGGCAGAAACGAATTTCCATGTGTGTGGTTATTTTTTTCTCCTCATCTTCTTGTATGTCTCTGTCGATGCGTCGATCGACGCGAAAAGTGATGACGAGCAAAGCGATTCATTCAACCACTCATTAATGACGAGCGAAGCGAGTCATTCAAGTACTCAATAGCGTATCATTCTTTTACTCAAGATTCACGGCTCACTCACGGCTCACTCACGACTCGCTTCGCTCTTCGTTCGCTCGAATGAGATTCTGTGCAGCACAGCATTTCGCGCGGAAACTCTGCCGAATCTGCCAACCGCGCACAGCGAGCCAACCCAGCACAGCGCAACCGAGAACAGCGAGTCGGGCCTGCTTTGAATGGCCAAGATCCATGACCCGCTTGGCTTGTCATGTGCTTGGGTGAAAAAAAAAGTTGTCACCACTCAACTCTCTAACTCACCACTCGCTTCGCTCGTGGCTCGGTCGTGGCTCGCTCTGGCCATTTGCTTCACGAGGAGTGAAGAGGAAACCCAGAAGAGCCAGGCAAGTCATGCAAACAACCATCACCGCTCGGTGGGGTGGCAAAAAAAATGGTTCCTAGCAGGATCGAACTGCTGATCCCCGCGTTATTAGCACGATGCCTTAACCAACTGGGCCAAGGAACCACTTGGTGTACGACGAGCGAACGACGAGCGAAGCGAGTCGTGAGTGATCAACTCGCGTAGCGAGTGACTCAAATCGCTTCACCGCTCGTTGAATCAGCTTACCACTCAACTAGGTAACCCTCGTTCAATGGAGTAATAAAGCAGTTGGAATCACTCGTTACGCTCGTTGATTAACTTACTTCACTCACTCAATCACTCACTCGCTACGCTCGTGAGTTCGCTCGTCATCTGTTGACTACTTCTTGGTTGATGGCTCGCTTTGCTCACCATTGACTCGCTCACTCCTTTATTCTCTATATACACGTAACTTGCAACGTCTAAACCGACGTTGGTGGAGCGCAATTCGACGAGCGTGGCGATTCAAAAAGCGTAGAAAGTCAAAGAGCTACGCTCGTTGAATCAAACTAACTCACCACTCCATCCATCAAATCGCTTCACCACTCCATTCAACGAGGGTTTTTCAGTTGCATGGTAAGCTGATTTAACGGGCGTAGCGAGTCGAGCGGTGAAGCAATTTGGGTGGCTGATTCAACTCGCATTTTCATGGTGTAAATCGATCCAACGCTCAATTCAACGATTGTAGAGAGAGTTCACCAGTCACTCAGTCACTCAATTATCACGACTCACTCACGGCTCGCTTCGCTCGTCGTTCGCTCGTCGTTCGCTCGTCGTTCGCTCATCGCTCGTTGAGATTACAATTCCAACCTCCTCCAACACTCATTCCCAAACTCCTCCTGCGATCCAACTTCCCTCTCCTTCCCCTTCCCCTTCCCCCTCCCCCTCATCGCCTCAAACACCTCCAACCTCGGCTGGTCCATTGGAACCTCCATCAACCCACTGAAAACAAGCTTCTGCTCCGGAACCTTCCTCAAAACAACAACCCCCTTCTTCCCCATCTCTCGCTTCTCTATCCGCTTCCCTTTCTCGTCCACATCGTCCTTCACCCTGTAAATGTACTTGAAAATGCTCTCGCGGATCGCAACGTCCACGCCCTTCGGAGCGTATAGCTGGAAGCAGTGGTCCGCATCCCGCTGCGTCACCGGAACCAGCGAGAAAAACCCAACTCCGCGAATAACAACATCGATCTTGCCGTAGAAAGGTGGAATCACATACCGAACCAGCGAATCAACAGCGTCTCTCTTCACAAGATACCGTCCGCTCACGGCTTTCCCCCCCTCTTTGCTCACCTCCCGCGCCCGGTCCAAACTAGTCGCCCTAAACACCTCGCCAGCCATCATTGGGAATATTTGAATCACTCCATCCGCCGGCGGTTGCAAGTAAACAACTCCGCCAAACCCAAGAACATTCGAACCGCTAAACACTTTGCGGCCCAAAACCTTCGGCGTCCTCGGCTTGTACGACTTCGGATTCGCATGCGTGTGCACCGGAACCCCAGAGATCAGTTTCACTCCTTCCGGAATCAGATACTGGAAAACGCCCCCACCAGAACCAGAGTACCCGGGCGTGTCCACCAAAACCGTCCCCTGGTGCCGCTTCAGCGGGAACTCACACGCCTGTCTCGTGAAACACGGCAGATTCGAAACCCCTGGCCCGTAAGCGTCGGTCGACTTCAAGTCCAGGTCGTCTCTGTAGATCAGCGTCCTCACCAAAGAGCTCTTGCCCGCGTTCACCTCTCCAACAAAGTACACCCGCTTCTTCGGCAACTTCTGCAGCAAAACGTCCGTGTTCCACCCGTATTTCGCAGACACTCCAACGACTTTCTTTGGATCCGCACCAACAAGCAACCGCAACGAGTCCGCAAAATACCGAATCCCCGTCCGCTCGATCCCGCTCTTGGTGCCAAAAAACGCATCCATCTTGTTCACCACCCACCAGATGTCGTTGGCAGGGTGCTTCTTCGTCACCGCTCGGCTCACTCCAAGCGGGAAGTCAAGCGCAGAGACAACATACACAATCGTCGCGTCGTTCGGAATTTCGCCCATCACCTCGTCCAGCGTCACAAACTCCTGGTCGCCCTCCCTCACTTTCGACCGATGAACCATGTCCAAACACCTCTGACACTTGATCCGCGGATCCGTCTTGCGTCGCTGTCTCGAAACCTCTTGGAAACTCGGAGCGTCGCCGTCCAGCTCTTTCAACTGCTCCAGCAACATCGCCTCCCGTCCGCCCGCAAACGCCTCGTCCTTGCCCCTCTCGGCCGCCTCTTGGCCCCTCTTCTCGAGCGCCTGCGCGTTGTAATACCCAACTTGGCTTGGATCCTCGCTCTGAAGACTCACTCCACACGAGGCACAATTGTTCGACAGATCCCACTCCTCCCGCATCGTCTCCTCCATCAGCTTCTTGTCCCGCATCTTCTCCACGTACTTCTTCTTCGTCGGCTTCCATCTCTCCCGTCTCCTGCGCTCAACCTCCTGAATGGAGTTCATCTTTCGAAACTCATTCACATCAACCTGCGAAATCGTGTTTCTCCGCGCAACATAGCCGCAGCGCTGAACACTCGACACTCCCCACGTGGGAAGAGCCCCGTGCAAGCTCAACCGGCGTAAACAGACCCCAGCTCGAATCATCAGGTGTGTTTGGTTATCGTGTTGATCAGGTGTTGTAGAGAGAAGTTTTTTATTTAATTTTTTTTCAAGATTTTATTTTGAATTTTTTTGACTATTTTCGAGCAAAACGAATGACGAGCGAAGCGAGTCATTTGCAAAGCCAGTGTTGCAAGTTGAGCGAAAGACTAGCGAAGCGAGTCGTGAGTGAGTCGTTCGGTTTCGCTCAGACTTACTAAGTCTCGCTAAGACTTACTCAGACTTACTTAGACTTACTCACAACTCGCTTCGCTCGTCGTTCGCTCGTCATTCTCTGAATAAAATCTCTCTATTTAATGGCATATACAAACTATATCCAATAAACGTTCCCATAGGTATATATGAATAAAAAACGACTTGAAAAAAGCAAGAACTGGTTCTTAATTATGAATAAAAAAATAAAGACTTTGGGTGGTGAAGGCAGTCAGTCTAATTAACTCCTCAAATGAAATGATCGTCTTTATTTTCAAGCGTATACTGAAACGCTTAAGCCTTCTTTGGAACGAGGAACTTGTCGTCACCCTTCTTGGCGGCGAAAATAGTGGTATCTTTCTCGTGTCTTGGCTTGATTGGGTTGCTAAACCACTTCTTAACATTGAAGATTCCAGTAAATGAAATCTTCTTAACTCTGAACAACCAGTAACCAACAAGCATGGCACCAAAATTGAATGCAATGTAAATCCAAGCAATACCAAAGTTTCTCCAGTGGTAGCTCCATTTGATGTTGTATTGCAAAACAACATCAGATTGTAATCTGAATGGACAGTACTTGCATTGAACATCTTCGTCTGGGTTCGCAACATATCCTCCGTTGTTATCAATGTACTTCTCCAAGAAATCACCACACGTTTGTCCAGATGGTGGATCCATAATGCTGTACTCATCAAACGCACAAACCAACTTTCTGTTGTGAACAAGTGGTCCAACAAATGCTTGCACAAAGTACTTCAATGGAGATGCAACATACATGAAACTCCAGAAGTGTGGAGAAAACTCTTCTGGGTTCAAAATACCACAGAACAAAAGCATCGAAGCAAACAAGTTGGAGTTGATCATGGCAGCAGATGGAACATCAGGCGAGAAGTACAGAATGGCCAAACCATATGTAACGTAGTACATTGGGAAGATCAGCACATAGATGAAGAAGAAGTAACCAGCATTCTCAGCAGTACCAGAGTATTGAGCAGGCCAGTAGTAGCAGATGTAACACAAAAATTGACACAAAATGGTCCAGAAGATCTCAGTAAAAGTGTGAGACAACAACAGTGCAGACCAGTGGAATGTGTTGGACAAAGCCTCTCTAACTTCAAACAATTCTCTCGTTGGGTAAGCAAACACGTGACATTGGTTAATCATAGCCAAAGCAATCAGCAACAACATGAAAACAGAAGCAAAGGCACCAGTTGCACCTGCAACGGTGTGATCCATACCAATGAAAGAGAAACCAACGAAAATAGCACAAGACACAGACTCAACAAACTTGGCTCTGATGTAAATAGGAGATCTCCAGAATTGCAAGAAAGTTCTGCGGAAAACAAACTTGAATTGCTCGCCATAAGTGGTTGCATAAGTAGCAGTCAAATCACCAGCATTAGTGTTAACAGGTCTGTTTGGAAGTTCGGCATGCAACTTTTGAATCTCGCGAGTAGTAGCCTCAAATTCTGGAGAGTTGACCCAGAGCTCGTGCCAGTCACTAGCAGCAGAGGCAGTGGCACCAGCACCGATACAGTTCAAAATGTACTCAGCAGGGTTCTCGGACTTTCCACACTTGACACCAGAATGTCTCTCAAAGTAGTCCAACATGATCGAAGAGTTTGGACCAATATCACCAAAGTAAACAGTCTTTCCACCCTTCTTCAACAAGAGCAATCTGTCAAACACTTCAAACAAAGTAGCCGAAGGCTGGTGAATGGTACACAAGATAGCTTGTCCAGAATCAGCAAGAGCTCTCAAGAATTGAACAATAGACCAAGAAGATTCAGAGTCGAGACCAGAGGTTGGCTCATCCAAAAACAACAGCAAAGATGGCTTGGCAACCAACTCAGTGGCAATCGACAACTTCTTTCTTTGTTCAACATTCAAACCTCTACCAATCTTACCAACCATAGCCTCAGCATACTTCTCCATACCGAGCAATCCAATAATCTTCTCAACGTATTCATCCTTTTCAGCTTGTGGAGTCTCCTTTGGTTGTCTCAAGTGAGCAGCAAATCTAAGAGACTCTCTGACAGAGAACTCAGCCATGTGCAAATCTTGTTGTTGGACGTAACCAGTTCTTCTCTTGAAAGAAGAATCCAATGGCTTACCATTCACAAGCATATCACCAGTAATCACACCGAAATCAATACGTTGAGCCAAAACGTTCAACAAAGTAGTCTTACCAGCACCAGATTCACCCATCAAGGCAGTCATAGTACCTGGCTTAACATAACCTTGGATATCACAAAGCAATTGTCTAGTAGCACCTTCGTAAGGAATAGTGTAGTCCAGGTGTTGCCAAGAGAAAATGTCAGCTTCGCTGATAATCTTCTCCAAGTCAGCGTTCTCACCGTTCAAAGCAACCATCATCTCATCTCTGGTAGCAACTTTACCATCCCAATCTTCGTTGGAACCACCTTCTGGCATGTGACCTCTCTTGAACAAAAGCAAATCTCCACCACCTTCAACGTTCTTGATGTACTCAGACAACACGACATTGGCAATAATGAAACCTGCGGTCCAACAAACATTGACACCCCAGTATTTCCAAACGTTGTGCCAGCGGAAGTCGAAACGTCTCATGATGTACTTGTCACCAGAAACCCAGTCTTCACCAGCAACGGCACCAGCAACAGCACAAACTTGGTTGGTAAGCGAAACGTTTTCGTAACCTTCACCAGATGGAATGATAGAAGAGCATGGCATCTTTCTTCCATGGAACTCAGAACCAACCAAACTGTTGTAACAGTAGAACATAGGGTTCAAGTAGTGGATCCATTTCAAAAAATGGTGCATCTTTGGCAATGGCAAAATGAAACCAGAGTAAACACAAAGCATCAAAACCCACAAACCACCGAGAGCGTGTGCAGTCTCAGCCTCCTTGGTCACAGTAGCAATAAGCTTGAAAATGAAAGACATGCACTGTTGAATGGTGAATAAGAACAAGAAGAACATGAAGAAAGCACCAGCTTCGTGCTTCAAGTGAGGCATCCAGTAGGAAAGGATACTCAAGATGATGATAGCAACAGCCTTGGCAGGAATCTCGGTAATCATAGCTTGCATAGCTTCAGCAGACACATGGTACATCGAATAACTCTTGTGCTTAACCAGAATTGGACGGACACTGAAAGAGTTACCAATCTCAGCCAACGAAGTCACAGCACAGAAAACCAAACAGTAGAACAAAATACCGGTCCGAGAATAAGCACCCCTAGTAGCATCTGGAATGTGGTAGTACATGGAACCGATAATGAAACCCTTAATGACGAACGAAGTAAGATAAACAATGGTATAAGTGAAGTCACCTTTGGTTCTTTGGAAACCTCTGATGATGAGATAGTACAGTTGGTACCAGTAGTTGATGATGAATTGAGATTTTTGTCTTTGTCCACTTTGCTTTCTTTGAGCAGTGGCCATCTCCAATCTTTGCTTGGTTTCAGCGCCGTTGTGGGAAGAGATGAATTCATTGTATTGTTGAGTGAGTCTTTGGTACTCAGGAGAGCTCTTCCAGTAGTTCTCAAAGTCATCGGAACTCTCTGGGACTTTTCCTTCGAATCCCTCTCTGACCTGTCTAGAAGATGGAGAAGTGACGGCAGTCAAAAACTCTGGGGCAGTCATTCTTGGTGGCTTGTAGAAACCCATTCTCTCAAAGAAGGCCACACCTTCGCTGGCAGGACCATAGTAGACTTGTCTACCTTTGTAGATGACAGTCACCTTATCGAACAGCTCGTAAATGTTTTGACCGGCCTGGTAAATGGCAACCAAAGCAGAACAGTTCAGCATGTTGGTGGCAGTTCTGATACACTGGGTGAACTCCAAAGCAGTAGAAGCATCCAAACCTCTGGTAGCGTTATCGAAACAGTAGACAGAAGCATCCATGGCAAGAGCCTCGACAATGGAGACTCTCTTTCTCTCACCACCAGACACACCTCTCACGAAATCGTTACCAACCTTGGTTGAGTAAGTGTGGGTCAAACCAAAGACAGTGGTCCAGAGCTTGAGCATGTTTTCGACGTACTCTTCTCTGGACATGTTGTCGATTCTCTTGGCTGGAGTCTTGGTTCTGAGAGCAAACTGGGTGGTTTCCTTGACGGTGATGTGAGGGAAGTGGAAGTCGAGCTCAGGGTTGTAAATAACGTAACCTTTGAACCGTTCCATCATTTCCTCCTGGGTCAGACCATCGTACGAGAACTCACCTTCAACTTTGGTGAAGTTCTCGATCTCACCGGCACAGCTCTTGAGCAAAGAGGAACAACCGGCACCAGGCTTACCGAGGGCCAGCACCATTTCACCCGGCTCGATGATACCGATGAAGTCTTTGATGATTTGTCTTTGTGGCTTGGCATCCTTCTTGAAGTAAGAGAAGATGTGGGTCATTTCACGGAGCATCTCTGGCACGGAAGGACCGTACGCAGCAGAGGCGTCCACACCCCAACAGGTCAGCCCGTTGAAGGCAAGACCGGCCGAGGCGGACTCGATGCCCTGTGCGAGTTTGGCGTCACGCAGGTACTGCAAGAGCAACTTGAGATCAAAGTTATCCTTGTTGATCTCGAATCTGTCGAGCTCGGCCTTGGTCTTGGTGGACAAAACTCTGGCCAGAGTCTCGATTCTCTCTGTTCCGCCCGGCTGGTTCAGGATGTTGGACAGGTGCTGAGAGAGACGATCCATGTTGTCTTGTTCCTCGATGTCATCGAGAGGCTGATATTGCTTAACCTCCTCATGGGAATCCGAAGACGATTCCACGCTGTCGGAGTCTCCTCTGTTTTCAACCATCTTGCAATTGTTGACGGCTTAAAGTTGAAATCAAAGTTGACAGAAAGAAAGAAATCACAAAGTCCCAACACACAACATGTCAACCAAACATCCACTTTGTGCGAATCGCCTCTGTTTTATACCTGCGCAAACCATGGCGATAACCAACCCCCAAAATCTGAGATCTCAGGATCCCACCGATCCCACACACTGAAAAAATCGCTCGTGAATGTCATACAACAACATTGCACGCACCTTGTCTCCGTTGGCAGCAACACCTGCTGTTTATTCCTATCCCAAACGGGCCAGCTTCCGCCGTTTCTCTCGGTCGGTCAACGGCTCCTTAGCACCACTGAACATACAACACGCTCCCAAATGTTTACTTTCCACCTTGTGCCCTGTGTGTCAGCCATGCCGGGCGCTGTTCCATCGCTTCCGTACCGTTTGAACCGCTCTTTGTTTCTTTGTTTCTTTGTTTGCCTTTTGTTTTCTCTTGTTGTTTACGCTACAAAATTATGCGAGCCTTTTTCTGGCTTGTTATCTAGGAGCGAAACTCCAGGCCGGGCCGGCACGGGCGGCCGCACGAGGGGCAAAAAAAACCCGGGGGGGAGCGCCCTTTTTTTTCTGCCTGCCCGCTGCCTGCCGCCCCTGCCTGCCGCCCCAGCACGGCCGCTTCAGCCGTTCCTTCTCGCCTGGCCTGGCCTGGCCTGGCCTGACCTGGCCTGGCCTGGCTGGCCCGTGCTTAGCCTCTTTTGAGTGATATTGCGAGCCGGGCCGACCCACTATTGATGGCTCCGATCTACTCCGTCTGCACTGCTTTCACTGCTTTCACTGCTTGCAATGCTTTCACTGCTTGCAATGCGTGCACTACTTGCAACGCGTACACTACTTGCAACGCGTACACTATCCATTTCCTCCCGTGCGAAGCGCATCCGTCGTTTCCGCAACGTAGCCACCTCTCCTCACCCTCCCCAGCCACCTACCTACCGCTTCTCATCCCCCCCCCTGAATAAACTCCCTCGCTGGACCCACCCTCGCACCGCCGACCGGCTCGGCAAACCCGCGCCGTCGGCGATCGGCACATTCCTCTATAACATCTCAAGGCTGTAACACAGAGGTCTTTTATGACGTACACTTCGCAGCCCGTTTCCCCGATTCTTATCTCCAGCCGAATGCTTCTGCTCACACATCGTTGTGCAACAGGCCGTGCCAGATCGCAACGCTACACATCTGTACGCTCGCCATTCCATTAATTGTGCCTAAAAGGAAACCTAAACACTTATCCAGTCGGCTGTGCATGTCCGGCCTGGTTCCCGCCAAACGTCACAGTTTCCAAAACCCGCTTCACCTCCTTCTTGGAACGCTCACGAGCCCGAGCCTCGTCGATTTTGCGCAGGTACCCTGAAAATACAACAACCTCAGCCACAAGCACTAAAATCGCGAAAAAAAGACTCAAAAGCACTCTGTAACTCTCGTTAAAGTACCGCACAGATCCGCTCCAGTACCAAACCGCATACCCGACCGACACTACACTAACCAGGATGTTCACAATTGTTGTCAGCTGGTGCTTGAGTTGCTTCGTTTGTTGTGCAGGACTTAAATCTGGCTGATTTCTACTGTAAACTCCGCTCGATCCTGCAATCAATCTCTGATACTCAACTTCCTCCTGTCTGGCACGAAGTTCCTGCATCTGGCGCAAGAACTCCGCGCTTTTCGGTTGTTGTGGCTTTGGCTCCTTGTAAATGCTAGACTCTTTGAGCAATTCCAGCAATGATCCACTGGTACTGCCACAGTTGAGTTTGTAAAGCTCGATAAGATCGGTATGTGAGATCCATCCTCTCTTGATGATCTTTTGCTGGACTTGCGGGCTAGCCGTTGATTCTCGCACGAGTTCGCTTATCCTGTTGCTAAGTGTCAGCTTCATAGGTAGGGACAGTAATTCGGTGGCACTGATTGTACGGGAGACCACTCCGGCTTCACCATCATCTACTGGTAGGCCTCCTCGCGTCACTTGGTTTTTTTCATCGAAAAAAAAACGAGATCGCGAGAGCAATAAAAAATAATAAAAAAAGAAAATGGTTCCTAGCAGGATCGAACTGCTGATCCCCGCGTTATTAGCACGATGCCTTAACCAACTGGGCCAAGGAACCATTTGTGATCAAAAACCGATCCTATTTCTTTATACTGAGAGTCGATCGGCAACCGGCAAGCATGCATGGACCTACCAACCATGGAGGGGCAGAGTTGTAACTGTGAAAAGTTTTTCTGAGTTATTTTTTTGAGGTTTTTGGCCCCGTTTCAAATAACTCACTTGAATGACGGATCCCCTAATGCATATACATGTACCTAATTAAAAAATAAACTTTTCAAAAAAATTGAGCGCAAAAAAAGATATACAGATTTTTTGGCAAAACCGGTGAGAAGAATTCTGCAAAAAAAAAAGAATGGTTCCTAGCAGGATCGAACTGCTGATCCCCGCGTTATTAGCACGATGCCTTAACCAACTGGGCCAAGGAACCATTATTGAGCGATGGTTGTAATCGGATGTTTTCCATCTTTGCGAAATCAAGTAGCACACGGGTGTTGTTAATGTTGTTGTTGTTGTTGACGTTGCTGCCACGTCTGATGGATAGTAGCACCTAGGTGGAGAGTAGCCGAGTCCAATTTTGCTGGTCACTCCACGTACATTCGCAAGTGACTCACTGGATTAATCAAACTATGTAGAATACAATGAGTACAGGAAACGAATCTGGACTTACTTACTCGAGGCCATTTGGAAGCCGCTCGCTTTGCTTCCTCGCTTGCTTGTAGAACAGTCTCTCTCATTGACTCGCTTTGCTCGTCACTTCGCTTTGCTCGTCACTTCGCTTTGCTCGTCACTTCGCTTCGCTGCACAACAGCCGAATCCGTCGCGTTACCCGGCCAGCTGTGAAATATTTCAACTGATAAACTGCTGTCTTCAATTGAACAAACCACTCTTCTTCTCTTCCTCAACACTCCACCACAATTTAACCCACCACAATGCCGAAATTGGAAGAATGGGAGATCAAGAAATACTGGGAGATCTTTTCAGGGCTGAAACCAGTCGACAACAAGCTTAGCGGCGACAAAGTCTCGGTGGTTTTCAAGAATTCTCATCTGAATCAAACACAACTGGCCAAGATATGGGATCTTTCGGACATTGATGTGGACGGACAACTTGATTTTGAAGAATTCTGCATTGCGATGAGATTGATTTTTGATCTTGTCAATGGCAATGCAACAGATTTACCTTCGAGCTTACCTGATTGGTTGATTCCAGGCTCAAAACAACATTTTATCCAAGCAGACAAGGCTGTTTTAAGCAATTCCAACGGCTTTGACAACGATACAGATGACGAGCTGGCGCTCAGCTCGGATTTTGATTGGTACATTTCTCCCACTGATAAGTCTGCTTACGAATCGATCTATGCTTCGTCTACGGATAGATATGGTCGCATAACGTTTCAATCGTTGTCCGAGTTGTACAAGACTCTGAACAATGTTCCAGAAACCGACATTTCATCGGCATGGAACCTGGTCAATCCAAAACAATACGAGACGATCGATAAAGATCAGTGTTTAGTCTTTTTGCACATTTTGAACCAACGTTCGAACGGGAAAAGAGTTCCTAGATCGGTTCCTGCTTCTTTGAGAGCCACTTTCTCCAAAGAAGCACCAGATTACAACGTGGATGCGTACCAGGAGAAGACTGGTGGAACTGGATCCGGCACCGCACAGAGCAGCACTAATAAAAAACACTCTTTTGCAGAAGGATATCTCAACAAGTTAGGTACTTCCTCATCGAACATTGTCAAGAATGGAACAGACTTCAGTGCCACCAAAGGCACTGATTGGGAGGAGGTTCAACTGAGAAGGGAATTGCAAGATTTGGAGGAGTTGATCAAGAAAGCCGAGCAAGAACAGCAGACAAAGGGTAACGACGACGCTTTGAGCATGGCTAAGTACGAGTTTGAGAATCTGTTGAAGTACAAAGAGAGTCAAGAGGTGGGAAGTGGAAATGGGCAGGATTTACAGGGAATTCAAGCAAATATACAGGCGGTGGAGAGCCAGGTGAGTCAATTGGAGCAGTTTTTGGAAAATAAGAAGGGCGAATTGGAGGGTTTGAGGAGCGAGATTGCAACTCTCAAATGATGAGCAAATGCAAATGACGAGCGGAGCGAGGCATTTGTGAGTTATGAAGGACGGGAAGCAATTCAATGCGGTATCGCTGGTTTGCAATATCACGAGTAGCCTAGAGCAGAGGAAATTTCGTTTGAGTCATTCTGTTTCTCGTAGTGTATCTCTCGCAAATAACTCACAAATGGTCTTGTAAATCATATTTCCCAAGTTTTCGATACTTGAATTTTTCGAAATATCCATTTTTCAAAGGTTTCGCTCCTCACTTTCTAAGTGTAAGTGAATCAAATGGGTGAACTATAAGTAGCTTGCACCACTGCTTTGTGCTTGTATGGTCAAATAAATATGTTTGAAGAGACGATAAATAATAAATAAGGTAATAAATAGTAATAAATAGAAAGATCAAGAGCGAAGAAGTTGCAAATATTCTCGTTGTTGCGTCGCAACTCGCGTCACAAACCTTGCAAAAAAGTTGCACGGATTGCCGTGGCAAATAAAACATAACAACTCGCTTCACCACTCGCTTCACGACTCGCTTCGCTCGTCGTTCGCTCATCATTCGCTTCATTTTGGAGGCTCCTCCTCCGGCTTTGGCAACTTAAACTCCTCTGGAGTCTCGTCAACACCGTCACCCACCTGGTCCCAGACACTCGAACCAACAGTAAAGTTTCTCCAAGCCTGAGTCAGCTCCAAAGGCTCATAAACAACCCGTCTTTTCTCCGAGTCATAACGCACCTCTGTATAACCGGTTGTTGGGAAATCCTTACGTAATGGATGACCGTCAAACCCATAATCAGTCATGATTCTTCTGAGGTCCGGATGGTTTTCGAAGAAAATACCAAACAAATCGTAAGTCTCACGCTCGAGCCAATTGTTTCCCTCGTACAGTGGAACCAAACTTGGAACAGGCGTCACTTCCGATGCATATGTCTTGATCCGGATTCTAGAATTGAACCTCACCGATAACAGATCGTAAACCACATCAAACCGATTGGTTCTCGTTGGATAGTCCGCCGCAGTCACATCCATGCACGCCTTGAACTGTGCAGACGTGTGGTTCTTCAAGAATGTAGCCACCGGTGTCAATGCCGCTGGTGCAACATAAACAACCAATTCATCCTTCCAAACAGAAAACTGCTGAACAAATTTAGGCAGACAACTCATCACGTACCGGCCAAACTTGTGCAGTTCGGCCGATTGCTCTTTGTACTTGTCCTTTGGATTGTATATAGGATGGTGCAACTCCTGGAAATCCGGTCTAGGCAAATCTTTTGGATGAGGCATGTCTTCGATAGTCTTTTCTTTGGTGGCGAGAACAAGTGACGAGTGGGAAAATTCGCGGGCAAACGGCATGCCACGGGCAACAAGGCTGGCTCTATAGCCCGCCCGTCTGGCAACGAGTGTCATAGCCGACTTCATTGGTCTAATTGAGGTGTTGTTGGTGGCTATTTGTAAAAAGATTTGATGTATTTTTTTGTTTTTGAGATTATGTGGTTTTCTTATGAATATTTTTTTAACCAATGAATTGAAGTTTATTGGGGAGGGTAATATTTACCCCAAGTTTCAAAATGTTAAGGGTGATTGATTTCTGGTACAACATTGAAATGGTGGCTGGCATGTTTACAAGGGTTAATGTCCATGATTGCTGGGCTGTTGTTTTGCAAGAAGTTATACAAGGGGCGAAGAAATGACGAACAAGTGTTTTCAACAAGCAAACAGTGTGCGTGAAGTGACTTCCAAGCCGAATAGAGATGACATGCAAAAGACTCGTAGAATGAGTAGTTATGAACGACGAGCAAGTGACGATCAAGGAGTATAATGACTCCAAGTGACGATCAAATGAATTAGTTGACTCGCAAATGACTCGCAAATGAGTTGAACATGCAAATGACTCGCAAATGTCATTGACTCGCAAATGACTCGCATGACTCGCTTTTGCTCGTCATTTGCTCGTCATTTGCTTGTCATTCGGTCCTCACTTACTCCCATCACTCACCTCCCTCGTCGGACTATACAACCGTGACGATCGCCGATAGCCCATTGTCGAGGACGCATAATTCCTGCTAAATCTCGGACCCTTCCCGTACGGACTCCGCGGAGTCCTCGAAGCCCTTGGTGTTCTAGGAGTGCGCGGCGACGGCCGAGCTAGCGGCGACGATGGATCCGCTGCAGCTCCCACAACAGGCGAGTTCAACTTGCTTGGTCTCTTTTTCACTTTGCTCGATGGACGTAAAATCTCAAACCGGAACAACCCTTCCGATTCCTCGCCAGACTGTCCCACCATTGGAGACCCAAGCGGCGATCCAAGCGGTGAAAGCTCGTGTGAATTTCCATGATGGTCCGTCAGCGAATTGGACGAAAGAGGTAGTTGCATGTTGCTCAACGACGATTTTCTCCGACTCAGTCGAGTGGAGTTCCGGAACGGAGACTGCGTCGTTGTTGGACTCGTCACAGAATCACCCATCAACGTCTTGAATGACGTGGTCGACGCAAATTGCATGTTCTGCTCAACATGAGGTGAATCGAAATTCAGGTTCCATTGATTCTCGGTAGCTGTCGTTGTTGCCGTCGACTTCGTGTCCACCGATCCATTGTATTGATGTCCATAAGAATCCGTGAATTCCATCGTTTCTTTGGTGAAAAATGAATCCAAATTCTCCAACGTTGCCAACATGTGACTCAATGAATTGCCATCGGCTTCCATGTCCGATTCTAAACCAGTAGCATTGGGCGTGAATGGTGTCTCTCTGGTGAACTGCTGTTGTAAGAGAAGTTGTTGTTGTGGTTGCTGTTGTAGCTGTAGCTGTTGCTGTTGTAGTTGCTGCTGCTGCTGTTGTTGTTGCTGTTGTTGTTGCTGTTGTTGTTGATCGGGCCAGATAGGACTATATTGAACATAGTCGTCTCTGTTAAACTCAGGCTGCACAGTAGGCTCCGTAGCACTCTCTCCTTCCTTCACAGAAGCAACAACACACGTTGAAAACACAGAATGGATGTTGTTGCGTGTCCGGGCTGTACTGACCGCAGGCATCGGAATAGACCATCCACTCTCATCAGGAATACCAAACAATGTGGCAATCTTCTCGTACTCTTTGCGAATCGTCGAATCACCAGCACTCATCATCAAATAATGCTTATCAAATGGTGATGCAGAAATCGATTGCGCCTCGTCCAACACTTCCAAAGCCAAGTCCACGTAATCTGTCATCAACAACCTCAACAATGGCGACACCAAATCAGCACCAAGCCCAATGAACTCTTCTCTGCTCAAATCAATCACACGGAAAATGTGTTTCAATAAACCAAGTGTCTCAACTTTAATCCATGGAATGCTGTTGAATAGCAGCCCCAACAAGAAAACAAGTGTCTGTGCTGCATACTCAGGAAAAAAATGTCTCTTTATCACACTCACCACTTGGCTCAAGAAATCTTCCTTGTTCCTAAACCGTTTTTTGGTCAATGAGGTCAAAATTCGCGATAACGCAGGCATCTCTGCAGCATCGGCCATTTTCCCAACCACACGTGCCGCCTCAGTCACCTCTTCAGGGAACCGTTTACTGGCCTGTGCATGCAAAAACCTTGGCATGTTCGCCAACAACGCAAAAAGAATCCGCCGATCTCCAGATCCAATGATCTCACTATCTTTGAGCAAGTTCAACCGATCCAAAAGCTTCATTGCTGGCTCATAAGCGTTCGAAGACCGCAACCCAATTGTAATGATCGACTGTAATCCATCAAAACGTCCTTCCCACTTCGGAGGAAACGTGGCAATCAAACACTCCACGGTATCGTCCGAGTCCAAATCAATCTTGGAAATGAATTTCGAAAGCGTCGACAAGACCTCAACAAACTCGTGCTCGTGAATTGTGTTTAAACATGCAACCACGGACCAAAATAGTTGAGGGAAATCAATCAGTTGCTCGCTATAAAGCTCCGCAGTGATAGCGTTCAATGTCATCAGAATTTGCATCGAAAAGCTTTGGATACCTGCATTCTCGTCGCTCACAGTGTTTGCTAGACATAAAAGCATGTCCCGCAACATGTTCAAGTCAAGGAAAGATATCAAGCATCTAAATACTTGGAACGATCTTGCTGCGATGTGCATCACTTTGCACGATGTAGCCCAACTCAACGATGTACGACTCCAGTTCTCCTGAATTCCAGGGGATGTGCGCTCGAATATGCTCAAAACATTCCGAATCAGTGAATCCATATTTTCTGGAATCCGTCCACCATTCTTGTCAGATGTCAAATCACTATGTGCCCAAAGCGCTTTCTGGAAGTCAGGCCCACGTAATGAGTCCACAATCTTTCTGCAATTTTCGTCATCACCGTCTCCATATTGATGCAACAAATGAATCAGCATCGCACACGCCTGTTCTTGAACAATCTGCTGTTGATGGTCTAACAAGACAAACGACAAATGCAACATTAACGGCAGTTTCGCTTTAACAGTTTCATTTGGAGTCAGGATCAAATCCACAAGGAAAATCACAGAGAGCTCGCACAACGAAAACGTCGATGTAGCCACCGAATCATTTGAAGGAACAACTTGCGATAGATTGGCCACATATGGCAAATCTTCTGCAGCCGTGGTGCTTGAATTTTCCTCCTCAGAAGCAGTTGCACTAGAAGTTGCAGACACAGCATTGTTGGCAGCAGCAGCAGCAGCAGCAGCGGCAGCAGCGGCGGCAGCAGCAGCCGCATTCAATTTATCCACAGGGATCATCGACCTAGGCTCCAAGTTCGCTATAAGCGTTTCCACCAACGTTGAACCAGTCGGTAAGGTGGATAACGTCACAATCACCTGTCTAGAACACTCCCAAAACACCAGGTTCTTCAGTTCTAGCGAATGATCCACAATGAAATGATAAATTTCTTGAACATTGGCTCCGTTACTTCCATTGCCAAGGGCAACCCACAAAGCCTCGACTTCGTTTTGCATCTTGTGAGCAAACTTCACAGTCATCTCAAAGAAATTGTACAAAACCATCAAGGAGTATTGCCTGTCAGGGTTGTTTGTCTTGCTTAAATTCAATTCAACAGCTTGCACCCAGGGGAGTAAGACAGCCAGGATATCTTTTCTAGGACCAGATCCAACCACATGGAATAACATTGTCAGTTCGGAGATCATTTTGAATTTCTCTTCAGAATGAACTGTCGCAAAATGGGTCGAAAGTTGAAACAATGTTCTTTTGTAAATCACTCTTGAACGACAACAGATTCCATCAATGAACTTGTTGCAATCGCTCGTTTGATAGAACTTCTTTTCGGTGTGTTCCAGCAAATTTGCAGCAGCAGTTCTCACGTTGATGTTATCCGATCCAGAACAAAACAGACCCAATGCCAAAGGTCTATAAACAGAGTTTCTGAAATGAGCTCCTTTCACAAATGCCTCGCTTAAGGTTATGAAATAATTTCCCAGAGCAGGATCATGGGTATAGCATTTTTTGATGACCTCGCCAATAAATGCGTCAGAATCTGTACTCACAATCAATATTTGCAACAACGCTTTCCTCGCCATTGTAGTGATTGTTTCATTGTAAGTGCTGAACAACGCGTCGATCCAGTCAAGAACGTGTGAGATGTCAAAAGAGTCGTTTTTGTCGGCAATCGGACTCAAACACAAGTTGGCCATGCAACTAATAACACTATATTGAAGCTGTCTTTTCTGTAACTCTAAAGACGCTTGCAAAGTGACAGAATCGGGTTGCTTCGAAATGGAGTTCATCATTGTATTGTACCGGTTTTTGAACAACGAAACGTTCTTGCCGTAACCACACCATTCCTCCATAAACTCAAATGATTCTTTCCTGAATGAAAATGGTAGCCATTTGTCCACTTGTTTGATTTTGAGACACTCCAAATGGAAGCTTTCGAGCAATCCACAAAAATATTTCCTCAATCTTTGCAATTCGTAATCTGTCTGCGAGTCAGGTCTGACCAAGAGTCGCTTATTATTTTCCAATATGAATTGGAATCTCTTGAGCACCGTTTCATCAACAAAATCTGCACCCGCTCTAGAGAATTTGGCAATAACTTTGTTCAAAATTCCAGTAATTTCCACTCTCAGCCTCAAATCCGATTCCGAGGCCTTTTGGCTCGTTTTGAGATCATTTTTCCACCCTTCCATAATAGGTTCAATACTTTGCAAAAAACTCTTGAAAATGTTGACGTTCAAACAGCTCAAACCCTCCACCAAAGCATCTTTCAGTTTATTATTGGATGTTGTCAGCAATGGTACAGTCATCTTGAAAATCGATTTCGCGCTCGTAATCTTCTGATGTTGTACGGTGAACAACTGCTGTGACTTTTTGCGATTGTGAGTTTTGGACAATGGAGAATAAATGGAACTTGAGCTATGGTGGACCGAAACAGATACGCTTGGAATGTGCAACCTTTGTTCACTTGTTGAGGTCAAGGAAGAGCATGCTATCTTCAAATATAACATGTAATCCCAAATCAAAGAGCTAACAGTCTTGAGGCCGGAGTTCTGACTAATAGACACAATTTGATCATACATTTGGACCAAACGAATGCAACTATGAGACCGCGCAATGGCAATTTGGATAGGACATCTTTTCACCAAGGCATCCAGAACTTCTTCGAAAACTTTGAACCATAAGGCTGCATCAACACCATGATTGCTTTCTGCCAATCTAATAAGAGTATCTTTTCTTTGCTTGTGCTGTAATCTCACCAACCTCTTTGATTCAGCTTCACTTAAAACTGCACGTTTTGGAGTGATGAATTCGAAAAAGTTCAATGACTCCAAAACCTGAATAATCCTGGTGCCGAATTCTGCAGCGAATTTTGATGGCATTCTGTTGTGTGTTTTCTTGAACTCCTCAGAATCTTTTGAAGCATTTTCCTCACTCGTAAGATCATAAATAACTTCATCGAACTGAGCCACGATTCTCAGAATCTGAGATCCCAAAAATCTGACTCTGAAATCATGACTGAATAAGAAAAATAATCCATTTCCTTCAACTTCGTCAATGATTGTCACAATGCTTTTCAATTCAAGATCTTCAATCATCTTTGATTCTTGAATTTCTTCCTGCACAAACCCGTGATTAACATTGTACATTTCGTTAGGCGTTTCAGACGAATCCTTGATATTGTTCTCGGTAAGCGACTCCAACCAACACTGCAATAAATCAACATACACCTCCAATAACTTGATGTAGTCCGGTGACGAGATGTACTCCTGATTCAGGATACTAGCAGCTTTCTCGTCCAAATAAAATGCAGTTCGAGCAAACACAGTCATAATCACATTCGGGTTTTTCCTCGTCATCAAAACTTTGAGCACATCGGTTGAAAAAGAGCTCACGTTTTCATCTTCATGGATGGAATTTCTAACTAGCAACTCTATGATTTTCCGATACTGAGACGAATTGTTTTTCAAGCACCATGAAATACCTGAAATCACCGTTGAAAACAACTCCAAGTTCCTAGTACTGTTATTTTCAGGATGGAAGTAGAAACTAGAGAGTTTTAAAGGAAGAGTTGGCGTAGAAGAAGTTGACGAACTAGCAGAACTTGAGCCTGCACTGGAAGGAGTCGAATCTAAAGTCTTACAACCGACAAGATTGTCCAGCAAAAATAGAAGGTTGATGAACAAGTCCGACACTTCCTCGTGAACAGCAGCATTGGAAGAATTGCTATCGAAGATCTCTTTGTTGTCGCTGTTACTGAACTCCATGGGATCCAACGCGGATTGGATCACATCATCAGTGGGGAATGGCGGCCTTTCGCGTGATTTGAAGTCAGATAAGATACAAGAGTATGCTCTCACACACAAGATGAGTCTTTCATGAGAAAGATTTTCCAAACTCACGCCATTGAATGAAGCTTTCAAGATGGGTAGGATGATATTCTCTAATGTGAAATTCATCTGCGAGTAAGCCATGGCTCTCAAAGTTTGGATCGTAGCCTGTATTAACAACGTATCATGCGTGACCCACTGCTGTTTTTTGTACTGCTGTCCTTGGAATAGAAGGTTGGCAATTGTTTCCAAGTTTCTAGTTTTGGCATTCAGAGTGTCCGAGTATCTGTACAAGTATGACCAAATGAGTCTGGCAAGACATGTTGTGATAACTATTTTCTCTTGAGTGGAGATTTTTGGTTTGAGGCGTTTGATGTTCATGTCCACGATCTTCAGCCAATGCTGTTCAAAGAGGGCTTTTGGTGAAACTGATAGAGACGTTGAAACCAATGTTGCTGAGCCTTTCCAATGTTTGAGCGAGCCGCTGGCGGAGATTTGTAAACTCTTGTTGTAAATCAATTGGATAGCGTCGACCCAAGTTGGGTGATTGACTTCAGCAGTCAGTGTTTCAGCCAAAGAAAGAAGAAGCTGGTTGATGACATCACAGTATGAGTTGAGGATGTTCTCGTTTTCGCACTTGTTGAAAAATTTCGCAAGACTCTTCATGAAATCAGCTCCTTCTTCGAATCTTTCCAGAGAAGAATTAGAGAATTGGAGATACCTCATTCCATGAATTAGCAAGTTCAGACTGGATTCACTGACTCCCGTAGAGTTTGGGTTTGTGTAACCTGTGGGGAATCGCTCCAAGTCTGCTATGAACCGGTCACTCACGCTAAGAAACGAATCCTCAGACATATGACCGATCAGTTCGGCAAGCAAGTTCCAATTAGAGGAATGGATGATGCTTTGGCTGACGAGGAAAGGATCGATGTTCTTCAAATAGTTGTACATGATTTCTTCCAACCCCGTTTCTTCAGTGAGTAGTTTTGTTGGAGTTTGGCGAACAACCTCGATCAAAACTCGCCATAGAATGTATGTGCTGATCGTAAACTGCCTATCTGCCTGTGTGAAAGTGATTTCGGACTTTTGGACGCGTTGTTCGAGTTGCTGAAGAGTGGATTTCCCTTCTTTCGAGAGGTAAGACGGTTCTTGGATCGCCTTTGATGATCTGGAAGAGCTTTTCTTGTGCGAGTTTATGTTTGTGTTCGAGGTCTTGAAGTTTTTCCACTGTTGCATGTCTTTGGCCAACATTGCTCTAGCCATTTCTCGAAGCTCCGACTTGCCTCTGCGCCAATGCATGACTGCGTCAGTGACCGACCTGGGTTTGCGTCTTGCGATGTATCCCAAAGAGGTTATAACCCTGTCGAAAGTCGGGTCGATTCCCTCCGAAAGGATATCGATTATGTTTGGTTCCTGATCCAGAGGTACGCTGTTGAGACACAAGTTGAGTTTTCTTTCGGTCAGCTTGGTGAATTGGCGCACCATGATGTTCAGGGTGTAATTTGGAGACGACGACTTTTGTTTGTTGGCCAGAGTAGCTCTACGTTGTTCAATCACAGCGGAAGGCGGCTCCTGGAACTGTCTTTCTGCACCGGCAGCGTCTTGGGAGGGCGGGTTTCCAAGCTTGAACGCCAGCGGCTGTGCTCCGTAGATGTCTTCCTGGTCATCTTCGGTGCGGTTGTGCAAGATTTCAGAGTTTGTGGCCGACGATTGTCCGACAGGTGCGCTTTGTTGGGTAGTGCCGGATTCTCGCGTTGTTGCTGAAGGTAAATCTTGCGAGTCATCATCCGCGGAATACTGGTATGGAGCCACTGAGGAGTTGAGGTCAGGGATTTCGATCATGTGAACCTGTTGCTGCGACGATTGCGGCGAATGTGCGCTCCCTGCGGCGCCACTGTTGCTCATTCGTGAAGGGGGAGTGGGTTGTTTAGATCTTTTTTTTTTTCCAACAGCCAAGAGCGTGGCGAGAGCGAGGAGGGCGGGGAGGAGGGGGCGACTTCAAGAGAAATCAAAAGCGTGTGGAATTCGAGTCAATGAGCGCAGGGGGGAGGAGACGGGGAGCACACTGGGTTATAAGAAAAAATTGTTTTGTGTTTTAGAAGGGAAACAGGAGAACAAAACCAAATTTTTTTTTCGATTGATCTGCTTCACAAAGAGGGAGATCGCAAGGCAGATGAGCTAAAAAAAAAAAAAAGAGAGCGAAAGGGCGAAAAAAAAACCCAAAAAAACAAAAAAAAAATTAACTTACAAGAGCGAGCCGGACTGGAAAATGACAGAAAAAAAAATATTCATATTGATAAATTAATGACACCCCTGCACCGCGACATGCCACTGGTGGTAAGGCAGCTAAAAACTTCACAGCTCTGCCTAAGTTGACCTCTGTTTCGAAGGCTCGAACGGCATAAGAACAGCAAAGATCGAAAGACAGCCGATGATGGCTCCACAGACCCAGATTGGCACTGCCGAGCCGGATTCGGCACCGAAATAGTACACGACGGGAGCAAGACCACCGGTGACTCTGGCAGCCACCAGACACAGGCCGACTCCCGTGGTACGTGAACGGGTGCTGAAGATCTCTGGGGAAATGGCGTAGAGCGTGGCGTAGTAGATGTTGACGAAGAAGTACGTGGCTGAGCCGAACCCGGCGTCTCCAGCGGGAGTACGCACGGTAGTGTATCCAAACAAGATGGCCATTGCTGCGAGAGCACCAAAAGCCATGGTACCCCTTCTACCGACTTTCGGGATCATCACGAGGAAACCGGCGAGAATCGGGCCGAAAATGCCCGTGAAGTTATCGAGCGTGGCGTTTCTGTACGTGATGTAAGGAGACGATCCGGTGTCACCTCCGTGCGAGGCGATGTAGATGTAGAGGAAGTTGTAGAAAGTGGAGTAGGAGATTCCGATGAACGCCCACGAAAGAAGCAGCAGAACGGTGGATCTGGTGACGATTTTCGAGCAGAAGAGCAGTTTGATGTTGTGCCAGGTGGACTTGGCGACCTGAACAACGGGGTGTTCGTTGGTTTTCGAGGAGAAGTAGTTGGTATCGATTTCGCCGCACTCCACCAGATCTTCGAGCGTCAGAGTGAGTTTGCGGTTGTACTTGTCTGCGATTCTGCGCAGCGCAAGATACGCTTCCTCGTCTCTACCTGCGGCAACGAGGAACTTGGGAGTCTCGTCGAGCTTGAGAACAAAGAGCCGCAACAGAGCAGCAAACATCACGATTCCGGAGTTTGTCCACCAGCAGTAGCGCCAGCCCCTGTTGATCCGGGATGGACAGTATTCCGGGCTCGCACAGGAGTGGTTTGGGATGTACGCCCACGAGATGAGACTGGCAATGGTTTGGCCCACTCCCCAGAACGCTGCCATCGAGGTGTTCATCCACTGATATTTGGACGGAAGAAACTCCAAAAACACAGAAACGTCGGTCGCAATGTTACCACCGGCAGCGACAGTGGAGAGAAACATAAAGATGCAGTACATGGCGTAGTTGTCTGTTCCACCTGTGAAGAACCCAAAAGTGGCTGTGAGCAAGAGCGACGAGTTGAACGCGAGTTTCCGGCCGATCAAGTCGGCACCAAACCCAAAGATGATCGAACCCACAATCAGACCGGCGTAGAAGATCTCTGTGGCGATGGGGTATCCACCGCCTTTCATCTGGTAGTCGACGTAGGTCTTGACGGCAGACTGGATCATTTCCATCTGGGAGTCGACCGAGTATCCGAAGCCTGCCACCACGAAAAGCTGCGCGTGGTACCAGGTGAATCCGATTTCATCAAGAGCGTTGTTGATGAGGAAGATTTTGCGTGCCAGCACTGCGTCGTCACCCTCGGTGGCTCGGAGATCCGTCTTGGTGATGACCGGGTCGATATTTTCCTCGAGCGACGCGGTGTTTTCGACCGAGTGCAACTGCGGGTCTTTTTCCTTTGAGTGTATCGAGCTCATAACGCTGGTTCGTGCCGGTTGCGGTTTCTCTGGAAACCGAGCCCGAGCCATCGATTCACTTGACGAATTTCCAACCTTTATATATATGCTCCCCGAGGAAATTTCCAAGACCCTTTTTTTAGCCCAGTGCGCATGCGCGATCTTATCAATGTGCCGCGCACGACCGTTCCACAATCGCCGCAACCAATTGTCGATTGTCCCAATTCGTGCGATGCCGAGTTCAGCCATGGCTTCACAGCGCCGTAACAGGCAGTCGACCTGAGATCGGCCGAGCTTTGTTGGCCGCTTGCAACTGCCGCGCAGAGGACGTCGTTTGCCGGCTTCAGAAATCCGATCCGCCGGCAACGCGAATTCTTCGGGCAGGCCGAACTTGTTCACACGATAAAAAAAAACCGTTTTCTTATCAACCGATCAGTTAAACTTTTCTCGAGCTCAATTTATTTTATTTTATTTTATTTTTTGGACTTTTTTGTGTGGTATCTTCCATCCTTTCTCCATCTCCAACATGGCCTTCAACGTCAGAAATACCAACCCAAAGGCTCTCACGCAAGTCCTCACCACCGACACGCTCCCCTTTGAGGTGCTCAAGGTCGAAAACCTCGAAATCCCCACCAGAGATGGCGCTGTCCTGCGCGCTCAACTGTGGATTCCCAAAGACGCCTGGAACCAGAACCTAAAAGTCGGCACCCTTGTCGAATACATCCCGTATCGCACAGACGTCACCGTCTCCCGTGACACCATCAGACACCCTTTCTACGCGGGCAACGGTCTTGCGTCCATGCGCATCGACATGCGCGGCAGTAACAGCTCCGACGGAGTCCTTCTGGACGAGTACCTGCTCCAGGAACAGGAAGACGCTCTCGACGCATTCGACTTCATCGTGGCCCAAAAATGGTCCAATGGCTTCATTGGAATGTTCGGCAAGTCCTGGGGAGGTTTCAATGGCCTCCAGGTGGCCGCAAGACAGCACCCGGCTCTGAAAACCGTCATCTCGCTCATGTCTACTGACGATAGATACTCTGATGACGTGCACTACCGTGGTGGCTGTGTGTTTGCGTCAGATATGCTCTGGTGGGGGTCCACAATGCTCGCATACGCTCCCAGGCCACAGGATCCTCGTTTGGCCGGAGAAAACTGGAGAGATAACTGGGAAAAACGTCTTGATCTCGTTCCAATGGTCAAACATTGGATGACTCATCAAACCAGAGACGACTACTGGAAACACGGATCCATCTGCGAAGATTACAGCAAAGTGGATATCCCGGTTTTGTGCGTCGGTGGATGGAGAGACGGATACACTACTCCGGTGTTCAGAATGATGGAAAACCTGCCAAACCCAGACTCGTGCGCAATCGTCGGACCTTGGGTCCACGAGTACCCGGAGATGGCAGAGCCAGCCCCTAAAATCGGCTACCAACAACTCTCTTTGAAATGGTTCCAAAAATGGCTACACCCAGAGTCCAAGTCAGACTTCAAACTGCCACGACTCACAGCCTATATTCAAGATCCTTCCTCCATCGAAGAATCCTATGTTTACAGAGACGGCAAATGGCTTTCTCTTGATGACGTCAACATGAAGAAAACCACTTCTTTGTACTTGGGACCTCAAAATACTCTTCAGAAAACTCCACAAAAAGTGACAGAGACATTCAGTGGAGACCTTACTCACGGCATGTTTAGAGGAACTTTCTGTCCATTCGGATTTAAAGGAGACTTCCCAGCCGATCAAAAACTTGAGGACTCCAAGTGTTTGTGCTTCGACTCCGAGGTGATCGAACAAGAGATTGAACTCTTGGGTGAGCCAAAGTTGAAAATCGTTGTCTCCTCAGATAAAAAGTTGGCAAACCTCTCGGTCAGATTGGTCGACATCTATCCAAACTGTGGAGAGCACGTTCTGCTTTCTTGGGGACAACTCAATTTGACCCACAGAAACTCCCACGAGTTCCCCGAATATTTGGAAGTGGGTCAAAAGTACGAAGTTCAAGTCAATCTGGACGTGCTTGGAATCAAACTTGAAAAGGGACACAAGCTCAGAGTCGCACTTTCCACCTGCGACTGGCCGCAAAATTGGCCAACTGCAGAAACACCAACTTTGACATTGTACAGTGGAGAATTGATTTTGCCTGTGGCTAATCAAGAAACAATTGTGCAAACTCCAGATTTCGGCAAACCAACAATCATGCAAGGAATCAAGTCAGAGATGATCAAGCCATACGGCAGAGATAAGACAGTCACGTTTGACTACCCAAGCAACAAATGGAACATCACCGACATCCAAGATTCGGGCATTGTGAAGATTCCAGAATTGGGAGAACTCTCGGGAATCTATCATGGCAGTTGCAACAAGAATGTCTGGAAGATTGAGGGAAACGACCCGTTGTCGGCATACAACGAGTGCACTTGGACTTACGTCATGGGTAGAGAAGAGGATGACTGGAACATCAAGTTGGAGACCAGCACTACCATGCGTGCCGACCACGAAAACTTCTACCTTGACAACCAACTTGTCGCATTCGAAGGCGGCAAACAAGTTGCTGAGAAGACCTGGAACGATGTGATTCCGAGAATGTTTAATTAGCTGATGTACTCGTAGAAACACCCATCGTTTCCAAATTTCCCAGTAATTTCAGTGGTATACCAAAGCTCCTCGTCCAATTGCATGTGTTCGTGTTTGGCTAGATTAAACCCTCTCACAAGTAGTCGACCGACTTTGTCATCGTCGTGGTTTTTTCTCAGCTTCAGTTCGATGGAGTTGGCAGGCACTCCTAGATGTATAGCCTTAGAGGTTCCAAAAACGCGGCATTCAAACACGTTCGACTTGAGCAATGGCCCCATCGATCCAACAATGCTCTTCTCTCGTATGATTCGGGAGTGGAGTAGTGACTTGATGGTGTTGTAATCGAATGACGAAAGTAGCAGGGGTGGTGACATCTGTGAGTAAACTAGTTTGAGATTGAGAGGAAAGCTCTTTCCCAATGGATTGAAGATACCGATGGAATTGAAGTAATTTGCTCGATCCACAAACAGTTTGCGCAAAAACCCGGTTTTCTGTATCAAAAATCGCTTCAACACAGACTCGCTCGTCGACAAGATGGTTGGATCAGAGTCAACAATGGAGTCGATGGAAAGATCACGTTCTGAAAGAACAGAAATCGATTCCACACCTGCCAAAAGGCCACACAAAACTTTCAAGATCAAGTTGTTTTTGGAGACTGGATCGGTTGGCGAAACCGTGATGACAAGTCGGTCCTTCGGGCCCCAAGAAAACATCGATGAGAGCGACATGAGCTGTGATGCGATGGCCGACACAAAGCTGCGCTGGAAAAATCTATACTCTGATCCGCTGTTGATCTCAGTGTACGGTTGGTTGTTGAAAGATTCTGAGTCTGTAAGTGGATTATAAACGTAGACAGGGTCCTCTGTTTGTGTGCTGGACTCTAGCGAGACCCATTGCTTGAATGGAATGATTTTCTCAGTGCCTGCTGGAGGAGACTGCTGCTGTGAGTCGTCCCAGTCGCGATCCAAAACCACGACAGTCTTGAACCGCTTCCCGGAAACACAGCTCAGGTACTTGGAGTCGACAAAGACAAGATCAATGGCGTCCAATTGGCCCGTGACGAGCGAGTTCAAGCTCACAAGTGTCTTTTCGGAGATAAAGAAACAGCACAACACCACGAGCAGGCTTTCCAAAGAGCCCAATTCGGAAAATAACGCCACTCTGGGACATGTGGTGGTGGAATTGAGCTGCTGAGAAAGCGTTTTGAGCAGGTAATTGATCCGAGGGAGGCAAACACTCGGACCAACAGTACCGACACTAAGCCGTGTACGGGTGTTTTTGAGCGCAGAGTACCAAACGTCTTTGAGGGTTCCGTCACGCAGCTTATAACCTGACTGGATACGCAGCCCGGTGCTGAGCGGGAGTCCGTGCGGGACGTCGACCGACCTGTACACGGCGGACTCGCGTTCGCGTCGAGTGGCGCTGATCGATGCCTGGTTAGTGAGCGCAACGGGGTCGATGTCTTGCAAGTTTGAC
>PPHT02000015.1:214696-259778 GCA_003705115.2 Ogataea henricii
TGTGATCTTTTTTTTTTTTTTTTAAACTCCCCTTTCCACCGGTGTAAGGATGTGCCAAAGCGCTATTGTTGAGGCGGCTTCGCTCGAGAAAAAGAAATCAAAAAGTCACTTGTCTTGTTCTTGTTTCCCACATGTATAAAAAGGGCTAATTTTCCGGATTCCCTCTTTTGAGATTGGAATTTCTGCCGGATCTAATCGTTGATCAAAACATGGACGCCGTGCGGCGGTGGCTCAAAATGCGGCCGAGGACGTCTGTATTCGCACGGCTTCCGGCTCGTTTGCAACGGTACAGGGTGTTGGTGCCCGTGGCGGTGCTATGGATCGTTCTTCTCACGTGGTTCCAGTCACTAGACCCGGCCTGGACAGCGAGAAAGTGTCATTTTGAGCGTTCGGAGGGCACCGATTACAACATTCTGCTGATTGCAGACCCGCAGCTTATTGACAACCACACGTATCCCGACCGCGGCCCGCTGGCGCTCGGGCTATCGAAAGTGACGGCTGATAACTACATTCACAAGAACTTCATCGCACTGATGAACCACCTCAAACCGGATGCCGTGCTTTTCCTCGGAGACCTGCTCGACAACGCGCGCGCGAGCGAGCAGGACTACTACGAGAACGAGCTGCGGAGGTTTGCAAGAGTGTTCCCCTTGCAGGATTGGTCCTCAGACGTGTACATCAACACTCCGGGAAACCACGACATTGGGTGGGCAAACGGGATCTCTCCGGTAGCGTTACAGCGATTCCAAAGCAATTTCGGCAAGTCCAACACGATGATCGAGCAGAACGGACACGAACTTGTGTTTCTCGACAGCATTTCGCTCTCCAACACTGAAGATGAGCAGGTGAACTCGCCGCCAAAACAGTTTCTCGAGGACTTGAAGAAGATGAACCCGAGAAACAAAGACATCACACGCATTTTATTCGATCACGTTCCGTTGTATCGGAACCCGAAGATCCGCACGTGCGGCCCACTCAGAGAAGCTGAAAACTTCCCTATTTCTCATGGATACCAGTACCAAACGGTGATTGATCAGCAAACCAGTGACGAAATACTCGAAGCCGTGCAGCCTGATTTCATTTTCAGCGGCGATGACCACGACTACTGTGAGATTCTTCACCATTACTCGACTGGCGCGACAATCGAAGTGACGGTGAAGTCGATCTCGATGGCCATGGGTATCAAAAAACCGGCTGTTGAGCTGCTCTCGTTGCACAGCAAACCGCTGCACAGCAAACCACTCGCCAAGGACGGCGAAGATGTTTTCGAAGAGCCGACGGTGTCGTATTCGCTGTGCTACCTCTCCACGCCCCTTGTGGATATTGTTTTCTACGTTCTTGCATCCATCTTGTCCGGGTTGTATCTGCTTTGGCTCTGTTACCAGCGGCCACCGGCTTACGTTGGGATCCACGAGATGGAGCTAGAAAACTCCGGCGTGCTGGGGCACGTCAAGCGGTTGGACCTCCGTTCTCTGGTTGAGTATGCTGTTGTGTGCGGCCTATTTGCATGGTGCTCCTTCTACGTGACTACCTTATAGAGACATTAGAAAAAACATTATAGATCGATCAAATTAAGTTAAACACTAACCACGAGTCGTCTTTTAGCGTCCTGCTCAATGAGGTCGTCGTCGCACCGGCCTCTCTTGGTGTCCTTGGGCTCGTTCGTAGCGTGAACGGATGACGGAGGACGTAATTGGTTGTCATTGCGGATCGAGCTCAAGAACGCAGCCAAAAGTCGCGCCAGTACCACACCAACAGGGACGGTCGGTTGCGGGTTTTGCTCGACACTGTCAGTGGAGCCTGCCGCGGACGACGCGAGCGGGTTGGTGGATAGAGTCGCGTAGGATTTGGCTGATTCAAAAGACTCGAATCTCGGAGACGATGGAGGTGAAGGAAGCGCTGCCGCTGCTGATGCTGCGGCTGCGGCCGCGGCCTGTTGATGGTGATCGGACGCCATGATTAGGGCGACGCTTCTGTTGGAAAGGTCAATCAGTTTGTTGAACTTTGATTCGTTAACGTGCAGTTCGTAATGGAGGGTATTGAGGATTTTGACTTCGTTGCTCTTGAGGTCGGCGACGCCGAGACCCGTTATCTTGTGCCAGGCCTTGAACGTGTAATTCTGGTCTTGTATGTACTTGGAGGCGAGAATCAGACACGTGAGAAAGCATCTTTTGGGGCAATGTAGTGCGTCTTTGATACACCTGCCTCTCTCTGGACCTGTATTTTCGCGTCGCTCGTGAACCTGTAGCAAGTAGTACACGGCGATCTGCAGCACAGAGACCGAACTGCGCGACCTTCTCAGCACCTCCTCGATGTATGTTTCGAGAGACGAGGCCGAGAGGGCGCAGAGGGGGAACATGAGCTGCAGAATCGCGGAGCATACTTTGACGAGACTGGTGGCGTAAACCGGGGAACTGGGAGACACCGGTCCGCTGAAGCGATCTGGCAGTTTTGCTGGAGTGGCATGTGATTCTGTGGGTTCTATAATGCTGGGTCCCGCCACAGGCGTTAACAGTTGCTGTTGCGCAGTCATGGTAGATTTGCCCTCGAATGCGTTTGTTTCAAACACCGGCTGAACGCAGCAACTCGGCCTGCTGCACCTGCTAACTGGTATTGGCGCTGGAAAGTGGCTTTTGGCGGGCTTCAAGTAGTCCTGGAAGAGTTCAAATTGGGCTGTTCGTGTATAGTGTTGTAAAGACAGCTCATCATGAGTTGTTTCAAACAATTTTTTTCGTATTGTTTTCATATAATTTTTTTTTTTTTTTTTTTTGAAAGGCCAGCAGCTCCCCACAAAATTGGGTTTTTTTTTTTCCTTCTGAATGGTTTTTTTCGCTCGCTTCGGGTCGCTTAATAATCATTTCCAGTCTAAGCGAGGTTCGAAGCGAGAAAAAAAAAAAAAAAAAACCCGGCACGTGGCAAAAAGAGGGAGAGAAATGTTTTACCGACGCGCCGATCGACGACGCGCCAAAGGGACGACGCGACGACAGGTTCTTTTGGTGGTTCAAACGGACACATTTCATATATGTATATATAAAATATATATAGATAAAAAAAAACACACACAATTGATCGTTTGTTTTCCCTGTTTTTCCCCTTTCCAATCAGTTCGCCACCGCCACCGCCACCCAGCACCGCTTTGTCCCTCCCCCTTTGTCAGCATGGACTCGCTCAATCAGCTCGATGAGGAGACAAAGAAGCTGCTCACGCTCAACAACTTCTTGGATGGGCTCACCATCCCTGAATTCATTGAGAAACTGTCCAGAAACCTGGGTCGCAGCGCAGAACTCGGCGACGGTGTTGAGCAAATCGACCCCAAACCATACATCCGCACGTTCGAGGCTACGCTCAAGGAGCTCAATAAACTCCGCGAAGAGTGTCTGACACGCAAATCAAAGCTCGAGAAGATGGCCGCTATCAAACAGTCGGAACACTACGTCAACGTGCTCAACCTCGCCCCCAAGGCAGAACAGCTCAACAAGCAGTTTGCCAAACTCGAACTCAGAGTGGAAAATATCAGCACAAACATCCGTCCTCTCGGAGATAAGCTCACAAAGACCAACAACCTCAAGGAAAACACGGTATCTCTCATATTTCTCACCAAGTGTTACAATGAATTCTATACAAAGGGACAGCCTCCGGCAGGGCTCATGACTCCCTCAGCTCACGAGATGGCCAAAACAGCAGTCACACTGACACAATTGGTCAAGCTCTCGTCCAAATTGGCAAGCAACGAGTTGCCTCGGTCCAAAGATTGCAACCAATTGATCCAGGACCATTGCAAGAAGTTTGAACTCGGACTCCTTGAGCAGTTCCACAAGTACTACAACCTGAAAGACTATGAGAAACTTAGCCAGCTCGCAGATGTGCTTTTCAAGTTCAACGACGGTGAAAACGTGGTCAATTTCTTCTTAAACAAACATGAGATTTTCAGCCAATTTCAAGATGAAGAACTCAATGTGGGTGAAAACTACTGGTGGAACCTTAGTAACCCGGATTTCGACAACTTGGGACTAGATGAAGTTACAATGAGGTTGTTTGGTGCGTTCGAGGAGATTGTTTACGACGAGTTCGATTCTGTCAAGCAGATTTTCGAAGAAAACTCCAAGAAAGTCATTGTGTGTTTACTAGATCGCTTCTACAACGAGCTCGTGTACACTCGCGTGCAGTACTTGCTGAAAGTGTCTTCATCATTCTCCAAACTATCGAAGCTTCGTATGCTGCATCTGTTGTCATCACAACTGTTCCAACTCACCAAAAAACTCAAAACTTTCTTCACAGATAAAGAATTGGACATCGCTATGGAGCTCGATAGGTTCCAAGTTTTGATATTCCAGCAGTATTTGGATAAAGATGCATATTTCGGAACAGAAAAGGAAAATCTCGTGGAACTCATCGAGGCTCTCACCACGAAGTTTGAACTGAAGAACGAGAAATTCATCCAAAAACATCTGCTCGAGAATAAAGTTCTTCACTTCAAAGACAGTCATGCAGGAGATGCCATGGACTTTGAAAAGGACCAAGAGGGCATTCTAAGCTTTGTGCAAGATCAGCAAAATCAGCAACCACAGAGAGAAAACTCGACAAAGAAACTACTTTCTTACTCCAAGAAAACTCGGAAACTCACTTCGATTTCGAACTTTATCAAAAATATGGAGAGAACATCTTCGCTCAGAGATAAATTTTCCAAGTCAAAGTTGCGTACTGCGACTCTAAACAATGGGATCATCAACAATGTTGCCAACAGACATAGCAGACATGTCTCGGAAAGCAACGTTTCAGAACCTGCTCTGGACCACGCTGATGGATCAGAATTATCTCTTGTCGTGGCTGAGAAGATCCTCAAATACGTTGTTGAGTCACTCACAAGATCCATTGAGTTAGTCCCAAGCAAGATCAATGAGTACTCCATGGAATTGTTTGATATCCTGCTGGAGAATTACGGACATTCCTATGTTGCCATTGGCATGGAGTCTTTGTACTACAACGGAATACTTTTGCAACAGCAGAAACTTACCTCATTTTTTGGCTCAAACTCTAACGACCTCAACCTGAGCTTTTTGGATCAAATGAACTTGATATCGTTGCAAGTGTATCTCTTTTCTGTCATTGTGAAACGGTTTTTCTATCCTCTTATTTTGTCCGACGTTACCAAGAACAAGCTCAGCATAATGTTCAACTCGTATCTTCAAGATGTCGAGATTGGTATCAACATTATCTTGGACGAACTGTTGGACTTGGTGGAGAGAAATATGAAGACCATCTTGAACAATCAATCTGCGGACGACTTCCAGCCACTCAACGCCAACCAACCATCCATCGACAAAACAGACACTTGTGACAAGCTCATCAAGTTTACAGATAAAGTGTTCCGTTCTCTATATGAATACTTGAGCTTCAATCCAGTGTTGAAGTTTGAGATCATCAAACGAATCTTATCAAGCTTGCTGAACTTGCTCATCATGCATTTCACGAAGTTCAAAATCAACTCCACTGGCTCTCTGACACTGACACAAGATATCATTCATTATGTCTCAATCTTTGACAACTATGAAGGGCTGGAAAACATGAAGGAAAGTTTCTCCATTTTGAGAGAACTCACAAATTTGTTCTCTTGCCAGCCAGAACTCTTGAAAGACCTGTGTCACGAAGGTAAGCTGATCTACTTGAAGAAAAACCTTTTGAAACTGTATATATCCAAAAGATCAGACTTCAACGAGAAATTCCTGATTGGTATTTGATTAGTTATATATACATATATATATATATATATATGCCTCAACAGTTTTCATATAATCGACTCGTTATTCAAGTATGCGCAAACTCTCATACATAAACGTTTGTAGACGTTTTCATCTTGTTGCCTCAAGTTCATGTCCAGGTCAGCAAGTTCCAACTTGTCCCAATCGCTCTTGGAGATGTGTGATTTGAAGTCTTTGGAGTTGATGCTCTCTTGATACTTTTCAATCTTAGCATCAGTGATGCTGTAACTTAGCGCCAGAACTTGTCTCAACTTGATGAGACATAAAATTGGACGTGCAATCAAACCCAGCCTGTGCCACCCAATGTCGCTTCCGGAATCCAACAACTCCACGAGTGTGGTGCCTTCCACTGCAATCAGCTTATCCAAGCCACAAACGAGAATCAAAACCTGCTCTTGAATGTTGAAAACGACGTTCGAAAGATTAACAGCCAAGTAACCAACAAAGTCTTTCACGAATATCAGCTCTTCAACAGATTTTTTCGAGTCAATCATGTTGAAAGACTTCAAAAGCATCTTGATCAGTTTTTTCATCGCAGATTTACTGCTCCCAATGACATTGACCATGCACCTCATCAAAGAAGTCTCAGAGAACAAGTCTTTGGAGTACTTTTTCCTGTACCGAACTGCCAACTTCAGGCCTTCGATGTATCCCGTTTCAATCAAAGACTCATACTTTTCAAACAAATCTTCGTGCATGGCCATAGCGACTGATCTCACAGCAGGGGACTGGGACGCCTCGAGTGCCACGATAGTCGGGATACAGAGCTTTGGATTGGCGAATCCCAACTTCACAATGAGCCTCAAAAATGAAACGGCACGGAGACAGTGTTCAGACTCTTCAATCAAGCAGGTTTTCAGCACCGGATTTAGATACCGCTGCACGAGAGATGAGCAAATTCCATCGTTCACATACTCACTTGACTCGCCATGGAATACTTGAACGTCCAGTTTGATTTTTTTAGAGTCTTTACTCTCTAGTCCATTTCGTGCAATTGCTTCTTTTTCTTCAAGTTCCAAAAATGTCGACAAGCCATTGATAACAATATCTTGAAGATTCAAGTCTCCTGAATTGTCAAACACTTCGTCCATCACAGAGAGAATTTGCTCGCTCATGAAATAGCTGGGATGGGAGATGCAAACGTTGATCAAGTTTTTTGTGGCGACACGCTTCAAGTTGGGGTCCAAGTTCTTATCACAAAACAGTAGCAAGTGCTTGATAAGAAAGCCGGATACCGATTCATTCGGTTTCATGTTCATTTTGGAAGCAACGAAAAGTTTTTTGTGATCATCTAGTTGACAGTATCTACCGAAATTTCCCAGAAGGAAAAGAAGCCGCTGAAGCTTACTATCTGGACGGAAACCCGGCTCTTTGATTTTCGAAAGATATGGTCTGATCAGCATCAACGAAGAAAGACAGGCCCTCGCCAGCTTAACTGTGTCATTTTTCAGCTTCGAAAGAAGCCATAAACATGGCATCGCTTCGTCGAGCTCTTTGGCGTTGAATTTGGTCAATCTGCTCAACAAAGAAGCCTCACATTGAGAGACAAAAGATTGCTTGAGCGCAGCCATCTGGGGAAGAGTATGCCTGAATATTTGCAAGATGTAGTAAGACAAGGAACTTCCAGTTGAGCTGTCATCGGTAAGATAAGGTTGCAAAGAGACGAGCTGATCTTGCAAAAGCAAAGAGCCGTCACACTTAACCAAGATCGCCAGCAAACCAGTTGCACTTTCAATCTTTGGCCTTAATTTTTCCTCGTGAACGTTGTTTGTGACAAATGCCAGCATGTCTTGTAACACCATCAATAGAGATGAGTGTATTTGGGTGCGAAACCTCTCATTCAACGGCGTTACGTGAATGACTTTCTCTTTGAAAAAACGCTCAAAGTAATCCCAGTTTTTGTCACCAGAAGTTGTGACAGCTATCCAAACCTGTGCCAGATCCATTGTTGAACTGACGTGGTTTCCTGCCACGACTCTAAACACATCCAAAAACCACAGATCCAATATTTGTGATGTGGCAAGGTCAACAATGTTATCTTCTTCATCGTCCATCCGTCTAAGAAGTCTTTCACTGATGCGAGACTTCACTTCGATGCTGGCGGAAGAACGGTAAATTTGAACACAAAGTTGAATAGCCTTTTTTCTGACCGAAGTACTGCTGTCGTTCAAGCGGTCGCATACAACCACGTAGTAATCCTTGATGATTTCGGGTTGTCTTGTCACACACGAAATAAGCAGATCAATGATAGAGTCTCTCACCGACGCATGACTGTCAATAAGTCTTGCAGATATGGAGTCTTTGATTAGAGGGATAGTCAATAGAGAAGGATCTCGAATGATCAATAAGGCCAAGTTCTTGACAGCCCTGTTCCTAGACTTGGTCTTAGGGTGATCCAACGATTTGACAATCAAACTCACAAAGCTTTCATAGTATGCAAAGAAATTCTGCGACTGCAAAACTTGGAGATAATCAAGATCAACGTCCAGCACTGTGTCTCCGTATAAAGCGAGCTGTTTGTCATTGAGCGATTTCAACAATTTCAACTCAAACACCTCTGTTAGATTATCAATTTGGGCCACGTTGGGGGGAAGAATGGAAGACTTTTCTTGGCCAATGTTTTCAATTCTCTTGCGAAGGGTTTGTGTGCTCATTAGCAATCTTGTGATCAAGAAATTGTAACTGTTTTTCTCCACTTTGTTATCAAATCTCAAACTTTGCAAGACAGCAAGATAACTTTTCAACAGTGATCGATAATCAGCAAAATCTGTTTCAGGATTGAACTTTATCACTTTTTGATTCTTCTTCAGCACTAAGATTTTTGTGCCCATCAACCCAATCATCTCCAAAGCAAACGCCTCCACTTGCGAAGAGTACTTCTCTGAATGGAACACGAACATAAGCGTGTTCATGAATGATTCCAGAAGAGACTCACAAGCAGGGTATTCGTCAAAAGTCAACATCGATAATAGATCTTCAATGAAGTTTTCAAGCACTTTTCTATTGTTCAGATCAGGGTTCGTCGCAATTCTGCCCAACAACGTGGATGCAATCTCATTGCAAGTATCGCTGGTTTCTTTCGTGACATCTTGGATGAAACCATAAACTCCACTGCTCAACTCTGCAAACTGTTTCTTCTTTTTGGAGGTATATTGGTCCAAAATGAGCCAATAGGAATCTTCAAACTGATAGTCCGCCAATGATATACTTTGTATGAGCCGTAAAATCAATAGAGTCACCAACTGGACACTGATTCCTCTCGAAAGCCTCACCTGTCTTGAGTGAATCTTGTGTGGTGACAACTTGTCGAAGTTGTTGACTAACTCGTTGATTATGAACTTTCTTTGATCTGGGTTTTTGTGGTATGCTTCGTGTAATATATCTGAGACGGAAAGTCTCATGCGGTCAAAAGTGGGTTCTGAAATCGCATGTATGATCTTCGGATCAATATCAATGAAAATGACTTTGAGACAAAAGAATTCAAGTTTCGTCAAGACGTTATCTTCCATGGGGATATTTTGAGCATAGATTGCAATGAGGTCCATCACCTTCACGACTTCCCGTACAATGCCGTTAAGAAGTGAAAGGTACTGACTAGAAAACCTCACCTCCTCGGTCGTTTGTAAAGTTAGTATCTCTTCGCCAAACCCAAAAATGAATTCAAAGACCGATTTCAAATGAGTTGCGAGATAAAGTTGTTTCTCTTCTCTCCCGCTGGTGAAGGTGAGCATGGCAAGAATGCAGGCTTTGCAACAATTCATAGCAAGCCTGAGAGTCTGCTCTACTTCTGCAGTGGATTCGGATAAGCCGGTGAGCGACCAAGAGATGTCCTGGCAACCATTGAGTGATCTAAGAGCCAGATCGTTGATCCTCACAAGACATTCAAACTTCAGTTCTTTGAGCTGGCCCTTGTACCACAATCTGCGCATATTTTCCTCCAAGATGCTGAGCGTTTCAAGGTTCACAAGATAAGTGTAACCTTCGGAGCTGGTTGGGTACTGGCTCCACCAATGTTGATTATCGAAATCAAAATCCTCGTCGCGCATACCAATTGAGGTGACTGTTTGTTCTAAGATCGACAATGAGCTGAGCTGGAGCTCCATGGCGTCAATGTGAGCGTCAGAGCTTGGGTGAGTGCTCATTTGGGGAGTGATGTGGTCGCTAGCAGGTTCAGAATGGAAATGGGAGTTGTTGTGCTGCGCATGTGCGTGCTGGGAGTCTTTGTCCACGTCGATTGAGCTTTCCACCGCTTGTTGAATTTCCATCAAAGTGGGCGCTGCATTGAGCTTGATTCTCTTGACTTTGAGCCTTGGTTTCGTGAGTTGCCGTTTCGAGACAGGGCTGATCTTTGAAAGAAGGGCTTTCTCCAAGACGGGCATTTTCGAATTTGTTGGCTCGAGCGGGGACGCCAGCTCTGTGACTGTTTCAAATCGCATTGCTGGTTTCTTGAAAGTGAGGGTTTCGAGATCATTGGTGGTGGTAAACGCACTAAGGATCTCGGAGTCTAAATTTTTTTCGTCAGACGCCGCCTTTTGCCCTTGTTCGGTGTTCCCAGGCGCCGAGACCGGGATTTTTTCTTCCCAAAGCCACACATCAAACGGCGAACTAAACGGTATGACTGTAAAAAACGGTGTTAGTCGGGAGTAACAAGGGGGGCAAACGATGGAACTTACGGCTCTGTTTGGGGATGATGTAGTCGAGCGGATGATTCAGCAGCGCCGAGGCCAGGCTATCGGGAAAAACCGGATCCGGGGGACTATCGTTTGAGTGCGACATGAGAAAGGCCACACCGGGGGCAATTCGAGGAATACTTCTACCTGAGAAATTGAAATGAAAGGGAAGAAACAAGGAGTATATATTTGTTTGATTTGATTCCTTTTTTACCTCTTTGTTGGCTTCGCGTTTTTGTCGGAAAAGGGAAATGTGATTACATCCTTGCACGGGATGGCAAAATCATTTTTTTCTTTCTGGTGACAAAAACTGATTGAATCATCGACTCCACAGATACTGCTTGTTGTTGATTGCCAACTGCCGACACCATGACCACCAAACTGTACGTGTCCAGTGCACAGATGCCTGGCCAGACGCGAGAGACGCTGGAAGCAGACACGGGAAAAGAGATCAATTGGCTAATTGATGAGATAATCAGACCCCAGTTGCCCTCTATCAAAGAAAGCCTGTCCTTCTGTTTGCAGCAGATAGACGAGCACAACGACCAAGAATTCAAACTTCCGCTGTCGTCGCACAATTCCGAGGTGCTGAAGGGCGTGATAACACGGAAAAACTTCAAAATTGTCGGTCTCAACATCTCGATAAAATCGAAGCACGTGAACGGAGGCAAAGCCTTCAACCTGAAACTGAGAGACGACAGAGTGTTAATCTTGCGGCAGATTCTCGATTGTCACGACTCGATTTACAACTCAATCAGCACTCTGGACAAGCTGCTTGAAAACGAACAGCTCGACCATCCGGTATTCCTCAAGTACATTGAGAACCTTTACAGTCAGATCGACCTAGCGAGACGGTCGCTGCTGACACCCAAACAGGAGTACATGTTCCCGAGGTTCCGCGCGGCAGCGACGAGTTTCGACCCGGTGATACCGTCGATGACGTCGCTGGACTTTGTGGTGAGCAACAGCGACATCTCCATAGACTTGAAGAACCTCAGGGCGATCACGCAGAAGCCGTGGGACGTGATTGTGGACTACGATAACAGAAAATCGTTTGCGGATTGCGTGCGGGCCAAGATATCGCAGGACCGCACGCGGTCGATCTCGAATATATTGGTGGACGAGTACAGAAAGCTGTTGGAGTGGAGGAAAAGAGAAAGCGCAAGCTCCACGGACTCGTCTGGGATTGGCTCGACGATCAAGTCGATCTTTAACTCGAGCTCAGACCCTTCATTCTCGACGCTGGTGAAGATGGCGAGCAAGTACCTCGAGGAGTCGGTCACGTACGTGGACAACGAGGGCCACCCGACGGTGGTGACGATCCAGGAGTCGTGCGACGTGGTGACGTCGGACCCGGTTTTGCTGTCGATCAGCATAAAACTGGAGAGTTTGGAGAAAACTGTTGGGAAGATTGCCGAAAACTTCCGCAACTGTGTGTAGAATAGACGTTTCAACGCGTTTTAGCGGTTTCGATGAGCCGCTTCAACTTCTGGGCACGCAGACTGTTGAGTTTGGCAATGTCGTCTTTTGAGCCCTTTACTTTTTGCACCCGTGTAGACATCCCCACTTGCTGTTCTCTTGCTCTTTCGAGCTTCTTCTCCAACGGATATATTTGTTTGTAGATGCGTTCCTGTTTGTTGCGGGAATCCCGCATGATTTCCTGGAGAAGCTCGTAATCGCGGTTGATTCGCGGCTCGACAAACGCTCTGACACTTTCTGACTTGCGTTGCACCGAAGACTCTTGGATCACGTCGAAAACTGCTCTTGTTTTGAGAACAACCTCGTATGTCGCTGCGTCTGCTGTGACCCGGCTCAGCGGTTCGATCGCCGCGTTCAGAGACCCAATCGAGTTTTGCAGCGAGCGGATCGACGATTGCAAGTCTCTGGAAATGTCTGACGGCATGATGGGTGAGAGTTGACTGGAAAGGCTAAATAAAACAAATACACTCAAGATATTGACTGTTTGGTTTTTTTTTTTTCCTAAAAATTACTTTGGCACGCGTCGCGACGCTAATTTTGTTTCTGTCTTTTATAACTAAATAACCGACGCGTCGACGTGCGGTTTTCAACCCCGCGGCGATAAGCAAGTGCGCTTGTGGGTGATGATGATGATGATGACGATGACATACCCTGCAATCGATGCTAATAAACAGCTTCCAGCAGAGCGTTGCGCGCAAAACAAAGAATCAAATGACGTTTTGTCGATCATCCGAGACGCATACGTTGAAATTTCAATGTTGGCGGTTTATTTACCCCAGTCGATCGGTTACAAGCGACATTGTGCGTCAAAAAACATGATATTTTTCTTTTTCTCCGTGTCATGTAGATACCATCGACCTTGCCAGCAGTCATTGGATGATGCTCCCGTTCCAGCTCGCCGACACTTTCGAAGCTATTGCTTGCTTTGTTTCTTTTCGACCCTGTCAACCCCTCTCCGTGCTGCTAACTGTTGTCGCTGCTGTGACGTCGGTCCAGACAGACGCAACTAGACGCACGAAGCTGCAAGCTGACACTTGTTCTATGCAGGCAGTCTTTGCCGTAGGACAGGTGGGAAGGGCGGGACTATCCATTTGGTTTGATTCGGAGACAGAAATTACCCGCGCAATTTGGGGACACCGCGGTTCTTTTTCACAATGCGGGAAACAAAAAAGAAACAACAAAGCCGCCTCTAGTGTATGCGTTGTGTGCAGGACACAGAAATTAGACTGCAGCAATGCATCTTCTCTGCGCCAACCATATGCATGGATACTTGATTGTGAACAAGAGTCAAAGGTTTTGGTGGTTTGTTCGCACGAGCCTCGCTGGCTGGCTGTCACTTGAATAGGGTTAGTGGGCGTTGCGCAATGCACAGAAACCAAACTATCCGGTTATCTTTGGAATTAAGACCTCTGGACGTGAGGAAGAGAATCTTATAAAGGGAAATATAATTCTGTCCTTGTCCTGATCTGATCTAATCATTTGACACATTTTTGCGTTCCGTAAAAAAAAAAAAATATCTACACGAAAGACACTTAAATCTTTTCAGCAAAAAAGACACTAGCCAGCGTTTTCTGTGAACCATGGACACACAGGGCCCTGCTTTCAATCCTCTGAAAGGTGCGCTCAAGTTCGATCATAACAGACTGGGCCATCTGCAGAATCAGCCTGATCACGGGTCCTCATCTCAGCTTCAACCACCTCAGATTCACGACATTCACCACCTTTCGAACAACCAGAACCCAATGATGATGTTTGAGTATCCGATACCACAGAACAATAGCGGCGGCAGCAGCAGCTACCAGGTTCCGAACGGTAATCCTTACCCCGTCGGTGCACCTTCTGGCAATCATAACTACAAGTACAACTATTCGAGTAATGACGACGTGCCAGGAAACTCGTTTTCTCCAAGTCCAACGTTTGCTTCTTCGCAGCAAAGCACCGATCAGTTCAGAAGAAGTAAGTTTGGTGGTCCAGGAGCAACTGACCTTCTTACTTCTCCTGCTTCGCAGAAACGGAGATTCAGCATGGGGGATCATCAGGATTTCAGCAAGCAAAAATTCAACAACAACCCGGAAGTTGGTGACAGGGAGCGGCTCGTTTACGACATGGAGACACGCACGTACAAGGTGGTGAGGAATCTGGATTACGATGCCAGTCAAAAAACACAGGATTCTGTGTCGCCTACCGGAAGTCGGAATTCGACGAGCTCGAGTCCTGGTCAGACTGGCGACAAGCCAAAGAGGTCTAGAAACGGATGTCTGACTTGCAGAAGAAGGAAGAAGAAGTGCTGCGAGACTCGTCCTACCTGCTCGGAATGCTCGAGACTGTTGATTCGTTGCCGGTGGCCTGTTCCGGGAAGCGAGCGCAGAAACAGGTCGAAGAACAACCAATTCAATCCTGATGAGATGACGCACGAATGGTTTGGCACGATCAAGATTTTGAGGGGAGTGGTTGACTACAAGGTGGAGGAGTGAGAAAGAAGGTTAGCTCGAATTGTGCTAAGCAATTGCGTGCGCATGATGTACACTCACTGCTCGCTGGTTTTGCAGTAGATTGTTCTACAGGATTGAGGTTTGTTGTCGGTAATGGATGGATTTCCTGAAAAGAAGTTAATCATCTTTTTCTTGTTACTTTACTTGAGCGTTGTGGAGGCGATGTTCCGAGGCGTCAACTTCTATTTTATTAGGCATATAGGAATCGATGGACAATTGTAGTTTGATAAATGAGGATGCTACCAAAATCTGCTACCATTTTTTTTTCTCTGTCCGCTCACTTTTTCAAAATTTTATTTTTAGGCTTGAAAAAAAAAATGGCGGGGAAGCGCAATTTACCCTGAGATGCCGTGGTAATTGGGCAGAAATATGCACAGAATTTGATGGGTGTTGATTTTTTTTAGGCTCGAGACATTTCATCGCGGAGCTAAGAAAGTGCGTTCGAGTACAGGCAGTGGCGCTGGGTGATTGGATGCTGCGCACACCATACAAAGCGGAACATGTCTTGGCATCCGGGTCCCAGTGCGTTGGTCCGTGCCTGCTCTTCGAGCCCTGCGAGCCCCCCGAGCCCCCCGTCAGCCCTGATTGGCAGGCAGCAAATTTACCTGGATTCCTCAGTACTATCCGCGGTCGTCCAGGAATCAAAAGAAAAATAAATCTGATGGATGCAATAGAAATCAGCTGCATGTAGGGACAGTTTTTGCCTATTCGGGCATATGCAACGTCTGTGCGTGCATTTACGTTTCAATGTTCCGGACGGCTGAAACGTGCAAAGGCCACAATTCCCAAGGCATTCGTTCTGCAGCGTCATGTACCATGCAAACGATCCGGCCAAATCCCTTGGAACCCTAGACGTTCTGGCACGTCACTTTCAGAGAGCAACGCGTTCCCGAAGATGGGGTCGAGAATCAGTTCCAAAAGAAAGAGTCCACCTTTCAACCCGTCGCATAGTTCCGCACTTGCGCATGCCTCTAGTATCGGTCTTTGTCAGCAAGGTCATCTGTCCGTATGACAGGCAGGCTGCATCAAGAAAAGATCCCAAGCCGACAGAACAATACTCACGTGCACACCCACTACATGGAAGCGGGGGAAATTAATGCAACAATTTTGCTCTCCATGCGGTTTTTAGCAGCCCAGCACCTGCAATTGTATACTTGATTACACTCTTCAAAATCGATAGTTCTGGGATCGGGACCCGTGCAGTAGAACCAAGGATTGACAGGATTCCCTCGTAATTTGTTTTTATGTGCCTTATTACCGCGACGCATGCCGTGGCATATTATATTGCCGTGCGCATCTAGGTAATTGTTTCCTGTGGCACCCGTCCAAGTGATCAGCAACGCATCCCCGCTAGCACTTTAGTGGTAACCCAGTCCAGGCCGTGAGCCCTTTCGACCGTTGTGGTTTGTCCCTGGCTTGTTCTTCAAATTTTTCAATTGAGAAAGCTTATATACCGTTAAAAACGTTCTAGATGTCTTGCCCCATTCGGATAAGTTTTGATCTTTTCTTTGTATCTCGCATTTTCCAAGTCAATTTTGGCGATTTTCATCATCGTGTATTTGAATCAATATTCTGCGAGAGAAGTTTTGTGGCCTCAACTTTTACCAGCAAACACCCAACACCACGACACGACCAAGCCAGTGTCCTACAATTCCGCGGTTCAGCGCGTGCGCCGCTACTACCACTTCGAAGCCGTTTTAGTGAGCACACTTCGAGATTGTATAATAACTGATTGTCCAATTTCCTTATTGAAAAAACCTCCCCACCCCAGCGTGATAATCTGTAAAACAAACCCCAACCCAAGCCTTTTTCGAATCTCACCATTATCCTGTATCCATAAACACTCCAATCACATGATCCACTCTTCTGCACAGCACCTAAAATTAGACTATACCAAGGACAAATGTAAAGCGGCTATCCAAATCTCGTTCCCACTCTTTGTTGCCCTACCAACGTGCACTCCAACGGGCTCCAACCCCCCGTATTGGAAGCCCTGTGAAAAATCCACAGTCTGGGCTCTCGCGTAACCTGATGCCGTACGGAGCACCGCCGAAATGTCCTAAAATATGGGAATGTCATACTCCCCGTTTGTATCGATCATTCTGAACTCAACCATCTCCTCAAATTCCTTGAATGAGTGACTCAACGATCCAAAGTGAACCTCAACACACAAGTTGTAAACCGAATAATACCCATCCACAATGGTTTGCAACTTGTCCATGATCAATCCTGTTGAGTAAAATTTGCCGTACATTGTGTCCAATGTCTGCCTCATCTCATTTCGAGCTTGGTTCGATCCAATCTCCACCGAAATGTCCACTCCCTGTTGACCATCACACATTATTCTCCCTTTGTTGATCATCTCGTTGAACAAGATCTCTGAGGTCGAATTAATGTATATCGTCTTGAGTGAATTAACGTTACTGGATCCAATGTTCACTTTTTCCACTTGTTCAATGAGACCACTCAAGTTTTTGAAGTCAAAGTTTTCCTCCACAATCTTTTTGATGTCAGAACTCGAAACACCACAGTTTAATGATTCTAATCGATCCCTGGAATTGGAGCACACAATCTTGAAAACTTCCTGCTTGAAAAAATGCGTAAACCTGTTGGCATCTGTGTGGTCAAAGTAGTTCATTAAAAATCCATCAAGCTCCACCAACAATCTGTTGAAGTTTATCAAAGTCTGCTGATTCTTGTTCTCCAGTTTCTTGAAACTGTCAGGAACACCTTTGGGGAGCTTGACCGTGTTGGAACCCAAATAACTCATCACTATTATTGAGATCGATTGCAATGTTATCAGACTCCTAATCTGGTTACTCAAATCCATAATCTGAATCGATACATTTCCCAAATGCTCTGGAATATCATATCTTTTTGAGGAGCTTGAACTGCAGAGAAAGTTGGTGAACAATCTATTATAATAATAATAGATCTTGAACCTAAAGTTTTCATCTTCAGCATGGAAATCCATTTGCTTGTGGGCCAACATCAGTTTGAACAAGTTTGGATACCGCAAGTTGATGGATACTTGATAACTTGAATTACTGTATCCAAACATCTCTCTTTCGAATTCCACAATGTTGTCTCCAATAAACTTGAGACAGTTTCGGATACAGTTGTTCATACCGAAAATCATACAATCCTTGATGAACTCCACAAATTTCTGCACAAAGCTCTTGTCAATCTGATTCGATTTGCTCTGCAAGTCTTCTGCTTCGTATCTAAGAAAATCTGGAGTTTCTTTGATCAATATGCTCAACACCATCTCAAAGTATTTGTTCAAACTCAAACTAGCGCTCTGAATTTTGTTCAACACCAGCATCGAGTCTGACAAAAATGAAATGATTGTGATGTTGTTTTTGCGATGCGACGTGGTTTCAGGGAATACGAGATTAACCGTTTTTGAAGAGTCTTCCATGACAATGAACATAGCATAGAAACATCTCTCCACCATCTGCACAATGTCCACCATCATCTCCTGAACAGAATCCAAATAAGAAAGTCTTTCGATTGCTTCAATACAGCCTTCGTTGTATGTCTTGAGGCCCAACCAACTTCTTATCGCTTCAATATCCGGATAAACTTGAAGTTCAATGTAGTCTCTAAGTCTATTATCTTCTGTTGCTGCGGACGAAGCTGGACTCGAACGAATATCTTTGAAGAAAACAGGGGTCTTGCCAGCTTTCAATTTCATTTGCAACTTTTGTTTGCGATAATCTAACAGCACTTTGAAAAGATACTTGCGCCAGTTGCTGATGGAAAATGTCGGTGGAACCAAAGAGACTGGCTTGTTTTGTACACTTTCAGAAAGATCCCCAGGTCTTGACTTAGAGTTGGCTGAGGAAGCTGAGATCAAAGGATTGTCATCTGTTAGGGATCCAGATAATACAATTGAACGGTGCTTGGCCACAATTTCGATTTCCATCTTTTGTATTAAAATCAAGTCGAAAAAACGATCGTCGGTCTTCAATTTGATGAACTTTTCTTTGTTTTCTTCAATGAAAGACTCACTTTTCTTGATCATTGCTTTATACTCGTCGATGATCACGTCTGATTCCTGAGTGATTGAGCGCATCGACCTCAGGAAGTTGAGATGCTTTGTTAAAGCTTCGTTGGATGTCGATAGTGAGGCGAGGCTTCGGAACCAATGATTGAACTTGAAGACTTGGAAGATCGGATAGTAATAGTTTACAAACGTTTCTCGGAACGAGAACTTGTCAAAGTCTGAACCGCACTGGGTCACCAATCGTTTGAAGTTTTTCCACACGTTGAAGGCATAGGCGTGCAATTCTTCAAGCAGAAATTCGTAGTAGTTGTCATCCAGATGATGTTGTTTCAAGTAAGGAAAATCTTTGGTTGATTTCGAGAGGAACTCGATGCTAGCATTGAGCTTGATACTGTAGATTGGTCTTCTGTTATACTTTTCAAACTTGTCTTTTTCCACGAGTATAGCTAACCCGAACAGAAAACAGCGGGCTGCAATTTGTGGCTTGATTCCCGCAGATGTGACACCAACTTCATCAAGAAGTAATGTCATCAGCTTGATTATTTCTCTAGAGTTGATAAACTTGTACACGGTCTCGACGCTTACAGACGCAATTGAGTCTGGAATGTTGGTGACAAGCCCAATTCGTTGGACATTCTCCCACAGTGACATTGTGTCCATGATTCGGAAGTTTGCAGGCACAAACATACTGGAGTCCTCAGAAGGAGGCATGGGAAGTTGCGGAGCAACCAGCTCTGGATACTCTGCAGTATCTGACGCCTCGGTTCCCGACGAACAAATTGAACGGATAGTGTTGGCGGCTATGTTCCGCTTGTGGTTGATGTACTCCTCCTTGTTCTTTGCAGCCCTCTCAAGCTTCTGGTACATTCTCTCTCTGCGCAGACCCCGCTGTGAATTGACGTTGCTCACTTTGGCCGAGACAGACTCCGTGTACGACGCGACACGCGTGATCTTGCGGCCAAGGAGCTCCCTGCGCCGCTCACGATGGTCATGCAGGTCGTCCGAGAGCGACACTGTTCTGCGTTTGGGACTGAACTTGCCGAGCGGCGTGAGGCGTCTTATCACTCTGGCGGGCGGGGTCAACGGTGGCGACGAAAGAGATAATGACGTCACCTCAGACGGTGTCGAGGACAATGCCATTCCAAACACATCAGCATCTCCCGAATCTCCCTGTGGATACAGCTTGGGCGTGAGCAGTTGGACGTCTCTGTGCGAACTCTCTGGGCTCTGCGGGCTCTGTGGGCTCTGCGGCATCCTGGTCGACCCGGGCCTCTCTGGAACGGAACTCCCGCCAGCGTGAGAGCCGGGGCTGTCTCCAGAGCTGTTTTGAGATACGTTGTTCATGCGGGTTTTCTGCCAGCGGCAAAAAAGGGCTCCCTTTCAACAGATGCCCTTGAGACAGGGGGGTTATGGTGTGTGTGCGGCGGTCGCGTGCAACCGGTTGTTGTTCAGCGTCTCCCGGAGACGTTGGCGGATCTTTCTGTGCAATTATTTCCCTCAGGGTTGTCTATAATGGGGAAAAAAAAGTATCCATCAACAGAAAAGTTGCCCTTGATATTTTTTTTTTTAATCTATTAACTGATTATTAGAATAATTTGACATATATTTTCCCTCTTCAGCCTCACAACTAAATCTTATCGCCCGGGCTCTCCGGGGAAGCCCTAAAAGTTTCTCTGCAGAAACCAGCCTCCTGCCGGGATCCAACGGCAGGAACGTGCGAAAGAAGGAAAAAAAAAGTCCCTGCTTTTTTATTTTTTTTTTTTTGTTTTTTTGCTTTTTTTTTCTTGACTGTTGGTTTGCCCCTGAGAAGAGGCGGGTAACCCCTGTGCTTTGTGTGCGAAATCTCACGCTAGAAAAATGCATGACACAGGAAACCCTTGCTTTTGGTGATAACTGTTGGGCGTTTTCTTCTGTCAGGATCGTCCCAATTGACACAAAAGACATCTGTACCCGTCGGTGGCAATGGCCGCACAACCCACCAGCCACTGTGCCCGGGCACCTACGCTCGAACAGCTGGTGTACTCGCGGTGTCTCGGAGACAGCTCCGAGAACAGCACGGCTGGCAACACGGCTGACAGCGATGCGAACAACGCTGATTCAAAGGATCCAGCAGAATCCCCCGGGTCTCCGTGCGCCTGCACTCAATGCGCACCGCTCGCGCCGCCGTATGACCCCCACAGCTTTCGCACGTTCACCGATAAAGCGCATTGCGCTGAAAATTTGAGATTTCTTGCTGACATAAGCAGATACGAAAAATTGTGGAACATCACTTTTGGAGGCACTTCTCACTGTCTCTGCTGCGGACATGAGTGCCTAAACACACAAACGCCACAGGACAAGGACAGCACGGGTGCAGCGGATGACGCTTCACGACTCAAACTCGAACAATTGTGGCGCAATCTCATCAACAAATACATCAAAGAGGACTCTTATGACCAGGTAAACCTGTCGGCAAACGTGACGGATGCGATTTTGGCCGAAGACGCTGCTGCGGACAACCCGCAATTCCACCGCCCAGAGACTCTTTCTGCGGCAAGGAACCAGGTCCTGTCGCTGCTGCGTCAAAACGTTTACCGTCGATTTGTCAGAGAGGTGGAGGATAACGAAGCTAAACAGCCGGCTCCGGTACCGGTGACGCTTCCGGTGAAAGGTCCATGCGGCGTACCGAACCCGGAAGTGACTCAAGGAGATGACACGCGCCGTGTCTCGTTTCTGGGCGTCACGCACACTTTGAAGAACGACGTCAACGGGCCAGGGCCGGTCAAAGTCGAGCACCCGTCCGCAAGTAGCCATAACAGAGGCCCTCATTTTGGATCGCACAGTTTGAGACCGTTAAAGTCTCGATTCAAGAGAAACAGGAGCTCCAGTCCCGGCACGGGCCAGGGACTTTTCCGGTTCAAGTCTAACTTGTCTTCGCGACGCTATTCCTCGTCGTCCACCGCGTCGACCAACTCGACCGTCTCTCAGCCACAGAGTCCCACGCTCAGTGCTCTCACCGAGCAATCAATGCATCAGCTGTCAAAGCTTTCTTTTCTGGATCATCATCATCATCATCAGCACCACCACAACTCTTCTGGTAACGTTAAAGAGGTCGAAGATGATACAGTTCATGAGAACTAGGCTGTCCACCCACCCACGTCATCTGTCTACGCTCTTCTGTCATATCGCCGTTGGTATTTATCGAGTATATCTATTTATTCATCTCTGTCAGGACACTCGCTATATGTAGTTTCATTGCTAATTCTGAGATGATTCAATGATGATTCAAATGCGCGCGAAAAAAAAAAATATTTGAAAAATTCAAGCCTTTCGAATAAATTGAATTCTACGTACATTTTGAGAGTCTCCATTATCCTCTACAGGTGTCTCTTCTTGCCAGACTAACGATGAGAATCACTCCGCAATGCTTCCTGAAGCTCTTCTAGTGGCAGTCCTCACAGTGCTACTGCTCAACGCTGTCACGGCAGCTCTCAAGTTCTTCCAACTGCATCTCACAAAAAATCAGCACAAATATAGCTCCAATGATCTCTCACTCGTTCAATGGTTCATCAACCTCACCTACAAAATCAACTCCAAACTGCCTTTCGTTCCCAAAACGAAGGCCACCATTGCCGAAATACTCGTCTACCCCATCAAGTCGTTTCCCGGCCTAAGCGTCAACAGCTGGACTGTCACGGAGTTCGGCCTGGATTGCGACAGAATGTACATGTTGGGACAGTTTGATTCGGCTAGAAACAGGTACAAGGCGATTACGCTGAGGGAGTTCCCGCAACTGAGTCTCGTGAGAGTGCGCTTGGAAAGAGGAAAGTTTGTGGTCCAATACAAAAACGTCGACTACTTCACTCTTCCAAGATCTGTCAGTACAAACTACCTCAATGCAATGTCAGATGTCTCAGATAAAAACGTGGAGTTGTGGGACATTGAGTTCCAATCACTGGTGCTCTCGAATCTTCAAATCAAGCGTTTTTTGGTGGATTTGAACCTCCCACAAGACTTGAAGATGCTTTACTCGTGTAATGGGAAACTTGTGCGCTCGAATTCTCCTGAAAACCTTACTGCAAGAAAAGGATTCGTCCCTGGATCAAACCCGCATTTCAGAATCACGAAATTTCAGGACTATTACCCGATCTTGCTCATGACACGCTCAGACATTCACGACGTCAACAGACAGATTCTTGATACATTCGGATTGTCCAGTCCTGTTCCAGCCGTTACGAGTGCCAATTTTAGACCCAATATTGTTCTAGATGGGGTCAGCAAACCGTACGATATCGATGACTGGTACAGATTCAGAATCGACAAAGACAAAGAATGGATAGTCACTTCCAAATGCCCACGCTGCTCAGTGCCAAATATCGACCCTTGCACAGGGAAACTAGATGAGCTCAGCAGAGTTTCCAAAACTTTGGCCAAATATCGCAGAGTTGACCTGGGTAACCTGAATTTGGCTTTTCTGGGCGTATGTGCAGTCCAAGTACAACACGGATACAGCATCTCAATTGGTCAGGACATTCAGGTATTGGAAAGAAAGTTGAATCGTTACATCAAAATCTCATAATAGTACAATTGCGTGCTCGAGCAGTGTTTCTTCAATCACCCAGACGCTGCGCTCCAGACAACATGGCCTCTTTCAAATTGAACGGTTTATCGAAAAGCATGTCCCAGACTTGGTTCATGTCAGTGATCTCTTGATAAGCATGCGTGTTCTGTTCTGGCTCGGCGTGTATGAGGTTGGCGATGTTGCTGCTGCCTGCAGCGTTGTGAGCCTCGGGATCCGTATTGATGCTTCTCACGGCAGGCGATAGGTAATTGTAATTTGTGGCAGAGTTCTGCAGTACAAGAGCATTGATTTCTTGCTGGTCCATGATGTTGCTAACAAACTCTCCGAAATTGATCGAGCCGTTTGCAATATCCATGGATTCTGGATGAGGCGTGATGATCACATCTTCTGGTGATGATGAAAAAATACGGATTCTTGTTGGATGTTTGATGAGTCTCTCTCCATTTTGACTGGCCTCTGCCTGTCTTCTGAGAACTAGTTTTTTAGTCTTTGTGTGGATTTTCACAATCGTGTTGTGTACCAGGGCAGCAGGCGGACAATCCTTGCGTAGGATCGTCAACAACCTCAAAGTCGTACCGATAATACCTTCGGCCAACTCCAGGATGTCGCTGTCCAGACAAAGTTCTTTGGAGTTGATCATAGAATATAAAACTCCCATCCCAGATCGGTGGATCGAATAAATTGAGAGATACTTGTAATTGATTTTCTCCAAGGCGGAAAGTTTGCTGTAAATCGAAATCACTCGACAGGACGTTTCAAACAGCATGGACAGGTTGTTTGGGCTTGATTTCGTCACTAGACGAGAAGGCTTGTACAGGTTCTGCAATAGGAAGTAGTAGTTGAGCAGCACAAAGTCACACAGAAATTCGAACGATTGCTTGACATCTGCTTTCCACGTTGTCTCTTGTATGGTGAGAAACTTCGACACAAGTTGATTGAGTTCCAGGTGTATTCTCCTGGCATAATCTTCTGAGTAGTTCTCGACGAGCGGAAACGTAGATTTCGAGCTCACCACTTGCTGAATCCTGCCCTGGATGCGCCGCAGTTTGATGAAGTACTGCGGGATGATGAAATGGTGGTCATCTGCAAATTCACAGCTGGTGCTGATGTCGATATCCGACAGAAGAAAAGGGCGGTCAATGTAGCAGCAAATTTGTCGTTCCAAAGAGTAGCAACTCCAGAAAAGGCATCGATGGAGATTTCTGTAATTGTAACAGTTGAGGTCGTCAAAATTATTCTCTTTCAAAGGCGGAACTTCTTGCTGGGGCAATCTATTTTGATAAAAAGTTTCCAATCTTTTCATCTTGGACTCTTCATGAAGTGACATATCAATAGCGAGCCCCACGGCTGACGAGATGATGTACCAAATTCCAGGCGAAATCGGTTCCAAGAGTCCGAAAGAAACTATGAGCAGCAGACATTGCATGGATTTCAGCTGGATGTTGTCAGACTCGACCCCAGACTTGACGGTATAATTAGGGATATCGTTCTTGATGAATCTGTTGAAGAAAACTGTGGAATTCAGAAAGTATTGTTGAGGACTGACGATACTGTCGGGCACGTCGTGACGATTGATGGCACAACCTATGGCAAGAAGAATATGGAGAACAAACAGATCGAACGAGCTGAACTCGTCAAACAAAAGTCGCACGTAGTCATCCTGCTCAAGGGAATCGGCGTGGAGCGCCTCTAGTCTATCCAAGATGCAATTGAACCTATGGAAAGCGCTGCCGTCGTTCTGCAGAATCGGGTACTGTGTCCATGAGTACTTGAAGTAGTCGCTCAGCATGAGAAGCGCGATGTTGCGGGCTGGGAGTCTTGCTATTGTGTGCGTGTGACTTTCGACAGGGGAAGGCGCCGACTTCGATGGACCTTTGCCAAACATGGATATTTCGTTCACTTTGCTGTTGTTTCTGTTGAACGAGAATCCCCAAGGAAGCGACCAGGTGTTGTTGAGGCCGAACTCGAGGATCGGGTGTGGCGGTGCTGTGGCGGTGCTAGTGCTGGTGGCGGCGGCGGATTGGAGATCAGTGCTGGTTTCACCGTAGAACGTGCGGGGTTTGAGCTGCTTGGTGATTGGATCCATCACCAGACAATCAATCTTGGCCTTGATACACCGGGTGCATTTTGGGTATTGAAAGTCGCACTTGTGTTTGAGCGAACGACACTTTTGGCACGCTGCCTTGACACGAGCTGTAGGGGGCATGCGAGTGACGCGGTTCAGCCACTGCGGGAGAGAATGAGGCCGCACACGACGAGCGCCTACTGCTTGCAAGCGTGGGCGTAAACAAGCAAATTGTGCGGGAAGGGAGCTTCAAAAAAGAAGAGGGCAAAAGAGGGCATCACTTGCTTTTGAAATAAAATAAAAATTAATCAGTAAAATGATTACAAAAAAGCACCCAAAAAAAGAGACAAGAAACTCACTTACTCAGCCATTAATTAATTGTTGAGGGAGATAAGCAGAACAAGAAAAAGATGGATGGAAACGGTGCTTCGCCACGCGCGAGGCTTAAATGCCGCCACCAGCCACGCCTCTAGCGAAGTTTTTTCCCCTCTTGTTCAGTTCCTGCGCCGTCACGCGCCGGCGCGCGTTTTTTATTGTTTCGGCAAACCAAAGGCAAATTTCACAAGAGACCAAAAATTCTTGTTTGCGCAAACCAGGAAAAAACAGAGAAAAAATTGGCAGTTGTTTGACAAGTTTTTTAAAAATTCACTGGAGTTTTGTTTGTTTTGTTTAAGTTAAAAGGCCAGCAAAGGGGCGTTTTCTGGTGCAATTGGCCTGTAAAGACGTGAACCTGGTGTCTTGAGCAGTTAAGAATAGCAATGTCGAAGGTGAGTGGAGTTTCGCGGGCAGCAGCAGGCGGCAGCAGGCAGATCGGTGCTTTTGTTTCCCCCTTTTTTTTTTTGGGTACAAGTTACAACATACTAACAAGAACTGTCATCAGAGTGACGCCAGCACAGAAAAAACCGCCGAAAAGGCTTCGTTGCACGTGTTGGATCTGGATGGTCCAGTGAGCAAGACAATTGACAAACAAGCGCTCGAAGAAAGAGACAAGCTCGAGGCACAAAAGAGACAACCTCATGAAGCTTCGTTCAAAGGTTGGAAAGAGGTTGCTGGTTGGGAAAGAAACGACGCTCTGACGCCTCAGGATGAAATCATGGATTTGTTGACGCGCTCGACGTTTCTGGACGAGTACTTGCCAGAAGCTGCGTACGGAGATTGGTACCATACAGTGGGGATTGTGATTGTTGGAGGGTTCCTTTCATGGCTTCTGGGGTGGTTCAGATTCTCGATTGGTCCTGTTTTCTTTGTCACGCTCGTCTCTGCCGTTTACTACCGTACATCGATCAGAAAGTACCGTTTGGCGCTGCGTCTGGCCGCCCAGCGTGAGTTCTCGGTGAATCACATTGAGGATGATTTCGAATCGATGGACTGGTTGAACGTGTTTCTCGACAAGTATTGGATCTTTTTGGAGCCATCGGTGTCGCAGATGGTTTGTGATCAGGTTAACGTGACCCTTGCAGGGCTTCCGATTCCGGCGTTTGTCAAGCAGCTCTGGATTCACACTTTGACGATTGGAACTAAGCCACCGAGAGTCGACAAGGTGAGAACTCTCGAGAGAACCGACGATGACGTGACTGTGATGGACTGGTGGGTTTCGTTCACGCCAAATGCTCTGGACGACTCGACCGTGAAGCAGGTGAAAAACCGCGTTAACCAGGAGGTGATAATCAAGGCTAAACTGTTTGGATTCACGTTGCCTATTGTTGTGTCTGATGTTGCGTTCAATGCCAAGTTCAGAGTCAGATTGAGAATGATGAAGAACTTCCCACACATTCAAACTGTCAATGTTTCGCTCATGGATGCTCCGCACTTTGATTTCGTGGCAAAGCCAATTGGAGGAGATTCCATCTTTGCCTTTGAGTTGCTCAACATTCCTGGATTGTTTATGTTCATCAATGAGATGGTTAAGAAATTTGCCGGTCCAATTGTTTTCGACCCGCTCTCATTCCAACTCAATGTCGAACAGCTGCTTTCTGGTAACGGTACTGACGGTGCCTTGGGTGTTCTTGAGATCAACGTGAAGCATGCTAAGGATTTGAAGGCCGCAGACACGTTCAACAACACTATCGATCCATACTTGACGTTTGGCTTTGGCGGACAAGTTTTGGCCAAAACCGACTTCAAGCCAGACACCACCGATCCTGTTTGGAATCAAAAGATCAGCGTCATGCTCAAGACCTCTTCTGAACCGCTGTCGATCATTTTGTACGATGAGAATGCCAGTGACGGTAGAAAGGACAAGATGATGGGTGCTGTCTTGTACGATCTGGAGAACATTTTGAACGAGGGAGAATTGAGAGACATCAAGTTGCCAATTTTGAGAAACAACAAGCCTGCTGGTGAGGTTGTTGTCGATCTGAAGTATATGAAGACATTGCAAGGTTCGCAACTTCCAGATGGCTCGTATAGTTCTCCACCTGACCTCAACACCGGTGTGGCTCACTTGAGTCTGAGCGGCGCACGTTCATACAGCGCTGACGAGACGAAGCCAGAGTCTGTATTTGCCGAGCTCTATTGGAACGGTGAATTGAAGCAGACATCTGCTGTGGTTAAGAAGAGCAAGGAGGCGACTTGGAACCTGGTTCTTGACGAGATTGTCACTGATAGATCCAAGGCCAAAGTTCGTGTTGTTTTGAGAGACACCTCCAAACAAAAGAAGATCATTGGTTCGTCTACGTTCCGTCTCACTGATGTTATTGATGCGTCGTACGTGGGTAACGAGTGGATGCCGCTCACCAAAGGTTTGGGTGAGGTGAAGGTTGCTTGTAAATGGAGTTCTGTTCAAATGACTGGTGTCGAAGGTGGTGCTGGTTACACTGATCCACTTGGAGTGGTGAGATTCGAGATTCAAAAGGCTGAGAACCTTCTCAACTTGGAGAAGCTTGGTACTATTGATCCATATGTGCGTATTATGATCAATGGTGTTGAGAGAACGAGAACCTTGACTAAAGAGTCCACTGTTGATCCTATTTTCAACGAGGCCTTGTACGTTCCAGTGTCGTCGCCAAACCAAAGAATCACGATTGAGGCCATGGATGTTGAAAGAAACACTCCTGACAGAACCTTGGGTTCGTTCCAAGTGAGATTGAACGAGTTTATCGACTTCAACGATAAGGGTGAACCGACCGAGACTGTTGGGGATATTCAAGAGGGAAGATTGGTGCACCGTAAGAAGGGTGCTAAAGGTACTGTTACGTACAGTATGGCCTTCTTCCCTACGTTGCCTGTTATGACTCCAGATGACCTTATGGAGAAGAAGAAGAACGAGGCGAAGAGGCAAGCTGCGGCAGTGAAGGCAAAAGAGCAGGAAGCCAGGGGCGAGAAGCCGGATGCTACAGAGAAGAAGAACGAGGAAGACGAAGAAGACGAGGAGGAGGATTCCAAGCCAAAGATGGATCTTGCGTTGGCCAAAGTTCCAGAGTATAACTCGGGTATGTGTGTGTTTACCATTTTGGATGGTCGGTTCCCTAAAGAAGGATACTTCCAAGTTTTTATCGACAAGAGTGGATATGCTGCTTTTGAAACTGGTCGTCTTTCTTCCAGAAACAACCAGGTGAACACTACTGGTGATGCGATGGTGAGAGAGCTGAGTTACTCTCTTTCGACTCTTCGTTTTGTGGAGAAGAAGGGTAGCAATCTGTTGAAGCCTTCCATTGGAGAGCTGACGTTGCCAACGTGGAAGCTGATTCAAGCCACGTACGACAAGCCACAGGTGTTGAGATTGTCGAACGGTGTTGAGGTGAGATTACAAACGAGATGGGTTCCGGTGATCCTCAAGTCATTGCCAGAAGCGGACTCGATTGGAAACTCTGGTAAGATCAGAATCAAGGTTATCAAAGGTGTGGAGCTCCCAGCTGCGGACTCGAACGGTAAGTCTGATCCATTTGCGAAGTTGTATCTGAACGGCGAGGAAGTGTTCAAGACCAAGACGATCAAGAAGACGTTGAATCCTGAATGGAACCAAGAGACTGAATTTGAGGTTCCTAGCAGAGTGAACTCGATCTTGAGAATCAAGGTTTCTGACTGGGATCTTGGTCTGGAACAAGATGATAAGTTGGGAGAGGTTCATTTCAAGTTGAGCGAGGTTAATCCGTTCTCTGAGAAAATGCAGGAATTCACGCTTCCACTGAAAGACGATGATGAGAAGCCTGCTGGTGAAATTGTGATTGCATGTCAGTTCAGTGCGACCTACTTGACTGTATTGAGTTCTGAAAAGAAACTTCCAAACATTGGTGGCTCTGCCATTGATGGAGCGGGTAAAGTCTTGGGAACTGGACTCGACGGTACAGGCAAAGTGTTGGGAACTGCCGGAAAAGTTGGTGGAAAAGTTCTCAATACTGCTGGAGGATTGTTCAAGAAGAAGAAGTAGTAGATGAACGTTTGTTTAGTTTTATGTTTGTTTGTATTGATAAGTTTACTTGGACCAGAACGTAAAATGGCAGTTCTCCCGAGGAAAATTGTGAAGAAGAAGCCCAATTTCAGACCTTTGTTTTTTTTTTTTAACTGGGGCACATGTTGAAAAAAAAAAAAAAAAATAATAATGAAAAATTAAAAGTTTCTATATTTTACTTAGCAAGCAAGATCACTCGTCTCGCTACAGCTGTGTCTTGATCGGGGTCGGCCGGCCATCATAATGCGCTAGGAGCTGGGAAGTCGTTTGGTAACCATCACAAGGTATGAAGTTTGCCAAAGTGTTCCAGCAGGTTTTGCAGGAAAATGACGTTCCCGATGAGTGGAAACGCAAGGCAATCCAGTACAAGGCGTTGAAAAAACGTATCAACAAGGTGGTGGACGAGCTGGAGACGATTGGGCTGAAAAAAGAGGCCATCAGTTTCACCTATGGTACCGAGAAAGTGCAGCAAGAGTACCAGCCGCAGCTAAAACTTCGCGTGTCACCAGTGATGGAAGGTACAATTTTGCACAAGTTGCGTGATTTGGATTACACTTATAGTGTACAGCCTTTGGATATAGGCCGGATTCAAGAGGTTGGACTCGACAGAGAGAGTGGGTCGATGATTTCTGCAGATAATCCCTTTGACGAAGATCCGTATTATGAGATCACGGTCTATCTTCACGAGGACACAAAGTTTTTCCGCACGTTGTACGAGGAGTTGGGCGAGTTGAGCGAGTTCAAGAGTGCACAGGAGCGGGAGCTGGAGTCTGACATTGAGGCTATTGCCGCGATGGTGGCCAAAGTTGGATCTCCTGGAACGAAGAAATCAGACATGTACTCGTGGCGCAAGATCTTCCAGTTGTACATTGAGAGCGAGGTTTTCTTCAGCACAAGAGAGAGGGGAGGAGGCACGGTTCAAGTTGAGCAGTCGAGGACACGGGTCGAGGAGTTTGTTGAGACTGTTGACAAACAGAGGTTGTTGAAGAGTTTCCGGCGTAAGAGTTCGTTGGAAGCGTATCAGAGGTTTCGAGAGCTGAATTTCCTGATTCTGAAAGTTTCCAACTACCAAGTGATGAACAGTATTGCAGTGACCAAGATCCTCAAGAAATTCGACAAGCAGACGAGTTTGAATTCGACTGAGCGATTCCCGGATCTTGTTGCACAGTCCAAGCAACTCAACATTCTGGGTGGGTCGTTGACCAAAGGAGTCTGCTATGTGATTGCCCAAAGACTGTTGAACATCATTCCGCAGATCGACGACTATACTTGTCCTGTTTGCTGTTCTGTGGCGTTTAAGCCGATACGACTCGACTGTGGCCACCTGTTTTGTGTGCGGTGTTTGGTGAAGCTGCAACGCAAAGACGAGGACAAGTGTCCCTTGTGTCGACAGGCGGTTGTTTGTCATGCTGACGAGAGGAACTTGGATCTTGCACAAATGGCGTATTTGAAGTTGTATTTTCCCAAGGAGGTGAAGGAGAAACAGGCCGAGAACGAGAAGGAGATCTTCAAGGAGCAGTACGGACACATCGTGGATCCGGACGCTCCGGCTTGTGTGATTAGCTGACTCAGTTGTATAATAATTAGTGTGTATAAAAAGGGGAATAAAAAAAAAATAATTAAAAAAAAAAAAAAGGCTCTTCAAAAATGGCACTCAAATATCTTGTCTTGATTAAAAACTTTCTGGTCTTCTTTCTTGTCTTGTTTATCTTGTTTGTCTTGTTTGCGTTGTTTGATTTTGGCCACCACCATGGAAGACAAGGATGTTGGGAACAAATACGACCGCCAGGTGCGGCTCTGGAGTCCCAATGGCCAGAAACGGTTGGCCGATTCTCATATTTGTGTGATCAACGCCACCACAACTGCGTGCGAGACCCTCAAGAACCTCGTTCTGCCCGGCGTGGGCCGGATCACTGTTGTGGATGGCGCAACGGTGAGTGACGAGGACCTCAGCACCAACTTCTTTGTTCTCGACACGGACTTGGGCCACGCGCGTGGCGAAAGAGTCGCACAAAACATGGGAGAGTTGAATCCAGACGTTGAATTGAGTCATGTGTCGCAGCCAGTGGAGGTTCTACTCACACAGGAGACGTTCTGGAAACAGTTTGATTGCGTCGTTGACTGTTCGCTTGGAATTGGGTATTTTGCAGCGCTTGTGGAGCTTTTGTGGGACCTAAATGTACCTTTGGTGCATGTGACCTCGTTAGGATTCTACTCTTTTGTGCGCGTTTACTGCCCGGAACAGACAATCATAGAGACGCACGAGAACAACATTGAAGATCTGCGTTTGGATCTGCCTTGGCAAGAGCTTCAGGTCTACATTGATGGGATCAATTTGGACAAAATGGACGACAAGGCGTTTTCAGATATCCCATACAGTATCATTTTGACCAAGTTGTACCAGGAATTTGTTTCCAAGCAGAGGAAACGGCCGTCTCCCAGAGAAATGAGATCGCTGTTGAAAACAATACGGCGCTCGGATGAAGTGAATTTGGAGGAGGCCGATAAAAGAGCTGCACAAATCATGAAAGATTCGACCGAGATTCCAGAAAAGTTACAGAAACTGTTTGAAGATGGCAAGACGAGAGAGATTGGTGAAGAGACACCGATTTTCTGGATTTACGTGGCAGCGTTGAAAGAATACTACCGGGAACATGGCACGTTGCCTCTGAGTGGTTCGCTGCCAGACATGACCTCGGATACGGCACGGTACACTGCTTTACAACGTCTCTACCGGGCGAAGCACGATGCTGATCGGGAAGAGGTTCGTGGATTTGTTGTGCGAGTGTTGGAGAGTGTTGGGCGGTCCATGGGGGAGATCAACGAAGCGGAGCTGGGCAGTTTTGTGAAGAACTGCAAGTTTATTGAGGTGCATCGAGGATCCAAAAAGACGTTTGATGCTCGGCTACTTGAGGAAGGAGGCGAGTTCATGCCTATGACATTGGATGGAGTGTGCATCTACTTGGCGATTTTAGCTGTGGGTGCTTTTCACAGCGAGCAAAATCGGTTCCCAGGGTCTGCGGACCGTGCTGAGCTTCGGGCCAAGGCTATTGCTATATTGTGTCAGTATCGGGATCTGAAGACGTTCCCGGATGGACTTGAGTTGGTTTTGGATGAGATGTTGCGGTCGGAGGGGGAGTGTTTGACGAACATTGCTTCTGTGACCGGAGGGATTGCGTCGCAGGAGGTGATTAAAGTGTTGACGAATCAGTATGTTACGTTGGACAATTGTTTGGCATTTGATGGGGTGAAATCGCAGGGGTGGTGTTGGAAGATGTGAGCGAAGCAAACCAAACCAAACCAAGTGCAGCGAGGCAAAACAGGCAAACCAGGCAAAACGAAGCGAGTGAATCATTACAGTGTGATGTGCAAACGGACGGTTTTCTCTTGGCCTTCGTGCACACTTAACCAGAGCTAGCCAGCTAGCTAACTAGGTAGGGGGTGAGCTGACTCACTCACGACTCACTCACTCACAACTTTTCAAGACTCACTCGCTCACGACTCGCTTCGCTCGTCGTTGGTCAAGTGAATCTGAATGTGCTAGTAGAGTGTGCGAGGAAGAAGTGATTTATGACTCGCTTCGCTCGTCATGAATCGTGAATCGCTATAAACGAATAAAGAATTCTGTGTTTTGATGTCCGTAAAAAAAAAGAGAATGAAGACTCGTTCATATTACAATAAGAGCGGATTGAGCGGATTGAGCGACTCGACTCATTCACTCCTCGCAAGTGACTCGCAAATACAAGTGTCGAGCTGCGTGATTACAATTGTAATATGACTCGCTTCGCTCGTCATTTGCTCGATTCGCTCGAATTTTTTCCGCATATTTACAGCCCGTGAAAAGTCACCTCTGAGAAAAGGTGGTAACTCACTCAAACACGACTCGCTTCGCTCGTCGTTCAACAATGTACTACTCCGAGCAAATTGGGCTGCAGCAAACCGAACCGTGGCGCTGGAAGCTGCGAACGACGGAACTCGGTGCACAGCGCTGGGAATACACCGACCAATTAGAACCGCAGACCGATGTTGAGAAATACCTTTTGAATGAAACCTCGTTTGAACGAACGCCCCTGCCGAAGGCAAACAGCGTAGAAGACGCATTGGACAACGCAGGACGGTTTTTCGCACGGATCCAGGACGAACAGTCGGGCACGTGGCCAAATCAGTACAAAGGACCGATGTTCATGACCATTGGATACGTGGCCGTTTCCCACTTCACCAAAACACCGATTCCAGATCCGGTTCGTATAGAGCTCATCCGGTACATTGTGAACACGGCGCATCCCGTTGACGGCGGCTGGGGGCTGCACGAGGTGGACAAGTCGACGTGTTTCGGAACCACCATCAATTATGTGATTTTGCGACTGCTTGGTCTGGAGGCAGACCATCCAGTTGTTGTGAAAGCGCGTAGGGCGTTGCACCGGCTCGGCGGAGCGATTGGCGTTCCACACTGGGGAAAAGCGTGGCTTTCGTTGTTACGGTTGTACGAATGGGAGGGCGTGAACCCTGCTCCAACAGAACTCTTTGCGCTCCCATATTCGCTTCCGATCCATCCAATGCGTTGGTGGGTCCATACGAGGGCCATCTATCTGCCCCTTGGATACCTGGCGTGTGCGCGTGTCCAGTGCGAGGATTCGTCGATTCTGCAACAGATCCGGACGGAAATATACACGAAACCGTACGAGAAGATTGACTTCTCAAAGCACAGAAACACGGTCTGTGGCGTCGACTTGTACTATCCGCACACGTCTGTGTTGAACGCGGCGAACTGGATGATGGTCCAATACGAGCAGAAGCTGCGTCCCAAGTGGCTGCTGAAGTACTCGAACCAAAAAGCATACGAGCAGATTCTGAAGGAGTTGGAAAATACCGAGTATCTTGCCATTGCACCTGTTTCCGCTGCATTCAACGTTCTTGTTTTGTTTCTGGAGGAAGGACCAGAAAGTCCGAGATACAGGAGGGCCTTTGACCGCATGAATGAGGAGCTTTTCCTTGGACCGATGGGGATGACGGTGATGGGCACGAACGGATCGCAAGTTTGGGATGCTGCGTTTGCCATACAGAGCTTGTTTGTTGCTGGATTGGCTGAAAAACCAGAGTTCCACGAAGTGGTGAGCCGTGCTTTCAAGTTCCTGATCAGGTCACAGTTCGACACGGAATGTGTGGATGGGTCCTATCGGGACAAACGTGTTGGTGGATGGCCATTTTCCACTAAAGAACAAGGCTACATTGTTTGCGATTGCACGGCCGAGGCTGCGAAAGCCATCATTATGGTTCTTCACTCGGACGCTTTCAAAGACGTTCACGGGTTGTACGATGCAACCAAGTTGCAAGATTCGGTGGACCGGTTACTGGGTCTTCAAAACGTTGGACTGCGCAAGTTGGGATCGTTTGATTACGGTTCGTTTTGCAGTTATGAGCAAAACAAGGCGACAACTCTACTGGAACTGCTGAATCCAGCCGAGGTGTTTGGTAACATTATGGTGGAGTATCCGTACGTGGAGTGTACCGACTCGTCTGTGCTTGGGCTGGTTTACTTTAGCCGTCATTACGACTACAAGAAGCGTGAGATTGCCACTGCTGTGGAACGGGCACTGGGGTATCTTGCGAGACAGCAAAACGAGGATGGATCGTGGTACGGTTGTTGGGGCATCTGCTACACGTATTCGGGGATGTTTGCGTTGGAAGCGTTTTCAGAGGCTGGACAATTCTACGATAACAACGAAAACGTTCGCAAAGGATGTGATTTCTTGTGTTCTAGACAACTTGCGGACGGTGGATGGGGAGAATCGATGAAGAGTTCCGAGACACACAGTTATGTGAGCACGAAAGAATCGCTTGTGGTTCAGACTTCTTGGGCGTTGATTGGTTTGATTTTGGCAAGGTATCCTGACCGCAGTGTTATCGAGCGCGGTGTTCAACTGCTCTTGTCTCGGCAGAAGTCTAGTGGGGAATGGTTGTTTGAGAGTGTTGAAGGGGTTTTCAATCATTCTTGTGCGATTGAGTATCCGAATTATAAGTTTGTGTTTCCAATGAAGGCGTTGGGATTGGCGCGAGCGATGAACGATGAATGAGCGAAGAGCGAAGCGAATCGTGAATGAATCGTGAATGAGCTGAGTGAGCTGAGTGTGTTGAGTCCAACTGAATGAATCACTCATGAGTCAATCGAATCGAGTAAATCACTTGTGAACCCTGGAAAAATCCTCAGTGACAGGAATCTTTGAACCGATGGATAGCAAACTTACTACACTTGAAAACAAACTACGTGCAACCGGACTGAACACCTCATTTGTTTGACCTCGTCTTTGCCATGTGTACTGCTCATTCATCTACATTAATACATTGCCAGTGCTTTCCCATGAAATCACATACAAAACGGCCGATACAACTCGTCTTCCCTCTCGTGCTCGCTTTGCGTCGCTTACCTTTTTGCCCTTGCTTGTCGCTTCAACTTCTGTGTATTCCCCACCAAGTTCTCCACATACGACGAGAACAATTCGTTGTCACTCCTCACATCTTCGAGGTTTTTCATCCAACAGCTCGCCAGTTCCAAAAGCTGGCCTTTGATTTCCTTCAAGTCAGCCAGCCGCGCGCCCAGCTCAGCCTCGTTGTCGGTCAATGTCTCATAATACGAGAGAGGTTGCAATTGCCTGAAAATACCTTCGAGTTTGCTGTTTGTATCTTGGATCAAGGTATCTTTTTGCGTGCTGTCGATGTTCAACTTGTCGAATTCAGGAACCAGACGCAACATTTCCTCCTCTTGATGGTTGTGCAAAGTATCTGTCTCGCTGTTATCGTAAAAATTGCTAAACTCGTGGCTGCTCTTTGTTGGTCGTGCTTCGTCTAAATCTATTGGTATTTGCAAGCTCAAATACAGTTGTCTTTTCGTGACAGATCGTTTCCAGTTGATCTGCCGAAGATTCCCCGGCTCTTGAACCAGTCTGGCATACACGTTGGCACATCTGTCGTTCAATTCGATCTGTTCACCGGTACTGGTGGTGGATGGTTGATGTCTTTGATCAAATATCGAATTTACCAAATCTTGAACTAACTTTTTTGACTCTTTGCCATTGAAAACCACCTCTTGAGTTGTTGCTGTCTCCTGTCTCGTTATCGGCTGTTCAAATCCCGGATCCACTTCTGCCGCCTCAAACCCATCAAAACTGCCAAACTCGTCATCTCCTTCAGTGTACTCGCCAAACTCGTCAAATTCGTCAACGTTGTCAATGTTCTCGACTTCGCCAACTCTGTCAACTTCGTCCTCTTGAGCGTGATCCGGAGTGTCTGGTTGGTCCATCACGAGTCACAATTGCTGCCCAGCAACTTGTATGTGTTGGAGAGTTGAACAGAACAAAAAAACTCAAAAATCAAAAAATAAAACAGAACACAACACATTTGATTTTGGTTTCCCACTCGCCTCGCGATTATGTCAGCAAGTGGGCACTAAAAAAATGTGCAAAAAAATAAGTGCTAATTCTGAGGATCGAACTCAGGACCTTCAGATCTTCAGTCTGACGCTCTCCCAGCTGAGCTAAATCAGCTAGTTGTTGAAGGTAGGCTTTGTGGAGTAGTGATATTGGTTTCACTCGCTGCTTTAGCCCAGAATGCATAAACGATAAAAGGGCTGGAACCTGTGCGTTGCCATGACTCAAATTTAAGGAGGGGAAGATTAATAAACATGAAAATTAAATGCTAGTGGGGTAAAAACTCTAGAGAGAAAAAAATCGAACCACGTTTGATAAGGAGACTAGTTCGCTACGTTTCTGTGGTGGCTAGACCCACGTTGCGTTGAGCACCACCTTGCAGACCCTTCGGAAGGAAGCTGCTGGTACCCGAGCAAACCTCTCTGGCCTCACCAGCGGCTTTTTCTTGTGAAAAAAACAGTTTTTCTCGGAGTAAGCGGGGTGTGAAAATTTCCCAACTGAGGGAAAACACCGGCATGCGAGAGCCAATGGCGCAGAGACAAGCGAAGGTAAAACGGAGATCAACTCCGATATCACGGAGTTTCCATCTGTGGCTGCCCTGCAGTGTGCTGCGGCTAGTAGCCGGTATCAGCCGATACCATAAAGTTCAACCGGCTGGTTCCTATTGAAATCAAAACATTGCATGGAGAAGATGAAAACTGTGGCCCCCTCGAACCCCTCCGTGACCCATTGGGAATCATGCGTCTGAGCTGAGTTTTGAAGAAAGAAAAAATAAAAACGCCAAATACTAAAACAAGGCATGGCAAAGCGAAAGAGGGGTGCGAAATGTGATTGAAGGGAGTTAGCGGAGTACGTGCCGGCCCATGGAAAGTTGCACCAGGATGTCAATGTGGCCGATTCCACCACCTTCCTGTCTTGATCTGCCCGTGTAGCTTAGCCAGCTCGTGTTGCTTGCGTGTCTCCTTCACGTTATCGCGACACCGTTTAGGCTATTTGGGCTTCGCGCGCCACCCCCTCTTCGCACGTTCGGTTACACGAAGTTTGCACCCGTGGTTTGATTTTCTACTGTGCAAATATAAAAAATAAAATCCGTGACCATTTTATTTTGCTGCCTGCGTTGCAAATGCACGAGCAAACAATGCAATGTCGGGGTGTAATCATGTAAAAGCCACCCCACATTGACTCTAAAGTCATAGATTATGCATGTTCTGCTAAAAATTGCTCCGAAGCTGAGAGAAAAAAAAAATATCCACGGTTCGCTCTCCATGTGGGCTCTATCTGGCCCGTAGCAAGATTTATTTTCAGTGACATGTTGCCTGACAGGCGTATCGGCAATAAGAGAAATATAAATAAGGGGGCGCCCGCCGCCTTCAATTGAGTTCGACCGGGTTTTTTTTTCACATCAACTACTCAGCGCTTAGGAATCCTACTCAATCGTCATGCCTTGTATTGCACACCAACTACCAAGAAGAGTCATCTTCAGTGCCGCTCGCACTCCACACATCAGACTGTTGTCATCGACGGTTCCTAGATTTTTTGAAAAGGAGCCAGAGGTGAAGGCACAGGCGGCGGACGCAACAAGCTCAGACAACACTTTCAAGTCGTTTGCTCAATACAGAGTTAAGATTGTGCAGGACGACCCTCTTTCGATCCAAACAAGAAGAAACTTTGGGTTCCGGCACTCGAACGAATCGGTTGAAAAAGACGAGTCTGACGTAATCTCCGACAAGTTCAGAAAGCTTGCTAAAAAGATTTCCTACAGAGAGCCTAACGTCAAGATCTCCGAGTTGTGAGGTGACACGCGCGGCACGCACACATACCCCAGCAATCGTCACCAATCATAGCACGCTGGCCGTGAAGATGGTGACGCGAACAAGGGAAACTCAACCAAAAAATTCATAGTACATTCAGGTTTATTTTTTTTTTTCTCTTTCTAATATGGAGCAAAATCCTTTATTTTGAACAATTCATAATGCATTTTTTTGATAATCGAAAATAAATGGCTTACTCATTGAATTTCCTTGATTTTCGTTGTATTCATCATATATGTACAAGTTTTCGTTTCTTCACCAAACACCCTTCTTCACACCAGGAAGCAGACCTTCGAGGGCTTGCATCCGGAACTGGTAGCGGCACAGCCGGAAATCTCTAATGACACCTTTTCCACGACCAGAGTCAACGCAACGACCCTTGAGCTGGTTGGTTCTAGTGTAGTTTGGCATGGCTGTGAGCTGGACTTGTGCCTCGAGACGCAATCTTTGCGGGAGTGCAGGGTTTCTGGCAATGAATTTGAGTGCTCTTGAAGTGACCTCGTGTTGGGCCACCATTTGTCTCTTGAAGTTGTCTCTCAGGACTCTGGTGTTGACAAACGAGGATGGAGCCTGCACCGGGTGTGGGAACCGTTTCATTGGTTTTGCGCGCGACACCAGCTGCTCTGCGATCTGTTTAGCGGCGCCCGACATGTTGGGTTGGTGTGTGTAGTGAGTCTTGAGGTAGGCTTGGATTAGATTCTTTTTAGGTGGTTGTAGGTAGGTTTGATTTTTTTTTTTCCATCCTTCTTGATGTCGTTGAATTAATTTTCTTTTGCTTGCCACAAACACCAGCCACACACCAGCCACACTAACGAGCCGGGTAAGCGGGTAACCCGTGCGGTTACGCAGCCCTGCCTGCGCGCTGGCACACTCGATGCACCGCCGTTTTCACTCGGAGTATTTTTCAGCCAAAGACTGGCGAAAATTAATATTTCAGAGAAGCTGATTGGATTATTTGGCACTGCTTGTTCCGCGAATTTTCCCCTTCCCCCCAGCCGGCGCGCCCGCGGGCTCCCGATTCCCAGCGGGCGTCCCCCAGCGGGCGTCCCCCGGTGGGCGTCCCCCGGTGGGCCTCCCAGTGGGTTCTAAATTTTTTTTTTTCTCTTGTCTAAACAAAAGCTCAACTTCCTTCTTGTTTCCCTCTTGTGTCCTGCCCTTCTACTCCACGAACACTACATTGCAGCAGTCCATTGCAGCACACCAGAAACGATGTTATCCAGAAGATTCTTCTCCACCTCCAGAAAAGTGTCCAAGGCTCTTGTGACCAAGCTGCCAAACGGTGTCACTGTTGCCACCAAGCCATCGTCCCACAGCACTTCATCGATCGGATTGTACCTCAACTCCGGTTCCAGAAGCGAGAACCCATTCAACTCGGGTGTGTCGACTCTGACCGGTAATGTGATTGCCGCCACCAAGGCTTCCAAGGAGGCGCTGAACCTTTCTGGTGTTGAGGTTTCCTCGTCGAACCAGAAGGAAGTGACTGGTCTTGCCGTGACTTCTTTTGCCAAGGGTAACGCTGCCAGCGCTCTTTCGACGCTCAAGTCGCTTGTTTCGGACCTCTCGTCGATCGTTTCGGACGAGGCCGCCGTCAAGGAAGCCGCTGCCAAGGCTGCCCAGTTCTCGGACGCGTTTGAGACCTCTCCAAAGCCGATGGTGATTGAACACATGGTGGCCACCGCTTTCCAGGGCACCTCTCTGGCCCTCCCAGTGTACGGTAAGGCCGACACCGTCGCCACCCTCGAGTCCCAGGATCTGAAGCACTTTTTGTCGAAGCAATTTGTCGCCTCGAACTTGGCCTTGGTGGCAGTTGGCTCCGACCTCGAGCACGAAGAGCTTGTCAAGTTCGCCTCCTCGTTGTCGATCCCATCCGGCGCCAAGCCAGCCACCGAGCCATACCACTTCCTCGGTTCCGACGCCAGACTCAGAGACGACACCCTTCCACAGGCCCACGTTGCCATCTCGGTTGAAGGTCCAGCCGTTGGCTCGCCAGACTACTTCACCGGTCTGGTTGCTTCCCAAATCAACGGTGCGCACATCGGCGCTCTCTCTCCATTTTCGGGCTTCGAGGGTTCCCAACTCGCCCAATTCCTCTCTGCACACCACCTGATCGACTCTTACGACCACTTCAGCTTGGGTTACTCTGACGTTTCTCTGTGGGGTGTCTACTTGAGCACCTCCAACATCGAAGTTCTCGACGAAACCGTGCACTTCACCTTGAAAAACTGGAACAGATTCTCCAGCGGAACCGTCACCGACTCTGAGTTCGAGAAGGGTAAGGCTGAGCTCAAGCTCAAGCTGCTCTCTGAGTCCGAGTCCTCTGCCGTTGAGGCCGAGAAGCTCGCTTACAACTCCTTGATCAAGGGCTTCGAAGAGTCCCCAGCAGAGATCCTCAAGGCTGTCGACGAAGTCTCCGTCAAAGACTTGACCAAGTGGGCCCAGAAATACCTCTACGACCAAGACATTGCTCTCTCGGGTACCGGTCAAATCGAGGCCCTCTTCGACTACAACAGAATCAGAAACGACATGTCCATGATGAGATGGTAATCGTCTTGTCGGGCCAGCTCCTTTTGTCCTGAATTAGAGTTTTGTTCATATTTAGTTTCTGTTATTAGAGTCAAAAATCTACTGTACGTTTGCAACCTCTTCTGTATAAGAAGTTTAAAATATTCAAGAAATTCAAGAAATTTTTCAAAAAACATCAAGCAAAAAAAAAACAGTTGTAAAAACTTCTGATTTGGCACAAAAGAAAAACATTAACACGTAAATAAATATCAAACCCTGTTTTTTTGCATTGGTAATTCTCTCAATTTAGTCGGTTGAACCATTTTGAACGTGGAAAATGTTGAGACTACTACAGCCATCGGCCAGAAAAAGCGTTCTCTCTGTTGCCTCAAGAACCTCGTTGAGATCATCTTTCAAAAGCACCAACCAGAGAAACAGCTACTCTTCCTCGTCTGCCTCTGGCGAAAAGGGTAAGCATTTCTACCCACTGCTGGCTCTCGGTGGTCTCGCCATCGGAGTCACCTACTACAACCTCAACTACACCAGCAAGCCGCCAAAGGCCTCAATTGACCCAATCCCAGGCCCTCTGTACCAGGACAACGAAATCGATGTCATTTTCGTTCTGGGAGGCCCAGGTTCCGGCAAAGGAACTCAATGCTCCAAGTTGGTGAAAAACTTTGACTTTGTCCACCTTTCGGCCGGTGACTTGCTCAGAGCAGAACAGGCCAACCCAGACTCGGAATACGGCACTCTCATTGCTCACTACATCAAAGAAGGACTGATTGTGCCTCAGGAAGTCACTATCAACCTTTTGAAAAACGCCATTGTGGAAAATAATAAGAAAAACGGTAAAACCAGATTCTTGATAGACGGATTCCCAAGAAAAATGGACCAGGCCATCTCATTCGAAGACCTCATTGTCAAGTCTAAACTCACGCTTTATTTCGAGTGCCCAGAAGAAGTCATGCTCAAAAGACTCTTGGAAAGAGGAAAGACCTCAGGAAGAACTGACGACAACTTGGAAAGTATCAAAAAGAGATTCAGAGTTTTTGTCGAAACCAGTTTGCCTGTCGTCAAGCACTACGAAGCCCAAGGCAGAGTGGTCAAAGTCAACTGCAACCAACCGGTTGACGAAGTTTACAATAAGGTCGTTGACGCCCTCAAGGAAAAAGGTGTCAGTAACTGAATCCAGATCTATGTACTCTGTGGTGATATCCTTATTTAATAGAATGTGAGATTTTTTTTTTCTTCTTCCTTTTCTTCTCTCATCATCATAGCTCACGATACACAGCTTCAAGCCGCGCAGAGTGATACTTGTCCTTGATCTTTTGGATAATCTCCCTGTCGATAGATGATCTCGCTCTGAATTGAAGCAACGTTCCAATAGCAATCAACAGTCTGTAAGCCGACTCCTCAGTACCCAACAACTCAGGCCCATACTTGTTCACCACGGCAACCAAGGGGTCATACAGTTGCGAGTTTCTCGACTTCACAATCAAAACTGCATAGTTGAGAATGAATGAAGACAACGTCACAGCCAACAGCTTCTCGGTTGGAATCTTGACTAATAGATCTTCCACAAAGACAACATCTATCACATCAGCATCCGCAAATATAGTTTCCCCCCAAGGCTTGGCGTTGAAGATGTTCGTCAGCAACCTGATCGACATCATCACCACCTTGGATGAAGAAGACGTCAATCCTATTTTGATCAAATCAAATAGGTTCTCAAATGGCTGTACTTTCAAAATGGTGTATCTCAGAATATCAAACCCAATGAGCTTCGAAGCTGGATCCCATTCGTCAATGATCTTGCTTGCCAATTGAGCTTGTTTTTTGAAATCCTTGGTGTTTATCGCCATCTCAAACTCATACGAGTCAATCTTCACCTCGTCCGACTGTTTGGCGTTCAGTTTCTTGAACCCAGTAAGCAGCTGCGGCTCATCTATTTTGTCGAACGCACAGTATTGAGATTGTGGCAAAATCATATTCTTCGGTTTGGTGGTCTTGTATGATGGGTCCTGGTATGGCTCTGAGGAGGCTGGAGGCCCTTGCTCTTGGTTGATGTTGACACCTCCGGTGTTACTGAGAATGAACTCAACAACCTGCTGGAGATACGATGCGGGGAGATTGTTATTCACAAGGAATCTGTCTGCTGCTTCATATGGACTTTCGTTGACGTTGTAAGGCAGTTTCAATGGAGGTTGACCGTCTTCCACATCGACATCAAAAACAAAGTCATAGGACTTTCCTTGATACTCCTTCTTCTTATCAGAGCCAGCTGAGCTCACCACATCACCAATCTTTGTCCACTTGTTAGCGCCCCATTGGTAGACTTCGACGGTGTTGATGTCGGTTTTGACCATCTGTGTTTGTCCTTCTGTCTTTCCTGGTTTTGCCAAGATGTCTCGCCCAGGGATCTGGTCTTTGTTCAAACCATCGTAGACGTTTTCACTCACCGAGGAGTTTTTCAAGTCGGCCTCGAACTGGTCGAGATCTTCTCTGGCAGCGACTCTAGACCCGACTCTGCTGAAAATTCTCACTTTTGAGTCGCTGGAACCAGCGGCAATGTCCCCGTTTGGAAGCACAATCACTTTCCAAATGGAGATGCATGGCAAGGTAATCACCTGGACGCATTTTCCTGATGGTTCCCATATTCTGATCGTTCTGTCTTCTCCGGAGCTGACAATCTCGCCCGACGGGAGCAAAGCAAGCGAGTAGATGAAGCTCTCGTGGCCTTCCAAGGTGTTGAGCAGAGTACCGTCGAGAGACCATATTTTAATAGTTCCATCGTTGGAGCAAGAGGCAAACTTGGTTTTCGACAGAATCAGCAGATCTCTCACGACGTCTGAGTGGGCGACCCAGCTGGCCACTTCTGAGTTTCCCGACCAGCGCTTGATGGTTCTGTCTGCCCCGCAGGTTAGGAATTCGTTGGACGAGAGCAGCTTGACGCTCCACACGGAGCTCTGATGGCCCACGAGATTGTGGACGATTTCGCCGTTTTTCGTCCAGACTTTGGCGGACGAGTCCCAGGAGCCGCTGAAAAGCAGGCCGTCTTTGGAGTCGAGGGCGCACACGTTGGACGAGTGGCCCACGAGAACGTATTCGGGCTCGTTGAGGTCGAGGGTGGCGTCGATGGAGGTGAGGCTGATGAGACTGTCGTTTCCGCCGCTGGCAATGAGCTGCTGGGTTCCGTCGTCAAACAGGGCCAGACTGTTGATGAACTTGGTTGACTTGTAGTTGATGATGGGTTGTGACCACGAGCGAGGGTCTTTTCTGTACCAGACTCGCACTGTGGAGTCTCTTGATCCCGAGACGATGACGTCATCTGTGGGCGCGACGAGGGTGCGGACGTCGTCCTCGTGGCCGACGAGGGTTGCAGAGAGCCTGTACTGGGGCATTGCAGAGTTCAATGGGTGGAGAAACAGGGACGCAAGAGGAAACAAAGTGTTGTGGAGGGGAGTGATTTGTGTATCTTCATCTTGGTTTTTTGCCACCTCCCAGACGGCCGGGTAACGACGAGCGAAGCGAGTCGTGAGTCGTGAGTTAGTTTGGAAGTTACTTAATCAGCTACTCAATAATGACGAGCGAAGCGAGCCGGTCTCAACTACACAATGATCACCAGTCTGATCACCACTACTTACAGACACAGGTGTGGGTGATCACGATTCACTTACGATAATCTCATGACTCACTCACGACTATCTCACGACTATCGACTATCTCACGACTCACTCACGACTATTTGACGACTATCGACTATCTCACGACTATCGACTCACTCACAACTATCTCACGACTATCGACTCACTCACGACTATCTCACGACTATCGACTCACTCACGACTATCTCACGACTATCTCACGACTCGCTTCGCTCGTCGTTCGCTCGTCGTTCGCTCGTCATTCGCTCGTCGTTC
>PPHT02000015.1:259878-287072 GCA_003705115.2 Ogataea henricii
AGCGCGCGCGGTGCAGGGATGTACGATAAACTCTTCTTTTTTTTTTTTTTTTTTTGACTTTTTTGACTTTTTTTTCCTCTCGCGGATTTTGTGTGGTGGTTGGTATCAGAGGATTCTGTTGAGGTGTCGTTTAAGTGTCTTATTTCCCACTAGCAGCCACCATATTCAGGGCGTCTTGCACCGTTAGGCAACATAGAAAGACTGCTGCGACCTGGAGACCGACTCTTGTGCGCGCACGCAGAGGGAAAAGCCGTCTACACTACAGAAACAAAATACGAGCAGACACGCAGTCCAATGGCAGCGAGAAAGTCGACCCGGTATCTTTTGGCAGCTGCAGCCAGCGTGGTGCTGGTGATGCTGCTGATGAGGTCCTCGAGTCCTGAGGAGCAGGGCAAGGTGCTGCACGCGAAGCCGGACCGCACGAACCGGCTGAACAAGTACTCGTCGTCGGTGGCCAAGTATGGAATCCAGTTCAACAACAAGCTGATGGGCCGTTCCAAGACGCCGCAGCAGGAGCTCGTGGTGGACAGCGACCGCGACGGCAAGCTGACGGGCGAGGAGATCATCCGGGCGCTGGAGTTTGACGCAGACGCGTTCAATTCGACGAGCGACGACGTTGTGAACGAGAACATGGACTTCTACAGAGAGGTGTACTCGAAGAAAGTGACCGAGCCCAAGTTCTCGAAGCTCACGTACAACGAGGTGTACGACGAGAACGGGCTGCGGCGGGTGCTGACGAAGGACGAGTACCCGCGCGCGAACGCGACGCTGCTGACGCTGGTGAGAAACAAGGAGCTGCGGGACATTGTGCACACGATCAGACAGATCGAGTCGACATGGAACCACAACTTCCACTACCCGTACACGTTCATCAGCGACGAGCAGTTCACGGAGGAGTTCAAGGAGACGATCAAGCGGCACGTGTCGGGCGAGGCGTTCTTTGAGATCATTCCGCCGGAGATCTGGAACAAGCCGGCGAGCATCGACCCGGAGAAGGAGAAGGAGGGCGTGCAGAAGCTCGTGGACAACAAGGTGAACTACGCGTCGATGGAGAGCTACCACAACATGTGCCGGTTCAACTCGGGCTACTTCTACCGGCTCGAGGGCCTGAAGAAGTTCAAGTGGTACTGGAGATTCGAGCCCAACACCGACTACTACTGCTCGATCGACTACGACATCTTCAAGTTCATGGAGGACAACGACAAGACGTACGGCTTCACAATCTCGTTGTACGACGACCCGCTCACGGTCGAGACGCTGTGGCCCGTGACGCTTGATTTCGTCAGGAAGAACCCGCAGTACGTGAACCCGAACGGAGCGTTCAAGTGGCTGACCGACTCGATCCAGAACCCGGAAAACACAAAGGGTGCCAACGGTTACTCCACGTGCCACTTCTGGTCCAACTTTGAGATCGCCAACATGGATTTCTACCGGGGAGAGGCCTACTCGAAATGGTTTGACGCGCTGGAGGCTGCTGGTGGCTTCTACTACGAGAGATGGGGCGATGCTCCTGTCCATTCTGTTGGAGTCGGGCTGTTTGAGGACAAGTCCAAGGTGCACTGGTTCAGAGACATTGGCTACCACCACTCGCCGTACAAGTCGATTCCAAACTCGGACAAGTGCTCCGCTCCCGAGGACTCGGGATATTTTGCTCCCGAGGATGTTTACAGTCAGAATTGTCTGTCCAATTGGATCAAGTATGAGATGACTCACAAGGAGTTGCAACAGTACTGACGACGAGCGAACGAACGAACGAATGACGAGCGAAGCGAGTCGTGAGTGAGGAGTCGTGAGTCGTGAGTCGTGAGTTAGCTAGCTAGCTAGCTAGTGAGTAAGTTTGGAAGTTACTTATTCAACTACTCTATATGAATAATAAATTGTGGTCAATTATCGACGAGCGACGAACGAACGAACGACGAGCGAAGCGAGTCGTGAGTGATTGAGTCGTGATTTAGCTAGCTAGTTAGCTAGTTAGTGAGATAGTTTGGAGTGAGTGACGAGCGAAGCGGGTCATCACTCACTCACAATTCCTTTCACAGCTCACAGCTCACAGCTCACGACTCGCTTCGCTCGTCGTTCGTTTTTGTATTTTCTGTATTTCTGTATTTTCCGTACTTGCAAAAAATCGCTCCAAACTAACTAACTAGCTAGCTAGCTAGCTAGTTCAGGCCTCACGACTCTCACTCACGACTCGCTTTGCTAGTCGTCAGCGGGAATAACGAGCGAGACGAAATTGCAAACTTGCAAATGACTCGCTTCGCTCGTCGTGCGTTTATTCTGAGTATCTGCATTTGTGAGGCTGGAATTTTTCAACCGTTTCGAGGAGCTAATTTTTAGTGCAAAGTTTGAATTTTGTGCGGCTGTGCGGTGTTTCTACGGGCGAACGAACGAACGAACGAACGAACGAACGAACGACGAGCGAAAGAACGAACGAACGTCGAGCGGAGCGAGTCGTGAGTGGAGAGTCGTGAGAGGATGAGGAGTCGTGAGTAGTGAGTTCCCTAGCTAGTGAGTTAGTCTAGGAGTTACTTATTCAACTACTCAAGAATGACTCGCTTCGCTCGTCATTCAACTACTCAATGACGAATCACTCATTCGCAGACTCACGGATCACGAGTCACTCACAAATCACACACGACTCACTCACGACTCGCTTCGCTCGTCGTTCGCTCCTCATTCGCTCGTCGTTCGCTCGCCGTTCGTGGTATTTTTACTGTGCGGCTCAAGGGTCCAACCAGCCACCTTGCCACCGCCCGGGCTGGTTCTTCGGACTCCCAATCTGGGCAGTTGACACCTGGAATGGCGGGCCCAGCAACCAACCTAGTAGAGCCCAATAGAGCCCACTTGAGCCCAGTGGCAGGACGTTGGATTGTCCCAAAATGGAGACATTCATAAGCTTGTGCCGAAAATTGGGGAATATAAATATGGGCATAATGGAGCTTGGTAAAAAATAGGGAGGGTCTTGAAAAGCAAGCAAAGCAACACACTTACACACACATAATGAAGTTCTCAAGCTCACTACTACTTGCTTCTGCGTTTGCAACTGAGGCTATCGCAGCCTACACAAATACCACTGTCCCATCTCTGGCAGTGCCAACAACAACAGCACAGCCCTGGATCAAGGGGTATGTGGAACAACAAGAACCACGGTTCAGTATATACGTTCCACTCGAACTCGGTCCGTGGGAGTCTGTTTCGTTTGTTTCAATTGCCAGCACTTCGGACTTTGAATGGATACCGCAAACGGCGGCTTTTTACCTCGGTTCTTCTCAAGACTTTTCGCACAGCATAGAGTCGGGTTTTGCCGACAAGTCAACCTCGGAGACTGCTGACGTCATCATTGACTACTACCACTCTGGAGATGCCAGTGTCGACACGTTGGAGCTGGTGGCACCGGCCATGAAGCGTTCTTCGTCGAGCAACTATGTTTTCACAGTCACTTTTGCTGTGGTGATTAGTTATGGGAGCGAGCAGAAAGTTTACTACTTGACTGAGTCTGTTGTTCTTGGCCAATCGGAGACGACTGTCACTGAGCAGACGGTTGCCACTCCAGTGCCTGCTCCGTACGCCAACACAACGTCGACAACGGCGACGTGGACTGGCTACAATTCAACTTCCAGCGCAAGCTCTTTTACAAAGTACTATCCAAAGTACCATTCCACAACGACACTGGCAAAGGTGAGCACCACAACGAGCGAGGCAAGTGTTGGCACAACGTTGTTCAAGACCACCACGTTGACGTCGTCGAGCGGTGCGGTGACTTCTGCCAGTGTGACTACTGCCAGCAGTGTGACTACTTTTGAGGGTGCGGGTGCGACTATGGAGCGTGCATTTGGAGGGGTTGTTTTGGGAGGGATGGTTTTGGCGATGGCCATTTGAGCAAATGACGAGCGAAGCGAATGACGAGCGAAGCTAATGACGAGCGAAGCGAGTCATTTGCGACTTTACAGAGGGAGTTTGCCGGGGGAGTTTGCCGGGGGAGTTTGCCGGGGGAGTTTGCCGGGGGAGTTTGCCGAGGGAGTTTGCACGGTGAGAACAACGGCGAGTGAATAACGAGTAACGAGAATATCGCTTTCGTTATTCTCGCTATCTCCCACCCGCGAGCCGTTGTGTAATTTATTGTATAAGTAATAGATCGCGAAACGTGATTGATCGATTGTAGGAGAGGTGTAGCAATGACGAGCGAATGACGAGCGAAGCGGGGCATTCGCTCGTCATTCGACACTCTTCAGACACTTTCACTCACTTCCCACTCGCTCCTCGCTTCCCTTGTGGTTCGCTTGTCGTTCGCTCGCAAATGCCATTCGCGACAAGCAGTTGCAAATCACTCGAATCGGTGGTGAGTAGTCAACACATACACGGCTTCTCGTGTCGATCCCACTCGCTCGTGACTTGCCTTGCTCTGTCACCGCTCGCTCATCGCTTACTCACCACTTGCTCACTCTCATTAACGACGTAATGACGACTCAATAACTCACTCCTCGCTTCGCTCGTCGTTCGCTCGTCGCTATTCGCGACAACCAATTTGTCAAATAATTCATCTTCTCACCTCCCTCACCTCCCTCACCTCCCTCCTCCCACCAACTCACCTCCCACCAACTCGATGATCGCCACCAAACTCAAACCACCGTTCCTCGCCCCTCGATCTCCCTTGCGGTTCTCCCTCTCCCGAAACTACTCCACTCCATCCCAACTGGAAACATATCTCAACCTCCGGCAGATCGACCATAACAAGTACACAAACACAGCGCAGCTGGTGGTGCCCTACAGAGGACGAGGCCTTTTTGGAGGAACACTGGCTGCGCAGTCTGTTCTGGCGTCGCTTCTGTCAAGCAACACACCGCTGAAAAAATGGAAACCAATGTCAATTCACTGCCATTTTCTCGTGGCTGCACGTCCAGAATCACCGCTCTACTACCATGTCCACGACCTGAAATCAGGTAAAAACTACCGAACCAAAGAAATCCGGCTTTTCCAGAACGACCAGCTCATCTTCACAGCCATCTGTAACCTCCAAGCGTACCGGCTCGAAGGTTCCGCTGCGAATTTCGAAGGCCAATTCAACTACGAACGTCAAGCTCCGATCGTGGGTCAGGAAATTGCTCCTCCAGAGCAAATGTTGGATGTAAAACAAGCTTTCAAGCTGTGGGGTGAAAAAACAAAGTTTCCTCGTAACGCTGGGGCTGAAAAACAGGCTTTTGACGCTTACAACAGAGAACCTTGTCGTTGGAGACTGCCGGCAGACATGTTTGATTTGGATGCGATCTCAGAGGCTGAAAGAAACGCACATCCAACAGAGCGGGTCTTGAGGTACTGGGTTCAAGTGAAGGAGCCGATTGCGGATCCAGACGTGTTCAACTGGGTTGCATTGGCGTACGTTTCGGACTATTTTTATTTGAGCACGAACGTGAGATTGAACTTGAGAGAGATGTTCACCACCAAGTTTTCTGTTTCTTTGGACCATACCATACACTTCAACAAGGAGTTTGATGTTTCAGAGTGGTTTAATTATAGCGTGAGGACGTTGCGGACGTGTGAGAATAGGGCGTTGATTACGGGGGAGTTTTTCGGGAGTGGCGGGGAGTATGGGGGGGGGAGTGTTCAGGAGGGGTTGTCCGTGGTCAAAAGCGAATAACGAGCAAGTAACGAGCGAAGCGAGTTATTTGCGAGTTATTTGCGAAATAGCGAGCGAAGCGAGCGCTCGTTATTCGCGACACCCTTTCTGAAAAGCTAGCAAAGCGAGTTGTTAGTTTGTATGTATCTGTCCATCTAGAACGACTCGCTTTGCTCGTCGTTATTTGGTATGTATCTGTCCATCTAGAAAGGGCCTTCCGTCAGTTGAGATTATTTATTAGATAAAGATCTGTCCATTCAAAACGACTCGCTTCGCTCGTCGTAGTTTTGTTGCTTGCTTCGCTCCTCGTGATTGAAGGGAGTGGTCAGCGGTCAGCTAAGCGAGAAAACAGCCAGCGTAGTCTCGGTAATTGATTTACTCACAAATGACGAGCGAAGCGAGTCATTTGCTCGCATCCATTTGCTCGCATCACCAACAATTCATTGACTCCTCAAAAATGACTCGCTTCGCTCGTCATTTGCTCGTCCTTTCCTCGTCTCTTGCTCGCTGCTCCTCACTCACGACTCGCTTCGCTCGTCGTTCGCTCGTCGTTCGCTCCTATTGCCACCCCCCCAAACTCATCCCAATCACCGCATCCTCCACTCTCTCCCCATCAATCACGCCAAATATCCCCTCCCCATTCTCCGGAGGCAACACATCATACTCATAAACGTCCCGCCCCCAAAACTCTCTCGGAAGTTTCGCCATCACCCTCTCCTCGCCACAGAGAACCGCATACCTCAGCAAGTTCGTCGGAGCCTCTTTCATCCGCTGCAAAACAGACCCGTCCTTCACACACGACATCCCGCCCAGCTCACTCACGAAGAACTGCTTCACCTCTGCATCTTCGAAAACCATCGGCGCCCTCACCAGGTACGCTGCCGTCGCCAACTCAACTGCAACCGAGGCAGCGCCTCCTTTCCACTCACCAGCCACTCCCGGAGCAAGCTCCGCCAACAGCATGTGGCCCGTGTACGGATACAGCCTGTAGGCATCCATCAGGGCACCTTGGGCCCGTCTCCTGTCGCCCAGCTTCAGCAGACAAACCGCCAGCGAAAACGCCAGCGACGGAGTCAGCCATTCGCAGTACGTCTGCACAAGCGGCGACCGCACCAGGTCCACCAAATACTGGTATTCGCCGGCCATCACCGCGTAAAAGTCGATAAAGTATCGCACTCCGTACGGATCGTCAGCAGGCTCAAACGATAACAGCAGCTTGCAGTAGTTCAGCGCGGTGTAGAAAGTCGACTTCTGCGTCAAGACGCTCACGTACCGGAACAAGACGAGGTACATCACCCTGTTGAGGTAGAACTCAAAGGGAAGACGGCACAGGCCCGAGCCAAGAACAAACGTGTTCTTCAAGCTCCAGTCAAACACAAACAGCGCCTTCTCGATCAGCCCGCTCGTGTTGGACGTGTCTCCCTGTCTCTGCACAATCAACGCCGCCTGCAGCAGCGTCTCCAGCTGATACGGACACGTCTGCAACAGCCGGATCACCGCCTCGTGGTCCGGCTGCACCGCCACAGCAATGTAGAACTGTGTGCGTGCGGGCCTCGTGTTGAGCGGGCCGTCCACCACGTGGAAGTACCGCACTCCTGCCGCGTGTTCGCGTGCAATCTCGTCGCGGATCACGTCTCGCCAGTCCTGCGACTTGCCCTCAAAGTGCTCCTGCAGCGACGCCGTGTCGATCTCCACCATGTCCAGCGGTTTCGCCGGCACAGGAACCCAGTCGTCGCGGATCTTGGTGGTCACCAGCTTGCGCGACGTGCCGGGAATCGTGCGCCGGTCACGGCCACACCAGCCTCTTACCCTCTTGCGCAACTTGTCAATCTGTCGCAGCACGTCCGGCTGCACAAACGTCGACGTGGTCGAATCCGCGTCGTCGATGGCCGCCGTCGACAGCTTGCCAAACAGGTTCTCGAATTCGGTGTCCGGGTTGAGGTTTTTCGGGTCAAACTGCAGCAAATGAAGGCTTCTTTTGAATTTTTTCACAGTGAAGAATTTGCCTCCAACACCATAGTTTTCAACAGGCTCAGCAGGCTCGGTTTGTTCGTCCTCATCGGAGGAGGACGGCTGGCCCGAGTCGCCCGACTCGGCCGGCTCGGCCGACTGTCGGTCCCGCAGCCGAGCCTGTTGTAGGATCCGTTCGAACTCCTCGTCTTCAACCTCGTCTGGAGTCATGATTTTGCCCTTGTTTTTCGTCTTCTTGGAGGGTTTGGACTTGGCGGGCCTGTTTTTGGGCGGAGGCGGGCTTGCGGGAGCGGCGCCGGAGGCGGCGCCACTGGGCGTGTCCTCCTCCTCCTCCTCCTCCTCATCCTCGTCTCCTCCCAGAAGGGCAAATACGTTTGTCTTTGGGGGCTCTTCGTCGGAGGAGGAATCGGTTTCCGGCACCGCCAACTCAGAAGGCAGTGTCGGCGTCGCCTCTCTGAGCCGTTGTAGTTTTCTGACCGCTCTCGAGCTCATGGTGGCGAAGTGAGCAAAGTGAGCAAAGTGAGCGAAGCGAACAAAGGGAAGAAGCGAACAAAACGAGCGAGAGGGCGATTTATAAGAAAATAATAGCGACGCGAGCGAAGCGACGCGATCGACGCAATCGACGCGATCGACGCGAACGACGCGAACGACGAGCGAAGCGAGTCGTGAGCTGTGAGCTGTGAGCTGTATGGCGAGCGAGAGCGAGTCATTCAAGTGTTCGCTGTGTAATGACTAGTGACTCACAAGCAAAGCGAAAGTACCTACGAGCAAAGCGAGTGAGCACTAATGAGTCGTGAGTGAGTCGGGAATACCTCATTGCTCGTGAGCTGTGAGCTGTGATCTGTAAACCTGTAATCTGTATTCTCCTATCAGTGATTTGTGTTCCTTTGCTGAGTGAGTGCCCCTACCGGTGATCACCGGGAGTTGGGAGGCGGGAGTTGGGAGGCGGACGGCGGGAGGCGGGAGGTGAGAGTGTTGACTCGTGAAGTACTGGCATGGGATTTCCCCGGGGAAGTCATTGCGTCGATCGACGCGACATGACGCCATGACGAGCGAAGCGAGTCATTAGCTAAGCATTTACTAGCGAAGCGAGTCAAGTTGGTCGTTCACAAGCGAAGCGAGCCAGTAAGTCAATTACTAGCAAAGCGATTCATCGACTCGTCATTTGCGAGTCATTCTCGAGTCATTTCACTCAGTACGAGATATTCCTAAGCAACTGAGTACGATATTCTAGCCAACTGAGTACGATATTCTAGATCAACTGAGTACGGGTTATTTCAATTCAACTGAGCTGACTTCTTGTCAATTTCCAAATGACTCGCGTCGCTCGTCATTGGGTAACTCTGCCCTGCCCTGCCCTACACACACTCGATTACTTAGTGAATACTGAACCGTTGGTAGTGAACACCATACCAGTGATAGTGACTCGCTTCGCTCGTTGTTTGTTCACCTCGCTGGTAGATGATTAGTCGATTGCTTTGCTAGTGAATGATAAGCTTGACTCGCTTTGCTAGTAAATGCTTATTCAGTGACTCGCTTCGCTCGTCGCAGACTACTCGCAGACTACTCACAAACTACTCACAAACAACTCGCTTTGCTCGTCGTTCGTCGCAAACTACTCGCAAACAACTCGCTTCGCTCGTGGTTTGCTCGTTGTTTGCTCGTTCCGTATTCATATCCAATCATTCATAATACCTACCTAAACCGACTCAGCAGCATCCTCCTTAAACTCTTGCGACGAAGAAACCTTCTCATCCTTTGCCAGACCCATCTCCTTTGCAAACGTGGTTTGTGGCTTCCATCTAGCAGAAGTCAATGGAGTGGTTTCCTCCAACATTCTGTCAATCTGCTCCAAAGTCAGACCCTTGGTTTCTGGAATCAAAACCACAGAGTACACCAAGCAGCAAGCACACAGAGATCCCCACACATAGAACACCTTGGCTCCCATGTTTCCCTTGTCCTCGTCCACCATGTATGGAGTAATCACAGCAATGATACAGTTCCACAGCCAGTTGGAGGCAGTCGACAGTCCAACACCTCTCGATCTGATTGGAAGAGGGAAGATCTCACCAATCAACACCCAAGCACCAGGACCCCACGTGGAAGCAAAGAAAAACACATAGATGCAGATGAATGCAAGCATCGCCTTGGTGGCAGTTGGGTCTCCCTCTTTGCAAGTTCCGACAATGGCAACAATAAACTCACAGACAACCATACCGCAGGCACCGTAGATCAAAAGAGTACGTCTTCCATACTTCTCGACAGTGTAGAAGGACAGCGGAGTAGAACAAACGTTGACAAGAGTGGTGATGATGGACATCAAAAACTCGTTGTGGATGGTACCCAGCTCCTGGAAGAAAGTGGTACCAAAGTAAAAGATAAAGTTGATACCGGTCCACTGTTGCATCATCTGCAACGAGGTACCCAGGATGGTCTTTCTCAAGTTGGAAGAAGACTTTCTCAGTCCTCCGCTGAAACAGGCTCCCCACGATTGCCAGTACGTTTGCGTTGGAATCAGCGACGTTTCGTACTCGTGGTTGGCAATAATCTCGGCAAGTTCGTCTTGGATGTAGTCGGATTCAACAGGTTGACCTCTCAATCTCGCAAGCACACCGGCAGCCTTTTCGTGTTCACCTTTTTTGACAAAGTATCTTGGGGATTCTGGCAAGAAGAACAATCCACCGGCAAGGAAGATGGCCCACAAAAGTTGCAATCCAATTGGAATTCTGTAGGAACCAGAGTCGGTTCTGTTTTGGGTACCGTAGTCGACACAGGAGGCCAAAAGCAAACCGATCGTGACACAGAACTGGTAACCGGAAACAACGGCACCTCTCACCTTCTTGGGAGCAATTTCCGACATGTAGAGAATGATGATGGCGGAAACAAAACCGACACCAAAACCGGCAATCACTCTCCCCACCGACAGTAGGGCCACCGTGGTGGAAGCAGTCTGAAGAACAACACCAATAGAGAAAACACCAGCACCGGCAATAACAATGGTTCTTCTGCCGTACATGTCGGCCAAGTCACCAGCAATAATAGCACCAAAGAAAGTACCAGCAGAAAGAATAGAAGTAATCAGAGATTTTTGCCATGCTTCCACAGAAGTTGCGTCTTTGCCTGTGAACTCATGGACAAAGTAGTCCATACCCATGACACCGGAAATGTATCCAGAGTCGTAACCGAAAAAGATACCACCAAGGGCACCGAAACAGCACATGAAGTAGGCCTTCATAGTGAGAGGAGCCTCGACTCTCTCAACGTCTGAAGTGCCTTCGAAAGCAGCAATACCACCACCAGCCATTTTTGTCTGTGATAGATTAGTGTGTAGATGATACTGAGAGGAAAAGCAATGTGGGAATTCCTAAAACATGGGAAAACTGTGGGCTTTTTATATGTGGTTGCAACACTTGGGAGGTGGGTTTTTTTTTTTCCCAACTTTTGGGCAAATGTGTATGAAAATTTCCGGTCCTATTGTTCTCTTGATTATTCCCCAAACGGGGTATGGATATTCCGGCCGAGAACAGTCGCAGCTGCATGCGCGCCCCTTTGTTTGCGTGGCGGACATGCACTGATTGTTTGCCCCGCATTTCCAAATGGCCGAGCGAGCGAGCGAGCGAGCGCCCCGATGAGCGAAGCGGGTCGTGGCTGAGTCAGCGACCGAGTCGATGACCGAGTCAGTGACTGCCTTAGCTCATTCGCTCGTGGGCCCAGCAGACGCTCTCTCCCGCTCAGCCAACCTCTTCTGCATACACAACAAGTCATCCTTTCTGGGTTTCTCCAGACTGCGCTATTGTTGCAGGGAAAAAAAAGTCCGGTCGTGTCCGGCGCAAAATCTGGCGTGTTCTATTGTTTGCTGCTCCTCCGGAAAATAAGATCTTCCGCTTGTTGTTCCCCGATCTGGGACTATTGTTCGTGTGAAGCCGAATTGGGCGTGTTGGGTGAATAGCCCCGCAATCTGGAGAGGTGGGGTGGAGTGGGGAGAAACACAACCGCGCATGGCGGAACTGTGTGGCTCTTCGCTGTTGGCGATGCATGACGTGTCACCATCCCAAGTAGAAACAGATGGTGGGCCTGGGCGGAGGCTGCAAAAATGTTCCGGTGGGCAGGGCCACAATGCCATCGCACAGAGTGAACCGTAAGGCCGTCCGTTTCTGTGGTACATATGACCCCACGGTTCCCGTAAGCCCGTCGGGCCTCTCTGGCCCCTGCGATCCTCCCACGGACCCTGGAGACCCTGGAGACCCTGGGTCCCTGAGTAGGGGCCCCAGGGGCCCCTACTCCGGCGGTCTGGAACACCCACCCTTGTTTGCCACCTAAATTTCCCCCCCCCCCCCCCCCCCGCTATTGTCGCGTCCAAACAACGCGCTCTCATTCGTGGAATTGCATTTTTCCTGCGCAGCTAAGCCACGCACAGTCCGCACGCGTCTGCATAAGGCGTGTTTTTCCAGCCATCGGCGTTCGCGAGTGGATTAAATTTCCGAAAACCCTTGCCACGCGGAACAATAAGCTTCCCCGCTTCCCCGGAACAATACCCGGGCGTGAGCTAATTCCAGGCATGCAGAGCGGGCTATGCCGAAACTTTTTTTCATTTCTCAAAATTCATAAATACTGCTATCTGAAATAGTAACGAGCAAAGCTGGTGTATTTCGCCATCAAACCGACTCGACATTGCTCACCTTCTCGTCGTGCGACAAGGTGTCCTTCACCGTCGTTTGCATGTCGGCCACAAACGTCGAGTGCGGCTTCCATCTCGCAGACGTGAACGGAGTGGTTTCCTCCAGCATTCTATCAATCTGCTCCAACGTCAGTCCCTTGGTTTCCGGCACAAGGAAAATCGCATACAAGAGGCACAGCACACACGTTGACCCCCACACAAAGAACACCTTGGCCCCCATGTTTCCCTTGTCCTCGTCCACCATGTACGGGGTGATAACCGCAATGATGCAGTTCCACAGCCAGTTCGAAGCCGTCGACAGTCCGACTCCTCTCGACCGGATTGGAAGCGGGAAGATCTCGCCAATCAGCACCCACGCTCCAGGCCCCCAAGTGGTGGCAAAGAAAAACACATAGATGCAGATGAACGAGATCATCGCCTTGACGGCGTCCTGGTTCTGGCCGTCGGCAGTGCCGACGATGGCCACGATGAACTCGCACACAAGCATACCGCACGCACCGTAGATCAACAGGGTGCGTCTTCCGAGCTTCTCAACGGTATAGAAGGACAGCGGCGTCGAGCAAACGTTCACCAGGGTCGTGATGATGGACATCAAAAACTCGTTGTGGATCGTGCCCAACTCCTGGAAAAATGTGGTTCCGAAATAGAAAATAAAGTTGATTCCGGTCCATTGTTGCATCATCTGCAACGAGGTGCCCAAGATTGTTTTCCTCAGGTTGGAGGACGACTTTCTCAGCCCTCCGCTGAAACAGGCCCCCCACGATTGCCAGTATGTCTGTGTCGGAATCAGCGACTGCTCGTACTCGTGGTTGGCCACGATCTCGGCGAGCTCGTCCTGGATATAGTCGCTCTCGGCCGGCTGTCCTCTGAGTCTCGACAGGACGTGCTCGGCCTTCTTGAACTCTCCCTTTCTGACAAAGTATCTCGGCGATTCCGGCAAGAAAAACAGTCCGCCAGAGAGAACGATGGCCCAGATCAGTTGCAGCGCAATGGGGATTCTGTACGAGCCGGAGTTGGTTCTGTTCTGGGTGCCGTAGTCGACACACGAGGCCAGAAGCAAACCGATCGTGACACAAAACTGGTATCCGGAAACAACGGCACCGCGAACTTTTCTCGGGGTGATTTCCGACATGTACAGGATGATGATGGCGGAAACGAAACCGACACCGAAACCGGCAACCACTCTCCCCACCGACAGCAGTGCAGTCGTGGTGGAGGCGATTTGCAACACGACACCAATAGCATAGATGAAGGTGCCGGCAATGACGGTGGTTCTCCTGCCAAACATGTCGGCAAGATCACCGGCCACAACGGCACCAAAGAAGGTTCCGGCCGACAGAATCGAGGTGATGAGCGACTTCTGCCACGACGCAAGAACGGTGGCGTTGTTTCCGGCAAACTCGTGGATGAAATACTCCATCCCCATCACACCAGAAATGTATCCAGAGTCGTAACCGAAAAAGATGCCACCCACAGATCCAAAACAACACATGAGGTATGCCTTCACCGTGAGCGGAGCCTCGACTCTGTCGACCGTGACCACGCGGTTGTTGTGGTTGGCCGCGTCGCCGACGACCGTGTCGACAGCGACGTCGCTTGACTCCTCCAGCTGCTGCTCCTTACTTGCCTTTTGTTCAAACTCCATTTTTTTTGGGTGTGGGTTTGAGTGTATGGGGCGCTGAACCTCACAGACACAAACCAAGGGGCAAAAACACGCCTTTATATAGAACACTCAGAGGCGAACATTATCCCAACGCGCAGCTGATTTGGGTTTCTGGGCGTGTTGGAGGTGTTGATTGGTCCAGTCCGGGGCTGCCCAGACTCGTTTGCCGGAAACAGATTAGTCCTAGACCCTTTTCCGTACACACGGGGTCCACGGCGTGCGTGGCCGTCGCATGGCTGCAGCGGGCGTGCGGCGTTTGCCAATTGCGGAAACTTTTTTTGTGGGGTATAATCCGACAGGGCCGTGGAAGAGTGAGGAAAATAATTTTCCACTACAGCTTCCTAATTGAGATCTGTCGGAAGGCAACAACGCGGGGGCGCGGAGAGGCCAGTGACACAACGAGATTGCGGGTCATGCAGGCATCCATGCGGGTTAAAGTGTGGAGATTGCGGGGAGCATTGTTTGGGCAAAAACGAGCAAAGCGAGTCTCTGGTTGTCATCACTCGCTTGAGGGTGGTGTTGGAACACGCCACTGGAGGGTGTTTGTAAAGGCATTCGCAACCAATCACTCTCCCTCCCTCCCTCCCTCCTTCGCCTTCGCGAATGCCAAGCTGAACGCGACCACGCTCGGTCTTGCCCGGCACATTGTTATCCCAGCCCCCGCCCCGCCCCCATTTTTACCCGCCCTGCATGTCGGAATTTTGTCACTTACTCCCAGCCGTATTCCAGCCGTACTCTCCGTATTCCTGTATTCTGCCGGCTGTGGATGTGCCTACCTAGCACAATCCGCATGGCCCTGTACGATGCTCTTGTGTCGGAGAATTCTCCAATTCCTATTAATTAAGTTCAGTCTCTATTCAACTACCCACATGATCAGTCCGTCCTACATGTGCAAGCCTCCGGACGACTTGATGCTCGTTATCACCCGGAGCTTCTCTTCGTCCGCGTCCTCGGTGCTGCCTGCATCGTACACCGTCTCCACCGTTCCTGGGTACCCGACCCCATTGATCGGTGAGTCATCCTCAAAAAATCCGTTTGTCTCCACCATGTACTCCCAGGTATGCGGAGCATCCGCATGCCGGTCAGGGTAATACTTTGGCTTGCTCAACAGACCCGTCACAGCGTGCAGTGTGAATCCCACCAAAAACGTGTACAGCCATCCGCTCCCGTAAATGTCGCTCGCTGCACGCGTCATTGAGTCCGGGTAGTACGCACGGTACAACCCTGGGATGGCCAAAACAGGCGACACACACCAGCTCAAAATAGCCCATGGATTGCAACCTTTATAGAAGTAGTAAGCTCCCTCCGGGTCTTTTGTGTACAACGATGGAACGTGGATGTTTCCACGCCGCACAACGTAGTAGTCCGCCAGCAGACATCCCAGCAGTGGACCCACGAAAATCGAATACGAGCCCAAAAACGTGATGAATTTGGCCGCATTGCTTAAAAACTTCCACGGAACAACCGCCCAGGCTAAAAGCCCCGCAAAAATCTGCGCGCGCACAATAGTGAAATATTTTGGTAGCAATCCGGCCAAATCCGCCGCGAACGGAATCGAATTGGCAAAGATGTTCGTGCCCGCAGTACCGACTGCAAACGCAGTGGAAACAAACCAGATTCCGGTTCTGGCACCAGGACCCCATTCATTATCGAGAATGGCTGACAAGAGATCCCACATGTTCCAGTAAACTTCGCCATAGACACGGTACAACGAGCAGGCGGAAACCATTCCGAACAAGAGCACGCAGATCTTTGGCGGAATAAATCCGCAAACTTGCGGAACTAAAACGTTCTTCTTGTCCTTGGCATACCGAGAAATATCCGGCTGGTTGATAATCATTGGTGACAGGGTTCCAAAAACAGTGTTGACGATACTCATCCATGCGTTTCCGGTCGTGGTGGTTTGCTCGGTGGGGACGCCAATGTCCCAGGTGCCCGGTCCATGACCTCTGATGACGCAGAAGAGAAACAGACCCAACGTCGTGAGCGGCATAATCACTGCTTTAACTGTGAAAAAATAGCGGATGTGCCGCGGATGACACCACATGAGCGGAAACTGGATTAACCAGTAGAGGAAAAAGGACAAGATGATTCTCGTGGTGGTATCGGAGCTTGCTGGCAAACGGTTTGGAATATTCGTCCACTTGTGACCAAACATGCACCTCATCGAAACGTCAAAGCACATGGCTCCATAGTAAGTTTGCACTCCAAACCAAATTCCAGCAACAAACATACGAACAAACACGAAAAAGTATCCGGCATAAACTCCGAAAACCGATCGCGCAAGAGCGGGATATCCGATCTTGTATCTTGAGCCTTGTCTGGCATTCACCACTGTGAAAAAGCAAGTCACAAAGATACCCAGAATTGCACCTCCAATCACCTGGCCGTGCGGAAGTCCCGTTGTCTTGATTAGAGAGGCACCGGTGTTCCACTCGTTCACATTGAAAGTCGATTGGAACCACACCAAAACATAATTATACGCTCTCCATGTTCTTTCCTCTGGAGGGGTAGGCTTGAGGTCGTGGTTCGAGCGTAGTAGGGTAGGATCGTGTTCGGTGTCGTCTTTGACTTTGATAAAGTCGTCCACCTTTTTAAAAGTGTTCATTTCTTCAACGACGAACAAAGAAGACTTGCTGAAATCGGAGAACGGCTCTGGTGACGAGATGAACAATCTTGACGAACGGATTGTAGAAAAATCGCTAACTATTTATCAGCAAGTCCATAACTGATCGTCCCGCTTAATGACTGAAACTTCAACGCACATTGTTCTTATCAGTGTTTGTACCGTGTGCATAATCACGTTGGATATGTCGAAAATAAAGTAGACCGGCGGATGTTCCGCTAAAGAAAGAGGAAACAAAAAACCCGTTACGGACTTTACCTGGGAACAGCCTTTTCCAAACAAAATAGCGGATGTTCCGCCTTGCAGTATGCGATAAGCACAGCCCGGAACTCGCGATAAGCTGCAACAAAAATAATCAACTCCATAAGGAAAAGTGAAAAAAAAAAAAGGCTGGATATCTATCACCTTATTCTTGTGAACCAACCCTGGTTCAAACTCTTCTCAAACCACCTTAAAGTACGCCAGACCAGAAACGATGGAGCCTGCTCAAGACAAGCTATTCCATCCCCTCAAGCTGGGCAGACTCGCTTTGAAACATCGGGTCATTCTGGCTCCTTTGACAAGATACAGAGCTCCCAATCATGTTCCAGGAGAACTCATGGTGGAACACTACAGCCAGAGAGCAACCAATGGAGGACTTTTGATATCTGAGGCCACCATCATCTCAAATACCTGCGGAGTTCACCCAAACAACCCAAGAATCGACACTGCCGACGCTATTGAAGGCTGGAAAAAAGTGGTTGATGCTGTTCATAGTAAAGGAGGCTTCTTCTATATGCAGCTGAACCACTACGGGAGGTCGGGTATTCCAAAGTATAACCAGGGGAAACTGCCATTGTGTAGCAGCTCCTTCAAACTGACGGGTGAGCCTCTGTCGTATCCGGAATCAGACCTGGAATTCGTCACTCCTAAAGCAATGGATAGACAGGATATGGATCAGGTTATACAAGACTTTGCATCAGCTGCCTATAACGCAATCCATGTCGCTGGCTGTGACGGAGTCGAGCTCCATGGGGCAAACGGGTATCTCATTGATGAATTTCTCGAGGACAACATCAACGTGAGGACCGACGAGTACGGTGGATCGATTGAAAACAGAGCCAAGTTTCCGCTCGAGATTTTGGATGCCGTAATCGGGAAAATTGGTGATGCCAAAAAAATTGGTTTCCGGCTCAGCCCATGGGACAATTTCCAGGACGCTGATGATAGTGATCCGGTTGGCCACTTTGCGTACGTCTGTCAAGAACTTGAAAAACGAGGACTCGCTTACGTACACATCATTGAGGCAAGGAGCGACAGCAATGGTGGCAGGGAAAAAGACGATGCCAAAAGTAACGCTATCTCCGAGGATTTGCTCTCGAGTAGTGTTTTGAAGTTCCGGGAGTTTCTTCCAACGACTCCACTTCTTTCTGCTGGAGGCTGGAACTCCACCAACTTCCAGGGCATGGTGGAAAAGGGTCTCGATGCGCTGGTTTTCGGTCGTTATTTCCTGAGTAATCCAGACCTGCCGTTTAGGTTGGAGAAAAATTTGCCATTGAACTCTTACGATAGGTCCACTTTCTACTCCCATCTCGAGCCAAAGGGGTACATTGATTATCCTTTCATAGAAAGAATTTAGATTTTCTATCAGCCAACTTTATTAATACATGTAGATTTTTTTAAAAAAAAAACTATTTCAAGCACGGCACGACAAGATCTTTGTCATGGGCTTGTCTTTTCAACAGCAACCACAACGCCTTCAGCACCCTTTTCCGGCTCCAAAGACTCTTCTGATGATTCTTCAGACGCGGAAGGACCTACAGGAGCTGTTTTTTCCTTTTTCCCGTCTCTCGATAACAACGACAGCACAAACATAAACCCAGAGAGTCCGGTGAGAATGATCATGATAATTTGGTAGCAGCGCAAATATGACGAAATGACTAATTTTTTATCGGCCAAATCCAGCTTGGAAATGATTTTGGGTGTGTCTACCAGCGTCTGGACAAATTCTGGCTTCCCGGGGAATATTCCCGCGAGTTTCCGGCGGTAGATCGAGTTGAATATGAGACTGCTGACAACAAGACCTATCGAGCCACCAAAACAACGGAAAAAGTTACGCAAACCTGTCACCACCGAGCGATCTGTTGCGTCCGAGTGTGATAGCAGAGCCAACAGTGTTGGCTGGAACGTGAATCCGATACCAAGTCCTTGCACAAGACTGGCTCCCACAAGAAGACCCACGGAAGAATGGATCCCAAACAGAATCTTGAGCCCAACCCCAAGACACCACATGGCCCCACCAAACCACAGACAAGCCGCGTACTTCCCAGAGTGACTGTTGATGAAACCGGCCAAAACCCCAAATATACTGCTGGAACAGGTGGCAGGCAGTTGGATGACTCCACTCATAATGGGCGACCAACCTCGCACGTTCTGCAGGTACAACGGGAAATAGTAGATGTCTACGAAATAGGCCCAACCCATAAGAAAACACATGGTGAAGAGCACAGACCGGTGGATGTTGGCGAAAAGTTGGAGCGGAATCATAGGGAGACTGCACAAGCGTGCTTCAGCGTAGAGAAAAACTCCAAAGGCAACCAAACTCACCACCAACAGCGCAATGAAAATCGCCGAATCCCAGGACCATGTCTCGCCTGCCCCTGAAAAGGAAACCAGAAACAAAATGGTGGCTACCATACCGGAAAGAAACCCGATCCAATCAATTTGCCGGATTTTTTGTGTGAAGGAAACGGAAACCGGTTTCAATGGAACGAAAAAAAACACTAGCAGGCCGCAAAAAACAGCCACTGGACAACTGATCCAGAACGCCCATCGCCAAGAGGCCTTTTCGGTAAGCAGTCCACCTATCAAGGGCCCCACCCCATTGCCCAGTGAAGTGGAGACGGCCACAAAGCCAAAATATTTGCCTCTCTGTCTCGTTGTGAGAAGATCGGAAAACGTAATCATTACCAAACAGTTGACTCCTCCTCCACCCATTCCGCTGATTCCTCTGAAAATCAGCAGCAAAATCGGGTTTTTCGCAAATCCGCTCACAAGATTGCCCACCAACAGTGACGCCAGCGAGAACAGAAACACCTGTTTCCGTCCGAAAACGTCCGAAAGCCTACCATACAGTAGCTGGAAATTGGTATTGCTGATGAGGTAACTTGTTCCTGCCCAGGACGATATGAGACGGGCATTCTTAAGATCTGTGCCGATGGTTGGGAGCGCTGTTGTGATGGCGGTCTGGTCGAAGAATGACACAAACAGGGACGAAGTCAGACATGCTAGTGTGATGAACAGCGTTTTTCTGGGGAGAGTTTGCGATTGATCTTGTAAGGTACTCATACAGAGTGATGGCTTTTTTTTTTTTCTCTCATTCATCAACGCTAATAGCGTTAATCAACTAAAATTTCCAGCTCATCTTGAATATATCTCTTACTCTGCCAAGACAATTTGATCTGTTTGCCCAGTTGTTTGATGTTCTGCTAAATTCAAAGCCCAGATGGCGGAACGTCCGCAGTGCCCCCTCGAGCGTTTTCCAAATCTGTTTATCGGACTGTTGTTACTGCATCGCGATAAAAACTCGTTCCAAAACGGAGCTGCACTTTTCTCAATCCGGTAACCCTTATCGCTCTGGCGGAACATCCGCACGGTGTGGCGCGCCGCACAAAATTAGCCAAAATCATCTCATCAAGAGTCATTTTGTCAGATCTAGCCATCTCACATGGCATGGCAGTGGTGAGTCTAGAAACTTTTTTTTATATAAGTAGAGACTTCGAGATTTGTCGTAGTTCCCAAAACCTAACACATTCCACGAAAAAGCCAATTCACCAATGTCTGTTGTTTCCCTCGAGATAGATAAGTGAGTATCATTTTTGTTTCCGGTCATCTCAGCTCTTACTAACACCGTTCTTACAGAGACAATCCAGTCACACTCGCCGACCTCCATGCTCAGCCAGCCAAGCTCGGCGTCAAGCTGAGACCAGAGGAGGTGGACGACTACTACACTCTGCTGTCTGCGCTTGACAAGTCGGCCAAGAAGCTCATCGCCATGGACGACTTTCTGCAGCCAACTGATCTTGACCGGTTTCCCAGAAAGAACATTTACCGTCCTTCGGGCGAGGAAAATGCAAAAGGTGCCTGGGCATACAAAGTTTCAATTGAAGACACCAAACCAGAAAATTCAAAATCCCGTCCTCTCGCCGGTAAAACCATTTGTTTCAAAGATTGTGTTGAGATTGCGGGTGTTCCGCAGATTTTGGGGACCGACGAGTTTGAGCCATGGGTTCCTGATGCGGACGCAACCGTGGTGACCAGGGTTCTCGAGGCCGGAGCCAGAGTCGTTGGACTGGCAACGTGCGAGAATCAGTGCAGTAGCACCTCTTCAAACACGTCTGCGACCGGAAACGTGGAAAACCCTTACGGAGACGGACATTCCGCCGGTGGAAGCAGTTCTGGATCCGGTTATTTGGTGGGCTCTGGAGAAGTTGATCTCACCATTGGGGCAGACCAAGGAGGAAGCATTCGCGTGCCCAGTGCCCATTGCGGCCTTGTCGGGCTGAAACCGACCTTTGGACTGGTTCCATACACTGGGATTGGCAGTTTAGACACCAACATTGACCACGCTGGTCCTATGACTCAGACGGTTTTGGAGAACTCTTTGCTTTTGCAAGTGATCGCAGGCAAAGATGGGTTTGACGACCGTCAAGGAGAGGCTCCAAAGCCTGGAAACGTGCCGGATTACTACGAAAGCACGAAAAACTCTAAAATCAAGGGCCTCAAGATTGGTATTTTGAAAGAGGCTTTAGCAATTCCAACCATGTCCGACTCGATGAAAGCCAAGTTTTACGAGACCGTTGAAAGGTTCCGGGAGCTTGGCGCCGAGGTGGTTGAAATTTCGATTCCGTACCACGAAGTTGCACCAGAAATTTGGATGTTGGGCCAGCGGGTTGCAGCGTCGTACCGGAAACTCGGGCTCCAAACCGGTCGGAGAATCATGAAAAGTTCGAAATTTATTGAGCACACCACTCCAATGACACAAGAGAAATTCGATAAGTGTCCGGTTCCGACCAAAAACGCCTTGATAAACGGTCTTTATCTGACAGAAAAGTACCCGGGACTGTATGCCAAGTCTGTGAACCTGCACTTCAAGGCGAGACAGGCTTATGACAAAGCTTTGGAGGAGGTGGATGTGCTCATTACACCCACAGTTCCTGTCGTGGCTCCCCGTCACGGAGTCCGCGACGGCACTCCGATCCAGCTGATCAAGAACACCGTTGGGCTGAATGCCAACACCGGTATTTTTAACATGACGGGCCATCCTGCCCTGAGTTTGCCTGTTGGATTCTTGGCTTCTGAGGAGGATCCGGAAAAGAAGTTTCCGGTCGGACTGCAGATTATCGGAAAGCATTTCGACGAGACAACTATATACAGAGCCGCGTACGGTTTTGAGAGTGTGTACAACTGGAAGGATCTGTAGGGAGCAAACGACGAGCGGAGCGAGTCGTTTGTGAGCCGTTTGCAACAAAAATGTTATAATCACTCACTCACTCACGAACAAGCCGATGATTCAGCGATGAGCTAATCATCTGAATAACCCCAGTAATTTCAATAAGCAGAGCGACGGTCACGACTGGCCAGACTCCCTCAGGCGTTGCTAAAATCAGGCTGCTCAGTTCCGACTTGAATACGTGAGACTGCTGACTCACGACTCGCTTCGCTCGTCGTTTGCTTGTCGTCACACCTCGCACCCTCAAACCGATCGCGATAAGAAGAACAAAATCAATTAAATCTCCTAAAAAAAAAAGGGGAAACGAATATTAAAAAAAAAAAACATTTTTTTCCCTTTTGTTTCCCCTTTGTTTGCCCCTTTTTCTTTGCCCTCCGTTCGCAAATGACCATTCAGGAGCAAATTGTCCACAAAAGGCTGGTGGACCTGGATACGAGCAGCGACTCGGTGCTGGGACGGCGCAAAGAGCGTGTCCTGGTGGCGTGCACGCGGTGCAAGCGGAGAAAACGCAAGTGCGACGGAAACAGTCCGTGTCTTAATTGCACGCGGGCAGGCTCCGAATGTGTGTTTGATAGAAAAGACGGCCACAAAGAGCTGCTGGAGGATCTGGGAGAGGAACTCCACAAAGAAAGAACTAAAAACGCGGTTCTAGAGGCAGAAATTTCCCATCTCCAGGCTGTTGTCCGTGAAAAGTGCACTCAATTTGCCAATATAAAGCAGAATCTCGACCACCACAAACAGATTATTGCACAGTTGGAAAACGGGGGAACCAATTTTGGGCGTCAGTCACCGCAGGAACTGTCCAGCAGACTTGGTGTGGCCCCAGATGGCAAGGATTCCTTCATGAGCACCCTCTCCAAGCTGCTCTATCGTCAGTGTGGCGAGGCCGACGAGTATATTGGAACGTTTGCCATGATCTCGATTGTGAAGGCGATTCGCAAGAACTTGATGGGCGGCACTGTGGCTCCGGATCCTTCACCCACGTTGGTTGAGCCCGATTTGCAGGAAAACATCTACATCCCACCGCACATTGAACAGGGATTTCTCCAGCGATTCTTCAGCATGAGCCACAACAGGCACTACTTTTTGGACGAACACACATTTTTCGAAAGACTGGCTCTCCCGGATACACAAAAAACGCAGTGGGACTTGTTTGCGACCAACATTGCTCTTGGAATTGGGTGCCGTCTCAACGAGCTTCTTCACGTCACTACATACACGTCGCCGGATATCTATTTCAAACGCGCTCTCAAACACCTCACAGATGCCCAGCTCAACACGGTACAACAAATCCAGGCTTGTTTGTTGATTGCACTTTTCATCGGCAGAAGTTACCATCTCTCGTTCTACATTACCTCGTGGGAACTGACGGGCCTGGCCCTACGCAAGCTGGTTCAATATGGATACCATCGCAAGCAGGTGGTTACGTACGAGCGCGCATTGGAGTACGAGTTCCACAAAAGGCTTTTCTGGTCCGCCTACAGCTATGATAAGCTGCTATCGCTTTCGTTGGGCCGACCAGGAACGATCAACGAGTGTTTCATCGATATACCGTTTCCCCTGAGCATTGAAAGCCGTCTCACACCCACAGAGGAAAATACATACAACATTTATCAGCAGCAGCGTCTACAGGAATCAAACCCGGACGCCGAGGAAAAAATCAGCGTGTTCACATCACTCATCAACACGTGCAAAATAAGACAGGTTGAAAGCAGGATCCATTTGTTGTTCTACACTGTCAACCGGTGTATCCCCAGTGCTGACAACTTTGAGAGCATTGTTCGTGACATAGAACAGTGGTATTCCTTGCTGCCATCTCGCGAGAAGTTTGAGAAAGCTTTGAACGGCAGAGAGAGCTACGACTATCTTCAGCTTTTGTATTTCCGGGGAAAGCTCATCTTGTTCTTGCCGAAAATCATAACGTCATCGTCTGAACCTGAGCTGGCCACACTTTTGGATGAGGCATGTCTTTCCGCTGGCGGAATTTGCAACAGTTACAAAAACTTGTACCGTGATTCGGTACTAGAGTTCAGCATATTGGCACTGCACACGATCTTTCTCGCTGGAGTGACAATGGTTTATTACTTGCGGAACAAAGGGTATCCGAACTTTATGAACATGCAGACCAGTATCCGTGCGTGCTCTAGTCTTCTTTTCGTGTTTTCTGAGCGATGGCCCGAGGCGAGGTCGTACCGGGATTTATTCGATAACCTTTTGGAGCACGCCGAGAGTTACAGAGAAGGAGGAAGTGGTGCACGACGGTTCAACTCAGCTACTCCGCGCACACCGACTGTGCTACAAAGTGGTATGGGTGGACTAACGGAACAGGATGGCTTCGTTGTCAATGATGACGGAAGCAGTGTCAATTTTAGCTTGGAAGAAGATTTCTGGAGTCAGATTCTATTGGATATTCAAGGAAATCACCAGGAGTGAAGACTCTAATGAGTTGGCTTATATGGGAACTTTTGCTTAAAGTGGTCGGCGATCTCAGATCTAGTGCAGACCCAAACATCTGGCTTTGAGCTGACGTACTCCACGAACCTCTTAAGGGCAGGGTAGTAGCCTGGCTTGCCGATGATTCTGCAGTGGAGTCCGACTGTCATCATCTTACCGCCTTCCTCGTACAAAGTGTTGAAAGCGTTGACGAGATGGTCATAAAATGCCTGTTCAGACCGGAACCCGTTGTTGTTGAGGAATCTATAGTCATTGCAATCATAGGAATATGGAACAAGGAGCAAGCCTTTCTTTTCGCTATCTGGCAAGTTCTTTTCGGCAGGAACGTCGATATAACGGGGAACGTCATCGCCGTAATAGTCGCTGCACCATTTGAGTTCGAGATTGCGTTCTTTGAACACCTCGTGCACCAAAGCGATTGTTTGCGGTGACATTCTTCCGGTGTACCAGCCGGCAACGTCGATTCCCAAAAGGCTCTTTATGGTGTCGAGCTGTTTAACAATGTATCCCTTTTCTTGTTCTGGCGACATTTCTGCGTATGGGATCCATCTGTAAGCGTGGGAAGCGATTTCGTGGCCGTCTCTGACGAATGCGTTGGCTGCCTCGGGGTTTCTTTCGAATGCCTTACCAACAGCGTAAGCGGTGAGTTTGAAGTTGTGTTCTTTGAACAATCTCAGAATCCGCCAAACTCCAGATCTGGCGCCGTAGTCGTACTCCGACTCGAGATCGAACGCTCTGTGAGTGAGGGGGACTCCTTTACTGGGAGTGGTGAGTGTGTATTCGGAAACGTCATCACCAATGGCGAGCGATCTTTCTCCGCCTTCTTCGTAGTTGAGGACGAACGAGATTGCGAGTTTTTTCCCCGACGGCCACTCACAGTCGAGTCCCTTTTCTCCGTAGCCAACCAGGTCTCTTTCAAAGTCGAACTTGGTTCCGCAGTTCTTATCGAGGTTGATCTCTTCAGGGTAGCTGAGTGTTTTAGTTGGTTCCATCTTGAGGGTTGTCTTGCTATTGGGTGTGAGAACAACAAAGAACTTTACGGAATCGAACGGCTGGGGCCCCTTTATGGGGCCTTCCATCCAAGGCCGGAGCCGCTCCGCTTTGGATGGTGGCTGGCTCGAACAATTTCACGAAAACTTCTTATCTCGGGAAGTTGCACCGCCTCAACTGATAAGCAGCGGCGGCGGAACTTCCGCCTGGTTTTTACTTTTTTCTCGAGCCTCGAAAAAAAAAGAAACGAGATACTGTCAGAAGACGTTGTCGATGCTAAACTGATTAGGAAAACGAGCTTGACTGAAGTGGAAGAAGGGGTGTTACGATAAGTCGGCCTGTTTGGTATCTCCGATGGTCTCAGTTTGCAGCACTTGGGTTAAATCCGGTTTATTCAATTCACTATATTCACTCAATGACTCATTGCTTGTCGATCCCATCGCTTTTCAGTTAATGACGAGCATTCCAGTGGGTGACTCGCTTCGCTCGTCGCTTCAGTCCTTTGGCTTGTAAGGGAACTTCTGCTTGAAGTGCTCAGCAATCTCCGTTCTCGTACAAACCCAGACGTCTGGCTTGGTGCTGATGTACTCCACAAAGTCCTTCAGAGCCTTAAAAAAAGAAGGCTTGCCCATGATTCTCGCATGCAAAGCAATGGTCATCATTTTGCCGCCTTCTTCGTAAAGCACGTCGAAAGCGTCGGCGATGTGTTCGTAGAAAGCGCCGACAGATCTGAATCCGTTCGGGTTGAGGAACTTGTAGTCGTTGCAATCGAGCGAGTATGGAATCATGAGCATTCCTCTCCTCTTTTCTGGAGGCAGCATCTTTTCTGCCGGAACGTCGACCCAATAAGGAACGTCGTCAGAATAGGCATCCGAACAGTACTTGAGTTCGACGCCCATTTCCTCGTAAGTCTCGTGCAACAGGCCGAGCGAGTGTGTCGACTGACGTCCGTAGTACCAGCCGTGAGGATAAACTCCGGTGGTTTTCTTGATGGACTCGATCTGCTTCTTGATGTAGGCTTTCTCCACTTCTGGAGAAACCTCCGAGTACGGGATCCATCTGTAGGCGTGCGAGGCCATCTCGTGTCCATCGCGGACCATGGCGTCCACCAAAGGCTGGTTTTGCTCAAAAGCGTGTCCAACGGCCCAAAGAGTCATTGGGATGTTGTGTTTCTTGAAGAGTCTCAAGATTCTCCATGCTCCTGCTCTGCTACCATAATCGTATTCGGACTCCACTTCAAATGCTCTGTAGGTGAGAGGTCCGCCAGGGAGTCCCGAGAACATGGTATTTTCAGTCACGTCGTCTCCAAGAAGAAGCGATCTCTCTGCTCCTTCCTCGTAGTTGAGCACAAACGAGACGGCGATCTTGGCTCCGTTGGGCCACTCAGGGTCGATCGAGTGCTCGCCGTAGCCAATCAGATCTCTGCCAAAGTCATACTTCGTGCCTTTGAGGGTGTATTTGTTGGTGAATTCGGGAACAGGGACGTCTGCGGTTCTTTCCATTGTGGGAGAGCGGACGGGAGGGGAAGGTTGTTTTACGAGTGCAAGTAGTGTTGCACAATTGTTTTAGAGATGAAGATGGAGGCATTCATGTCGCTATTTATGTTACTCGAGCAATGCGTCACTGCGGATCTGCTAAAACTGAGGCAGTCTCAGTTTGCGATAAGCGGTGATGCAATCGGTGTGGGGGGGGGGGGGACGCTACAGG
>PPHT02000016.1:0-10884 GCA_003705115.2 Ogataea henricii
TTTTTTTTTTTTTTTTTTTTTTTTTCTTCTCGCAATTTTCGTTTCTGACATAAGCACCGTTTTTGATTGTTCATCTGTCCATCTTCTTCCTGTTGGCCACGTTAAAGACACTTAATCGAATCGCAAACATCACAAGTACACAAACATGGGCTGGTTCTGGGCAGACGCAGCAGCAGGTCAGCCAAAAGCTGCACTCAAAATCGAGGATACCGTAAGTTTTTACTCTTCCAAGTGCAATCAAACCGAATCAAACTGAAACTAACACCCCTTCCCCCCTCCGACAGCCGGCAAAATGTCCTGTCGACCACAACAAGGTGAACTTTTCCGCTTGTCCCGTGGTCAAGAAAGGCGGAGAAGCCTCAGAAGAATTGAACCCGCTCAACAACATGCCTTACACGCTTTCCACCGAAAAGGCACCGGGACAAAAAATCGATCTTCCAACAGAAAGAACACTCTCGAGCATCCCAAGAGGAGAGAAGAAAGACGAGGGAGTGTGGGAATATCCATCTCCACAGCAGATGTTCAATGCGATGTTGAGAAAGGGTAAAGGAGACGTTCCTGAAGATGCCGTGGAAAGCATGGTGAGCATCCACAACTTTTTGAACGAAGGAGCTTGGGGCGAAATCCTTGAGTGGGAAAAACCGTACACGGAACAGCTCAAAGAGGAGCCAAGGCTGTTGAAGTTTACAGGAAGACCGCACGATATGACTCCAAAAGCGAGACTGTTCCAGACTCTGGGAGCGATTTTCCCAGAGAAGTACGGCACGGAACCGCCATTCGACCGCCATGACTGGACTGTGTTGAGAGGCGACGGACAGAAGGTGCGGTACGTGATTGATTACTACGGGGGTCCCGAGGACGAGGAAGGACTGCCAACTTTTTACTTGGACGTGAGACCTGCTCTGGACAACCTGAGCAATGCCAAAGACCTGATGAGTCACTGGGTCAAGGAGACCAAGCCTACGTGGGACAAGGCGCTTGGAAGAACGGAGTGATCAATATGGTTTGACCAACGGTTCATTTTGTAAGTAGTTTTTTAAGATGTATATTTTTTTTTTTTTTTTTGAAGGAGAAAATATTATTTTGGTTATATACCCTGATTACGTCATCTGGTATTTCGGTCCGTCTCCTCCTTCAGGAACGGTCCAATCGATGTCCTGGGTTGGGACTTTGATGTCGCACGTCTTGCAATGGATGCAGTTTTGCGAGTTGATCTGGAATTTGACTCCGAGAGGCTTCTCCTCGTCGGGCAGGTACTCGTAAACGCCTGCTGGACAGAAACGTTGTTCAATTCCCTGGAACTTCGGGTACGCAGCGGCAGCGTGTTTGTCCAAGTCTTGGCCAGGAACTCTCAGATGGCACTGTTCGTCCTCCTGGTGGTAAGTTCCCGTTCTGGAGACCGAGGTGAGGATGTCGAAGGAGATCTCTCCATCCGGCTTTGGGTACTCGATCTTCTTGAACTTCGAAGCGTCCTCGACGAGTTCGGCATCGGTTTTCTTGTGCTGCAGAGTGAACGGTTCTTTTCCCCGCGTGAGGAGGGTGATGAGCCCCGAGAACGCCATTCCTCCCCACATTCCGAGCCGCGTGTGGAACGACGGACGCACGTTTCTGATCTCGTGCAACTCCTCTCTGATCCACGAGTTCTCGTACGCGGTCTGGTACGACTCGAGGTCGATGGCCTTCCACTCGGGGAGAATCACCATCTCATCTTCGTCCTCTTCGTCTTCGTCCTTCTCCTCCATACCTTCCTCCTGCTCGCGCTTCAACTTCACCACCGCATCGTACATCGACTCTGCTGCCAACATACCAGACTTCATCGCCGTGTGAGAGCCTTTGATCTTGGGCACATTCATGAACCCGGCAGAGGCTCCCACGAGCACTCCTCCCGGGAAGTGCAACTTTGGCACCGACTGGAACCCACCTTCGTTGAGCGCACGGGCGCCGTAAGAGATGCACTTGCCGCCCTCCAAGACTTGCTTGTAGAATGGATGGTGTTTCATGCGCTGGAACTCCTGGTAAGGCGAGATCCACGGGTTTTTGTAGTCGAGACCAACAACAAGTCCCACAGTCACCAGTCCATCACCAAAATGGTACTGGAATCCTCCTCCATACGTGTCTTTGTCGAGCGGGAATCCCAACGTGTGAGCAACGTAACCTTTTTTGAAGTTCTCCGGCTTCACCTCCCAAACTTCTTTGATTCCAAGTCCATAAGTCTGCTTGCTCTTGCCGTCTCTGAGCCCATACTTGCTGATAACCTGTTTGGAGAGCGATCCATGACACCCTTCGGCAAGAACCGTGAGTCTGGCATGGAACTCCATTCCCCGCTCAAAGTTGTCCGACGGGGTTCCGTCCTTGCAGACGCCCATGTCTTTGGTAGCCACTCCTTTAACAGCTCCAACAGAGTCGAAAACCAATTCGCTGATGGCCGTGTTCGGATACACCTCTACACCAGCAGCCTCGGCCTGTTCGCTCAAATATTTCACAACCTCCGATAGTGAAGCGATGTAGTTGCGGCCGGTGTTGACCATCTGAGGCGGCTCTGGCAGCGGAACGGCCACCCCGCCTTCGAACAACAGCTTCATGTGGTCTTCTTCCACCAAGGTCACGAGGTCCGCCGGCAACGGGATTCCCTCGTGTTCAGAATCTGGGAACAACTCTCGCAGTGCTCTGGGCTCCAAAATGGCACCAGAAACAATGTGCGAGCCCATGTCAGGGGCCTTTTCCAACACAACCACGCGCAGATCACCGTCTTGGTCCAGCTGTTTGAGTCGGATCGCCGTCGCCAGTCCCGCAGGGCCTCCTCCGACGATACACACGTCGACGGTGTCGACGGCACGCTCCTCGGTTAGCATCTCCTGCTGCTCCTCGTCCATCTCGTCGAACCGGACCTCCTGGAGTCGAGGACGCGACGTCGACAGCGAACGGTGCCATGTGATGGGAGACTTGTGGATTTGACTGCGACTGAGAGCAGGGGTTTGGGTTTTCGGTCTTGTTACCACGAGCCGCTGGCTTTGCAGCGCGAGTCTGCAGCTGGGACTGCACCGCACGGCTACGCCTCTGTGAGCGCCGATTCGCGAGAGCATGTCTTGGGTGTTTTGGAGCGGTTGAAGGTGATTGTGACTCCGATAGCGAAAAGATTGTAATTTTTCACGGGTTATTTTTCAGTGATTTTTTTTTCTCGAGATTTTCACGTCCAATGAAAGTGAGGGTAGATATAATACAGAAGCGAATGACGAGAATGACGAGCGAAGCGAGTCGTTCGTGGGGTAGTCTGTCGAGCCGTTCGAGTCAGCCCTCACCTACGTGTACCCCAACTACTGTAAGCTGAGACAGCCCCAACTACGTGTAAGCTGAGTCAACCCCAACTGCGTTTGAGCTGACAACACGAGCAGAGCGAGTAACTTGAACAACCACAGTAGCTAATGTGGTTGCACGCACGCGTGGGACTAGCGAGCTACGCTCGCTACGCTCGCTAGTCCCTGGCTGCACTCACAAATGACTCGCTTCGCTCGTCATGAAAAATGGTAGCCGATAACCGGTAACCGGTAACCGATTCTCGCAAGGTGGCTACGCTCGTTGTCGGTTGTCGTCGGTTGTCATTGCTTTTCATTCACTTAGCTCCTAGTACATGCGGTAGAGTATTTGATAGACCAAAGGCATCGTCTAGTATTTTTGGTCAACTAGCAACTGAGGAGAGGATGGGGGTGGTTGATTTAGGTGAGGGCGTAGTCAGGGCGTAGTGCTCACGACTCCCAACGACTCACTCACCCCCTAATCCCTCACCAAAACATTCAATATCCTCTCCTCCTCATCCTCAATCTCCTCCAACATCTTCTTCGCTATCTCCCAATCATCACTACCCTGAAACCTCACGTAATCACCGTCCTCGTCTCTGAACTTGAACTTTGTATTGTCCGCCCTGAACTGGCGCTCGCCATTCGTTGACGAACCAAACGAATAGTTCAACTTGTTGATCAAACTCTCGGCCAGCTCGGCCCACGGCTTGTGCGAGTCCACAGAAAGATGCACTGCCATCGAGTTGTACATCAGCTTGATGTGCACCTTGGCCATGCTGTCGGCCTGAGGCCAGCGACGTGCGCCGTTTGGCTGCTGCTGCTGCTGCTGCGATATCGTCACGTTCGAAACACCAGCGAGAACGCTGTCGACGCCGCCCGAATTGCGGTCCACAGTGACCGCCGGAGACGAGACAGAGCGCAACTTCTTATCGAGAGGCAGCGGAGGATAGTTGTTGCTCAGCGTGGACGAGCTGGTATTGCGCAACTTGGGCAGGAAGTACGAAGAATGCTCTGACGAGGTGGACGAGGACCGAGTCTGTCCCGAGAGTCTGTTGGGCCGCTCGTCGGCCTGGACAGGGGAGACCGAGCCTCTGTTGAGGTACTCGTCCTCAGCAGAGAGCCGCTTGATCGCGGTGTCCCACTGAACGAGCTGCTCCTCCAACCGGAAACGGATCACACAGCCTCCGCTGTCTTTGCTGCCTTTCCAACGGAGCGTGAGATAGTGGCCTGGAACGGTGCCGAAATGAGGCGACGAGTCCGACGCAGCAGACTTGTAGATCTTGTTGATGTAGACGATGCCGTTGAGCGAGAGCTGGGACGCTGGCGAGGCTGCGGAGCCGTTGAGCGAGGTGGTTGATTTTTTCCTGTTTGTGAGAAGTCTGTTTTTCTGCTGCACCTCTTTGAAGAAAAAAATCACCTTTTCAAACAGAAAACAGTGCACCTCTTTCTCGGACGCGTGGCCGTCGGTGAGCAGGTCCTTGACGGTGACGGCGTTGGAGTACAGCAGGTCGCCAACGTTGTGCAGGGTGTAGCCCTTCCAGTCCACGACACGGTCCTGGAGCTCCTTCATGAGCACAACGTTCTCGGACTTGCGCTGGGACTCGTTGATGCGGTTGGCCACCTCTTTGGACGTGAGCAGCGCCAGCGAGAGCTCGTTGTAGTTGGGCCACGACGGGTCTGTGTACTTGAGCAGCTCGTTCAGCAGCAGCGGGTACTTGCACAGGCGCTGCACAGGCTTGATGAGGAAGCTCTGCAGCTCGTAGGGGCTGCCGATGAGCGAGGACGAGGCCCTGAGGTTGTGCTGTTCCTTGGTGATGAAGTCGACGGCGGAGTTCTGGAAGAGCGACCACGGCTCGTACACACGGAACCCCTGTGCTCCCGGGTGCAGGAACACGGATCCGATGCGCTGGTACTTGTGCGGGACGGCGGAGTTGCACTCGAGGCCAACGAGGAAGCGGCGCTGGAAGTCGACGATCTCGGTGAGGTTGGGGAACAGCATGTTGATGTTTTCGGACGAGATGAGCTCTGCCTGGACGAGCTCGGCACGGTACTGGAACAGGATCTCGAGGTCCTGGACAAACTTGCGCTCGCTCTCGACGATCTCCTTCACCACCTTGGAGCGCGCGTCGGAGGCCTGCAGCTGGTCGTCGACGGGCGCCGGGTCGAACGTCGGGTCGAAGTCGAGCACGAGGTTGACGGCACCTATCACCTTGAGCAGGTTGTTTGTGTCGTCGGAGAAGACGCTTGTGATCGAGAACAGTTCGTCGTCGCGCACGTTCAGATGCAGCTTGCACGCGCTCAGGAACTTGTACACGCTCATCTTGCACACCTTGAGGTCGTCCGAGGCGACCAAGTCGAGCGCATTCTGCGGACTCAGCGAGTTGAAGATGAGACACAGCGGAGCTCCCTGCTGGAACAGCTTCAGCACAGGCGTGACCGGGTCGTAGCTGACCTGTGCCGGGAGGATGCCTGCGCTGAAGGTGAACAGCGTGCTGTCCCATTGGTCGAGCAGCGACTCTGCGGCGCCGGCGCTGCGAGTGTCGCCGGCAGTGTAGTTGTGGACGTTTTTGGAGCTGAGAGCGATGGCCTGCTGTTCCGCGTTTTCCTCGGCTTTTTCGTACGCGAGCGCGAGATACCGGTCCATGCCCGGCACTTTGGCGAGCCGGTTGAGCAGTTTGAGACACACGTAGTACAGAGAGTCGGCGTGACTAGCCTGACGGTTCATGAGCATCGCTGGCGCCGCCAACGGACCGCTTGGTGTTCGTGACGGCGTCGAAAGCGTCGAGAACGACGAGTTGCTTCGCAATGGCGGGCCGTGCGACATTGCGGGTGTTGTAACGAGTGGCGGTGGACGTGGTGGTTGACGAGGGGACGGGAGCAGGTGATGAGCATAAGTGTTGGGTGGAAAAAATTGTGAAGGGGTGGAAGAATTTGGGGGGTCGGCGCGTCGATCGGCGCGCGCGACTCACTCACGACGAGCGAAGCGAGGAGTGAGTGAGACGTGAGTGAGTCGTGAGTGAGTCGTGAGAGTGAGAGTGAAACATAAGTGGGTTGAGTGAGTGTGAGAGATGAGTTGAATGAGTGAGGGAGTTGAGTTGAGTGAGTAAGAGACGATTGACTCGCTTCGCTCGTCGTTCGCTCGTCGTTCGCTCGTCGTGAGCACGTCTGGGGAGGCCGAGAAGAGCCGCTGGTGCCTTTGTGGTGCCCATCTGGATCCGCTTCGCACGTTTGTCCGTTCCTTGTAGTGCCTAACTCCGTACACCTCGCACCAGCGAGCGACGAGCGAAGCGAGGCGTGAGTGAGTGATCTTGCACAAGGGAAACGGTGGTTTGCTGCGTTCGTCAACATTTGCTGCGTTCGTCAACACTCGCTGCGTTCGTCAACAACTCGCTGAGCTAGTTGTTGTACGCTAATTGTACATTCGTCGATCGACGCGTCGACTTACGCGGTTGCAGACCACACCCAACGACTCGCTTCGCTCGTCGTGAGTGAGTGCTGGCTCCGCTCGTCTTGTGCCTCGCTCGCCGTTATATGATTGCACACTTTATGTTATGCTGCCGTAATTATTGTTACACTATATAGGTAGGGTGATTTTGAGCAGCTTGCGCTGATCTGGCTGATCTGGCTGATCAAAGTTACACTGGTTGAGCGTAAGCAGGAGAAGAGCAACCAGTTGAACCAACAAAGCAAGTCACTTGCAAGCTGCTTGTATGAGTGTACACCGCGCCAACGACTCGCAAAGCCAACGACGCGCCAACGACTCGCAAGGCCGCAAATGACTTGCAAAGCCGCAAATGACTTGCAAAGCCGCAAATGACTCGCAAAGCCGCAAATGACTCGCAAATGACTCGCAAATGACTCGCTTCGCTCGTCATTCGCTCGTCATTCGCTCGTCATTCGCTCGTCATTCGCTCGCCATTCACTCCGCCTTCTTCTCCCTAATCATCCTATTCGCCGCCCAGATCGTCCGATCCAACACCGAAAACACCGTCAAAACACCACCAATCGCCGCACATGCACCCAACAAAAACGCACTCCACGTCTTGTTGTACTGCTGGCGATCGATGATCTTCAACGGACTGATCTCAAAGTAGAAGAACAAGCCTGGAAGACCACCTCTAGCATGAATCGTGTTTGGATGGTCGTCGTCACGTCCACCGTGCAACGGCCGATCGTGTTGAGTCGCGGAAAATTGATTAGACTCCACCACTCTTCCATCCATAAACTCAAACCTCGTGCTCACAACTTTCAAGAAATAAGAGTACACCTGGTACTTGTTGCCTGTTTGACCCGAAACCCCGTCCAGTGGGTGCGTGGTCTTGTATTCAGCCACAGAATGGTCGTCCAATCCAAACGAAAAATGGTTCACCGTGTGATCAAAATTGAACTTGTCCTTGTGTTGATCGTACAACGAAAGATCGTGAACGTGATGGTCTTTGAAACTCATCGACGTTCCAGGAGCAAAGTGTATATTGCCTCCAATCCTGTTGATCTCTGCAGTTCCACGAACACGACACCCTTCGTCCAACCTCTCGTTCACTTTCTTCACGTACCCTTCCGTCTCACACTGCTCGATGTCCTTCCCATCGTAAAACTTCCATGCAGCTTTCGCATACGCCCGTTTCACGGCCTCACACGAGTTACAACAAACGCGGTCTTGCAACGCAACGTTCTCGTTGTTTGATTGGTCAACTGCCCCGTAACACGACCCGCAGTAGCTCGCGTCATCGCCTTTCAAAACATCCAAGTCTCCGTTGTTCACTGCCATCTCCTCCTGTCCAACTTCGCGTCCGTTCGAATCAAGCCTCACTTTGGTAAACCCAGAAGCAAGCAGATCCAATTGAACGTCTCCGGTGGCATCCATCAGATCAAGCGTCAACATATCGCACGGAATGTTCGGGAAACTGATGTCCAAATTGATGTCCAGCTTGTTCTGTCTGTCACGATCAACAACAAGCTCTGGACGAACAACCACTCGAGAGTAATCACAGTACTCATTCACCAGCAAAAACAACGTCGTCACAATGCAAACCACCGTCAGAATTCCTCCCGACGTGGTCTTGATCCGCGAATCGTCCACCGTTTTCGCAAACGCATCAAAGCGCAAAAGACTCGGTCCCTTCCCCATCTCAATCGTGTTGCTTGTGGAAGAAATGTTGTGTAGTTGTCTGAACAAACACGAACACATTTTTGAAAAGTTGACTGGAAAGAAAAAAAAAAAAATAGGCAGCAAAGGTACATCTCTACACCGTATTATACTTTTCAAATTCTACTCAAACCCTCTACATCCTCTTCAACTCAGATACACTTTCTGGCTCATAATTATTATTTACTATACCTCAACTAACGTGCGACAAGCGCTCGCTCCGCTCACTTCGCTAGCTTTGCTGGATTTGCTAGCTTCCTCGCTTCTCTCACTTACTGCTGATTCTGTCTCATCATGTTCGCCAGATTCTGGAACATAGCACCCATGTCTGGCTGCTGTCCTGGCTGCTGCTGCACACTCTGTTGCATCGCCGCCATCATCTGTGCAAGAATAGCATTCTGGTCCATCGGCATCTGCTGTGGCGGCATCTGTTGTGGCGGCATCTGCTGTGGCGGCATCTGCTGTGGGATTGGCTGGTTGAACTTGCCGAAATCCAGCGGAATGTTGCCTGGATTGGCCAGCATCTGGTTGTTGAACCCGTTGTTGGGTGGAGATTGACGAGAGTATGCAAGAGGACCAGTGCCAACAACAGGCATTCCGTCCGACTTCGGCCCGTTGTGTGTCGAGTTTGTAGGCATCTTCTTCGAGATCGATTTCGAGGAAATACCAATTCCAACCTCAATGTCCGGCTCCTCCACAAACAGTCCACTTTGCAATGGCATGCCGTTAGTTCCACCCCATTCGGCAGTAGTGATCCACTTCTTATCAGCCTCCGTCAACCGTGAAATCGGAATCGTACTCACTCCAGATTGATAGTCACAACAGTCTCTAGGCCCAAATCCAACACCCCATCTCGCTCTCAGTCCCGATGGATGGTGTGCCACAGAAAATGCTTGAATAACTTGCTCTGCTTCTGGTCTAGAGTAAACTTTCACAAACGCATGTTTTCTTTCGCTGTTCAAAATGACACTCTGCACCTCTGCATAAGGTCTCAACTGCTGAGTCAGCGACCGCTCGTCCATCGAGTGAGGAACACCTCCAATGAAAATCGTTCTAGAGTAAACCTTGATAAATCCTGCAGGAATCGATGGATCAATGAATGGATGCTTCTCTCTGTAATGTGGGGTTCCAGGAACATTTCTTTCGCCTTCAACGTGAGTTGGCTTCGGATCTGGATTCCGTCTAGGAGAACGGGATCTTTGTCTTCTACCAAGCGGATTGTGATCTCTTTCTCTTTCTCTGTCTCTGTACCGCGATTGGGTCTGTGATTGATGTGGATTCACTTGACTTTGAGGAGGAAGTGGCTCTCTCGACTGCCCTCCAAGCTGTTGTTGTTGTTGGTAGTTTGGTTGTGCACCGGAAATCTTGTTCATGCTTTGCAACAGCTGGAAGATCGCATTTGGATCAGAACTTGCAGGTGCCGCAGAAGCTGGAGCCGGTGCTGCAACAGGAGCAGAAACAGGCTTCACAGCAGCAGCAGCAGCAGATGTGATATTGGCATTACCAACCACTGGAGAAGGACTTTTCTTGGCCAAATTAGCCAGCGCTTGAAGAACCGAGGTTGGATCTTTGGATGCAGGCGCAGAAGAGGATGCAACCGACGATGACGACGATGACGACGACGACGACGACGACGACGTAGCAGCAGGAATCGTCGTGGCAGGCTCGGCAGCAAACTTCACCTTCTTCTTAGGAGGAGTGCCTGGAGGTGTAGTGGTACGGAAGTATTTGTCTCTGATCGAAGAAATAATCGACTTGTTGAAAGTGGCCCCTTTGTCCCAAATCTCTACTAGTTTACTAATTTTCTCTTTGACATCATCGTTGGAGACAGGGACAGCATCGTCAATCAAATTCTCAATCAGGGACTGAATCTTGAAAACAGCCGAATTTGGGGTACCTTCAGGAGAGCTTTCGTTGATTTCTAGATTTTCCGACTTGTTGATCTGGTCAATGAGGCCTCGAACGATCGCATCAACAACATACAGGGATCCAAGCTTGTGGGTGGCAGGAGTGGCCTTACAGCCCTGGTACAACTTGGAAACCAACTTGGATTCGTCAGCAACGTTCGTGAGGAATACATCTTTTAGCTTCTTGATTCTCGAGCCCGAAACACCAGGCGCTTTTAACGTCGCAAGTTCTTTTAAAATGCTTTCAAATTCTTCCACTGGATTGCTCATGGTGATGTGTTTGTTGTTCTTCGTGGTTATCAATAACGTGTGTCTGTGTGTGTCCTTTGTGGTTGCCCAAATACTTTTTAACGGGCCAACGCTCTTTATTGCTGTGAGTGGTGGGTGCGTGCTCAACTTGTTACCTTCTTGTTCGAAACTGTGTCGTCTTGCCTCCGACCAGCTTTTTTTAGAAAACACAATTAGGTAGTACGATTAGGTAGAAAACAACAAAACAAAAACAGTCACAGATTACTCTTCTGTTTTCACAAGATCA
>PPHT02000016.1:16450-146588 GCA_003705115.2 Ogataea henricii
TGCACCGTCTAAATCGGGTAAATAACTAGCTTCGTTCTTTTTTTTTTTTTTTGTTTTTTTTTTTGTGTGTTTCCAAGGAGTCCAACAGAACGTACAAAGTGCTAAGTCCTCTACAGCCTGGAACTTACTTAAAAGATTTCGCAGCATCGTGGCCGAGTGCCTCGGTGTTCTCCATCACCAATTTCGGTCAACAGGTGCGATCGCGCTACAGAAACTTCTGTGACACCTTTTATATCTGTAATCGTCCCACTTTGAGTTTTTCGCGCGAAGGGTTCCTGGGGCCCTTTAAGCTTTCTGCCAGTGAAACGGATTTCCATCTGCATATGATCTTGGAGCCCCCACACACTGTACGCAACATGCCACCCTGAGACACCGAACAGTTTGTTGGGCACCATGTGAAAAGCCCTTATGAAAAAGCGGATACAGTGTTGAGTTCGTTTATCGAGGTTCTTGGCACAGGACCCGGCGCGGCTAATTGATTGTCTTGTCTTTTCTTTGCCTTGCAGAAAAATTGGTTTTCCATACTTTTCGCGTACTCAGTAACTACACAGTTTTGGTGCCCTGACATTTTCCTTTCTGAGCAAAATTAAATTATGTCGTGTGTCCAAGTATTTTCCTTATGTAGATAACACACGTAGATGAGTTTAAAACCGCAAAGGGAAAATTGGAAAGGAACAAACCTGCAGATATCCGACCATACTGTTGCAAAATGCTATTTTTACTCTATAATCCACCCTTTCTTTGTATATCGTTGACGTCTAGACCATACTACAACCCATCTCTTGCGGTGTACAATCTCTTATTTTGATTTTTTTTTTCTCTTGTTTCAATCACCCTCCACCCTAACTTATTATACTCATATACTTAGGAAACCAAACTTTTGTTCAACTCGCTCAAAACATCTATACCTCCAGCATGTCGATTTCCCTTCCTCCCGTTCCTGCCAGATGAACCTCCACCGACGGACTTGCCGTTATACGAAAATCCTTGTCCTGAACCAGCGGCAGAATTCACCCAACCCACGTGTTCTGCAGGAGGTTTGTACACGGCGTCTGGTCCGAGACGAGCTTCGAGTTGTTTAAATTTCGATGACAATGCTGTTTGAATCTCTTGCCCATTGAACCCGTTGATGGGTGTATGGGTGTGTCTTTTGATCTGTGAAGGTGGAGCTGTCACTGTCGAAGCAGCTGGCGCTCCCGGCACCGCTGAGCCTCGTGGCGACTGTAATGGTGGCGTCACCCGTGGCGACGGGGACTGTTGTTTTGGAGGAAGGCGAGGGCTGCGATGAGAATCTGTTTTAGTATGGACGTTTGGTGCGGTTGCCTGATTCAAAGGCTTGTTTGCCAAAGCAGCTGCCCAAGGCTGTTTTGCTTGTGTTTTCTGTGCCAATGGTAACGATGCCATGATGTAGTGGGTCCAAAGGTCTGGAATGCAGTGCGGTACGTTCGATTATGTTGAAGAAAACCTTTCAAAACCGACTGGTATCGTTAGATTGTATCGTGATCTTGGTGATTATTTTTTTTTTCCTCTTGTTTTTGTCTTACTCGTCATGTTTTCGACCAATGTTTTTGGTCCAACCACGACGTCACCGCCCGCGTCGATCGACGCGCTACAACAAGAAAAATTAAAACACAGCTTCCCCACGTGAATTACGATAATTTAGATACAGAACAAGAATTGTTGGTGGATATACAGACGTACACTCCAGAGATCTAAGTGGCAGCAACATATTTGTCTAAGCAAAGCGTACGAGAGCTTTAGGCAGAGAAAGACAAAGACATACCGAGCTTGTGAGCAGACTCACCGAGCTTCAGAGTGTCAAAGGCACCACCGAGACCAAGCTTGACACCAGGTCTGAGGTCCTGGGTGTAACTGAGGCCGAGGACACCGGAGTCGGCGATCTTGGCCTTGACGTAAGTGGTCTTGTCCAAGTTGTACTTGGTGGCAAACTCAACAGAGACTGGGTTGGCGCCAGAAGAAGACTTGGAGTCAAAAGTACCCTTGGTACCAACCTCGAGGGCTGGAGAAACCTTGTGGTAGTAACCGGCAGAGAACAAAGACAGGTTGTTGGCGGCGGTCAAAGAGACGGCGTAAGATGGAGCCTTGTAACCGACGGCGGCAGAGTAACCAGTGAGGGTAGCAGACTTGACATCGTAGGAGAGCGAGGCACCAGTGGTGAAACCATCTTGACCCACGGTGATGTCACCGTTGAAGATTGGGCCCTTGAGGAGGTCAACGAAAGCTCTAGCGTTGACAGATTGTTGGGAGAAGTACAAGTTGAGCTTGGCGGATCTGTTGCCACCTGGGACAGCAGAGGTCACAAGCTCAGACTTGAGACCTGGAGACAAAGCGTCGGCAAGCTCGATCTTGGTGTCGAGAGCGTTGGCAGTGTTCCAGCCTTGAGTCAAGGTCAAACCGGTGGACTTGTCGGAGTACTTACCCTCGAGGGAAGCAGAGGTCTTGCCTCCGGAAACCTTACCCTTAGAAGAGAAAGTGACACCGTTTGGAGCCACAGTCTTCAAGTCGAGGGCAACAGGGGTGAAGTGGTAGAAATCTCTACCCAACACGTCGTTGGTTGGCTTGGCAATGTCGGAGAAAGCTGGTGGGGACATGATTGTTGTGATTGATTGGTTCAAAAAGGCACAATTTGAAATGAAAACAACAAAACAAAGTAAAAACTGAAAACACTTTTGGTTATATATGTTGGAAGGAAAAAGAAAAATCGCTCGAAATCATCATGCAAAAAAGGCAGGCAAATCGTCGCCGTTGCCCCGCGAATGGGGGGCGTCCCGCGGCGTCGGCCGTGACCCCGCCATATTTCGCGGGAGCACATGCTCAGCGCCGGGACGAGGTGGGCCACGCTTCCGAATTTGGTTGGCTGACACGGTCGTGCGCGGGTGAAAACAACATTTTTGTTTTTGTTGGATTCGCAGACCTCATCGGCGCGAGCGTCGCGTCGACGACGCTTTTGCGTCGGCACAAAAGCGTCGGCGTCTGCCTCGCCCTTTTCCCCCTTTTCCCCTGCACACCCGTACACCGCATGTCCCCGTGCTCGGACATTTTGCGTCAAGTCAAGCAATGTTGTGCCGTGCAACGGAAAGACAGATGACTCCTTCCGTGCCTTGCCGGATGAGTCCACTGCATCTCGCCGGTGCCTCCCGCTAGCGCCAGCCGGCGCCGGTAGCACTCGCTGGCCCCGGCCGGCTCACTCCGTTAGGCCCGGCCGAATTGCATGGTAACGCCGAGAGTTTTTTTTTTCTCGAGCCGCCAATCGGTGTCGCTCTTCGCAATAATCTCGTTTCTTTTTCGCGTGTCAACAGGAAAACGGCCGTGGCGGGGTCTGCAGTGGCTTCGGGACCGCCAGGGCCACGGCGCCGCCAGGGGGGGCAGCACACGGAACTGCCCGCGTGCTCGCCAGCACAATAGTATTATAGTGACAGCCGTTCACTCAAACATGTTCCTCGAAGTATGTGCTGCTCGATGCCGTTAGGTTTTGCCACTAGTGTATTGTGCCAAATAACCGCTTACTATTGTCCAGGCGACGGGTATTGTTCTATGTGTCGGCCATTGTTTGGCTTGTATTGTAATGTGGAGCGCAACAATGGTCTCTTTTTTTTCTTGCTCTAAATGGTCTTTGTTTTTCTATTAATTCTTTTTTTTTTTTTTTTTTTTTTTTCCATGGTTCTCCTCTGACTTTTTCTCTAAAACAATTTGCTGTGCTGAGAGAGTCTCTTCAAACTTTTACTTTTCTGCTCAATCTTTGGCAACCACTGGCCAGAGGGGAAAAAATCACAAGCATTGCTCCACACTAAAAGGAATCAATACCCCAATTGACAAGAAGCCATGGACACTTTGCAAAAACGGGCTGTCTGGGCAGACAGTGTCACCTACGATGGTGCCACCATCATCACGCTTGTCACAGGTACCTGTCTTGTTCTCATCATGTGTTTTGGACTCGCGTACCTTTATTCCGGGCTTGCTAGAAGAAAATCCGCGCTCCACATGATTTTCATCACTTTTGCCTCGATCTGCATCTGCCAGTTCCAATGGTACTTCTGGGGATACTCTCTTGCCTTTTCATCAACGGCTCACAATAAGTTCATTGGGAATTTGCACAATTTCGGTTACCAGAATCTCGGAACTTACACTTCACTTGTCACCGACATCGGAGGCTACCCGGAAATGGCGTTTGCCAACTTCCAAGGTATGTTTTCCACCATCACGGTGTGCATTCTGCTGGGTGCTATCTGCGAAAGAGGACGGGTTTTCCCAGCAATGGTGTTTTCCTTCTTCTGGCTGACTCTGGTCTACTGTCCTGTGGCCTACTGGGTCTGGGCATCCGACGGATGGGCCTACAACTGGGGGGTTTTGGACTATGCTGGTGGAGGACCTGTGGAGATTCTGTCTGGATTTGGAGGTTTTGTCATTTCGTATTTCCTGGGAGAAAGACGTCAGCACTTGATGGTGAATTTCAGACCTCACAACGTTTCGCTCATCACCATTGGAACCTCGATGCTTTGGTTCGGATGGCTTGGTTTCAACGGTCTCACATGTGTCGTTCCATCGTACAAGTCGATCTACGCAATCATGAACTCGAATCTCTGTGCCGCCTTTGGTGGAATTACATGGTGTTTGCTAGATTTTAGAATCAACCATCATTTTTCCACCGTTTCGCTCTGTTCCGGAATCATCTCTGGACTCGTGGCTGCGACTCCGTCTTCCGGATGCATCCCTCTGTGGGCCTCGGTGGTGCTGGGTGTGGTCACCGGAGTGGCTTGTAACTTTGCCACGAAAATCAAGGTGTGGCTCAAAGTGGACGACAGTCTCGATGTGATGGCCGAACACGGTGTTGCTGGAGTCTTGGGACTCATTGTCGGCAACGGTCTTTTCGCCTCGACCGACGTCTTGGGCTACGACGGTTACACCGATCATCCTGGTGGATGGTATAGTCAGAATTGGAAACAGATGTACAAGCAGATTGCATACACTTTTGCCGTGATGGGCTGGTGTATTGTGGTGACTGCGATTCTGTGTTTTATCACCAACCATATTCCATACCTGCATCTCAGAGCTAGCGAAGTTGGCGAGGAAAATGGTATGGACGAGGACCAGATCGGCGAGTTTGCGTACGACTACGTCGAGGTGAGAAGAAACTTCTTCGACATGGGTGATTTCGGTAAGAACCAAGGTGAGGAGAACCAGATCCCGCTCGCGGGCCCTGGACAGATGCAACCGGTTGTTTTCGACTCGCGAGACTCGCCGGAGTTGATCAGCAAGGGCGAGAAAACGCTCGAGCCGGATTCGGAGCAGAAGCAGCAGTGAGGGTTGTAGGTATAGGTAGTGTTATACATTAGCATTTGCATGGAAGTTTGGTAGTGACGAGCTAAGCGAGGCGAGCGAAGTGAGTCATGTCGTAACAAAGATAATAGCGAGCGAAGCGAGCTCACAACACGGCGAGTCCCTCTTTAAACTTGCGAAGCCAGTTCACAAATGGACTCATAGTTAGACTCAAAGTTGAACTCACAACAAGCAAGCGAAGAGACTTCACCAATCAACTCATCTTGGTCAACTTCACAACGAACAACTCGCATTTTGATTCTCTCGCTTCGCTCGTTGATTCACTCGCCTCGCTCGTTTACTTGCTCGCTTATGCGCACAAAATCCGGCTTCTTCCCCAGATCAACCTTCAACACCGGCTTGAACATCTCGATAAACTCCAAGTCCCCCTCTCCCTTCTCCCGAGCAAACTTCGCATACTCATCAAACGTCCCGCTCAAACTCCATCCCTGCAGAAACATCCGGATCAGCCCAACCAGAACACCGACCCGGTGCTTCCCCTTGTTGGAATGGATCAATATGGGGTAATTGTCCTTGTTGAGAATCAAATTTAGTATAGTATTCAGAGCCACCTCGTCATTGAATTGGTGGGAAGTGCCAAACGAAGACGGGGGTTTCATCTTGAAAAACCGAAATCCAATCGTCTTCGACCCGCTGTGATTCGCTATCCATTTGTAGTAGTCATAGTTGTCCGTTTTGTCCCCAAGATAGATAATAGTCTTCAAGTCCAAAGTATCGAGAAACTCAAAGTTCGAAGGTTGTGGGTGTCCAGACCGATACAAGTTCGATTCCACCGTGGCAAAGTTGATCGGGGGCACGTACCGTGGCCTGTCGTCACGGATCTTGAGCGAAGTATACGCGTGGCGCCGTATTGGTTGCGTTTGACTGTATATATCTTGAACCAGATCGCTCTCGTTTTGCTGCTCCTGTTGATCCACCAGGTCGAGCGAGCCCACTTTCAGCACACCCGCCACATCATCTGCGCCCGTTCGACTGTCCAGCGACTGTGGCGCGGTTGCGGCCCCGATCCCAGCATCGCCAGAGCGCCAATTGTTGCTAGTGGAAAGCTGTGTAGGAACAAGCGTACTGCTTGTTTTGCGCTGATTTAGCTGTGTATCCGACGTTTGCGAGCGCAGCTGGTTCTTGCGCTGATCATACTGTCGCAGCTGGTCCAGCAGCTGGTCGCCTTGTGAGAACATTGGGGTATGATGCGGGGTCAGAAGTGTTGTTTGTTCCAATTCAGTTGATAGAAAGAGAGCCAACTTTTTAACAAAAAAAAAAAAAACCATTTATTTCTTGAACCTGTTTTGCCGGTGCACGGATGTAGTTGCCGACGGGCGTTCGCTTTTTTTAAATTTCTTGGTGTTTTTTTTTTTTTTTTGGTCTTGTTTATTATGAAAAAAATATTCAGAGAAAATACTGATCGCACAAATAAACAAAACCCTTTCTTCTACCATCAGCCCCCGTTTTTTCGTTCTTTGCTTCCCGCCCAAACACGCCCGTGCCGCCCCATACAGCAGTCAAGCACACGTGTACATTGCACTGTGGCGCACTCAAAAACACACACACAAAAGAACACGTTGGTGAAGAACTGAAATAAACAAAAGGTACCACAAAAGGTGTCGTTCCCCCTCATCAACTGTTTCAATTGACTCTACTCATCCCTAGCGCCGCATCATGGTGAGGTCATGGACCACGCTGATGGTCTCGCTGCTGCTGTCGACGTATTATGCCAGCATGGCAGCAGCATTCAAGCTCGAGAAACCGCAGTGGAGCTTGCCATGGGACCGCAAGTACTACAACACCGGCGAGAAGGTGGAACTCCTCGTCAACACCGTGGAGTCCGAAAACACACAGCTTTCGTACTCATACTACAACCTCCCGTTTGTGTGCCCGCCAACCGAAAAGTCCCGTCCGGTGCACTTCTCACTGAAAGAGGTGTTGAACGGTGACAGAATCTGGCAGTCGGACTACCAGCTCGCCTTTGAGAAAGATCAGCCGTGTTTGAGACTGTGTGATAGAGTGTTGAAGAGTCCAAAGGCAATCAAACGCGCCGACGAGCTGATCAGAAACAACTACATGGTGGAATGGCTCATCGACGGACTTCCTGGTGCAACCACTTTCGTCAAGCCTAAAACGGCTAAAGAGGATCACAAGAAGTACTACGTTGCCGGATTCCCGCTCGGTTTCGTTCAGGATGACGTCAGCTACTTGCACAACCACGTCATGATGGTGATCAGATGGCACAAGGAAAACGGCGACCCTGAAAAGAAATCCATTGTCGGATTCGAAGTGTATCCAAAGTCGGTCAGCGATTTCCATTGTCCCGGTGCATCCAAAAACTTTGCCAATTTCGGTTTGGACCTCAATGCAAAAGAGGTATTGATCCCATTCACTTATTCGGTCTACTGGAGAGAAGAAATCGACGTCAACTACGATAACAGATGGAAACAGTACTTGACTCCCGGAGGAACTTCCGACGATAGCAAGATGCACTGGTTCTCCATTGTGAACTCTTTGGTGGTGGCATCTCTGTTATCCCTCGTGGTTTGCATCATTTTCCTCAGAACTTTCAATGTCAACCTCAAGCACTACAAAAAAGATGATCTTTCCAAAGAGCTGGACGACCTCGTTGGTACTCCTGTCGACGACAAAAAATCCAACTGGAAGAAGATTGCTCGTGAAGTTTTTGTTCAACCTACATTCCCTGTGTTGTTGAGTATTTTGGGTGGGTCCGGTATCCAACTGTTCTTCACAATGGTGGGTGTCTCCATTCTTTGTACTTCAGGCAGCTCTGGGCCAAATAAAACCATAGTCTCCACCATCATTGGGTTGTTCAGTGTGGCAGGATTCTTTTCTGGTTTTGCTGGTGTCCAATTCTACAAAAACTTCACTGTCAAGGCCATTGCAAGTTGGAGAACCGTTTCATTTTTGTCTGGCAGTGTGCTTCCGGGACTGGTTTTGATGGTTATTTTCATTCTCAACATCATCATCTGGGCCAAAGATTCGTCTCTCGCATTGCCTTTTGGGACAATAATGGCGTTGATCTTGATGTACGTGTTGTTGCAGATTCCTATTAGTTTGTTTGGTGGCCTCATCTCCAGTCGTATTGACCTTTTGGCGAAGCTGGTCAAGCGCAGACCACGAATTTCTGAGCAGCTGCCACAAGATAAGAGATACAAGCCAGCCCAGCCGTTCTACAACAAACTCAGATACTCGCTGCCGTTGTTTGGTCTGTTCCCATTCGGGATCATTTTTGTTGAGCTTTTGTTCCTGTTCAAGTCGCTGTGGGTCGAGAAGCTGTCGTTTTACTACAAGTACGGTTTCCTTTCATTCACTGCGTTCCTGCTTTACGTGGTTGTGTTGGAGATTTCTATCATTTCCACCTACCTTAGACTCAACGCTGGGGACTATTACAACTGGCAATGGAAGTCTTTCATCACCGGTTTTGGCTCCATTTTCATTTACCTCATGAGTTACACGGTGTACTATTTGATATTCCACATCAAGATTGTCGACATAGTCTCGCCAATCATATATCTTGTCTATGCGTCGATGATGAACCTGTTGATTAGTGTTGCTTGCGGAGCAATTGGACTTTTGGCCTCCACTTTCTTTGTCTACAAAATGTACTCCTGAAGACTGTTGGTGTGTGCCGTGGTCGGTTTGTTCTGCCTCATTCAATGAGCAGAGTTATATAGATTGATAGACAGACATTTCAAGTATATTGTTTTGAACCTGTTGCAACAAAAAAAAAAAGTTTTTGAAAAAAAAAATAAAAACGCGTTTCGCGTACGTTAATGAAAACGCGTCACCTGAAAGAAAAATTAAAGCGTTTTATCTTTCTCAAGTTATGCCCGTACAGTGCTGATATACCACGTGAACCATGCCATCGCTCGCTGACAACGCTTCCTCGGGATCTATGATGCCTTCCGGGACTCCTGGAAGCACGAGTCCGGCCGAAACAACGCCGGAACCATCGTCTCAGGCCAATCCCCAGCTATCCTCTCCCGTCGAAGCTGGTGCCGACCTGACGATCAAGGAGGACAAACAGGACAACCTGGATAACCTGTTTGACGAATCAGTGGTGGCGCGAGCACCCGTCAGACAGACGGAAACTTCAGGCGAAAACAGCAGCGAAAACAGCCAGATTAAACTCTACAAGCCGTCTCCAGCAGATATGACCCATTTTTACGAAAAATATTTACCATTCAAATCGATTTTTTTGTGGCTCAACCACTCCCAAGTGCCACAAAAGGACTTCACGATGAGAGAATTTGCGTTTGAATACAGATCGGGAGCATACCACCGTTATAACTCGTTCGGCTCGGCAAACGAGTTCAAATCCACAGTTATCAAATCGCAGCCAACGAGATTCGAGATCGGTGCTGTGTATCCGGTTCAACCAAAGCTCCGCAAGTCGGTTTCCAAGACGGTGATGAAACCTGTGATGAAAGAGTTTGTTCTCGATATCGATTTGACCGATTACGATGACGTCAGAACGTGCTGCTCCGGGACTGCGATCTGTCCTGAGTGCTGGAAATTCATCACATTGGCAATACAGATTGTGAACGTGGCACTCAAGGAGGACTTTGGTTTCTCGCACCTGATTTGGGTCTTCTCTGGTAGAAGAGGTGTGCATTGTTGGATCAGTGACTACCGAGCGAGAATCCTCGATGAGTACAAGAGACGCTCGATCGTGGAGTATCTGGACGTGCTCAACGTCAAGTCAAAAAAGTCGATGAACCTGCGACAACCATACCACCCGCACGTGGAACGGTCGTACAAGATTTTGGAGAAAAAGTTCATCCCTATGATTGTGAGAGGACAAGATCCTTGGAGACTGGACGGACGGTATGAGGACCTCGCGCGGTCTATCCCGGATTACAAGCTGAGCTCTGCGTTGATGAAGTACTGGAAAACCACCCCTGGTCGCCTCAGTGAAGACAAATGGCTGGACGTGGACACTTACTACAAGAACCTCAAGGTGAAGTCCTTTGACCTTAACGATTGGAAGCGCGAGATGATTTTCAAAACCATGTATCCGAGATTGGACGTGGAAGTGTCGCGGCAGATGAACCACTTGCTGAAATCGCCGTTCTGTGTGCATCCAGGAACGGGTAACGTGTGTGTTCCGTTTGATCCTGACGTGAAGGAGTTTGACCCATTTACGGACGCTCCAAACTTGCGGCAAATTTTTGGCGAAGACGACTCGGACTGGCAGAACACGTCGCTGAAGCCGAGCATCGACCTGTTCAACCAGTTTGTGAGCGACCTGCTCAAGGAAGAGGTCCGGGCCAAGAGAGGCAGGGACGACGACAAGGAGAACCTCGATTTTTAGTGCTATAATTGTATTTTTCATCACCCAGATCTTGTACCGGGACACTACCTTTTGAATTCTTCTTTTTTTTTCAAATCTGCGGGGAAGCTCGAGACGTGTACTGATCAAACAAAACGGTTTTTTCCCTCGCGCGCGCGAAAAAAATAACTTGACGTCGCTGTTGGCTTCCGTTGAGGGAACACATAATTTTCGAATTCGAGACGATAAGGATCTTTTTTTGAACGCTATCGGGAACAACTGCACTTTGCGGCAGGCAAAGAAATGGGTTGTCGAAGAGCTGGAAACGTTATAAATAGGTTGGTGTTTTCCGATGGGATAGAGGTTGTGTGTGTTCTGCTACTCTTGCCAAGCACGTAGAATCAAAAATGAGCAACGTGGAGTACAAACTGTTCCCAAAGAAAAAAGTCACGCTGATCAAAGCTCCATTCAGCGGAGGCCAAGGGAAGGATGGTGTCGAGTTTGGCCCAGAAAAGATGATTGAGCTTGGATTGTCAAAGGACATCGAAGAGCTGGGTTGGAAGCTCACCGAGGAAGATCCGCTCAAGAACTTCAACTTGGCGGAGTTAAAGAAGAACAAGGACGACGTCTACAACAACTGTAAGAGACCCCACATGGTGAGCGAATGTTGCAAATTGATCTACGAATCGGCAGTCGAGGCCCACGCCCGCGATACCCTTCCGGTGACGATTGGCGGAGACCACTCGATCGGTATGTCCACTCTTCTAGCATTTGTCAACTCGCACCCAGACGGAGGAATTCTGTGGATCGACGCACACGCTGACATAAACACTCCTTCCACCACTCCCTCGGGGAACCTGCACGGTTGTCCTGTGGCATTTGCCATGGGTCTCGCTAGCGACGAGTGGCCACCGCATTTCGACTGGATCAAGCAGGCCAAGCATCTCGTGAAGCCTAACCAGATCTCATACATCGGTCTCAGAGACGTGGATCCGGGTGAAAAAAAGATCCTCAGAGATCTGGGAATCTCGGCTTACTCGATGTACCATGTGGACAAGTACGGAATTGCCAAGGTGCTGGAGATGGCTTTGAAAGACATCAACCCTACGGGCGACAAGCCAATCCACGTGAGCTACGACGTGGACGCGGTTGACCCGCTCTTTGTGCCTGCCACTGGAACGCCTGTGCGTGGTGGATTGACGTTGAGAGAAGGTCTGTTTGTGGTTGAGGAAGTTGCTGCCACCGGACTGCTGGCCGGATTAGACATTGTGGAGGTGAACCCTGCGCTCGCCACCACGGACGTTCACATGCTTGACACCGTCAGCGCCGGTGTTTCCATCGCACGGTGTGCACTTGGGGAGACACTCTTGTGAATTCTTATCGCTTCTATATATGTCATGTCATGGTTAAAAAAGAATTTCTCACTTACACCCCCGGATTTTCCGTTTTTTCCACCCCCCATTTCGAGACTTTTTTTTTTCATCCATATTCATTGAAATTTTTCGACAAAAAAAAAGATGTAAATACATTTATTAAAGACCAACAAATCACCACCCTTGCCGAAACAACCTCCAAGTTTGAAGTCATGGCTGGCGAACAAGAGACCCAAAACCCTTCGGGAAACCCTCCACCAAGGTACGCCGGTTTCGTGGCCGGTGTCTTTTCGGGAGTGATGAAAAATGCCGTTGGACACCCGTTCGACTCGGTCAAAGTGAGACTGCAAACGTCCGAAGGACGGTTCAAAGGACCTTTGGACTGCACAATCAAGACGCTCCGGAACGAGGGAGTACGCGGACTTTACAAGGGGTTCACACCACCCCTTGTTGGATGGGTTCTCATGGACTCCGTGATGCTGGGCTCGCTCACGGTGTATCGCCGCTTTGTCAAGGAGAACATGTACCCGGAGGAGAAGAAGCTGCCGCTTTTCGGACACTGCTTGGCGGGTCTGGGGTCGGGATTGACGGTTTCATTTGTGGCTGCGCCGATCGAGCAACTGAAGGCCCGGTTGCAAGTGCAATACGACGCCAAATCTAGAGTGTACAGTGGACCAATCGACTGTCTCGTGAAGCTGGTCAAACACGACGGTATCAGAACGCTTTATAAAGGACTGATACCAACGATGATTTTCCGTACAAACTTTATTGTTTGGTGGGGGTCATACGAGATCATCACGAACTGGTTCAAGGACAATACGCAGATGAACAATGCTGCAGTGAACTTCTGGGCCGGCGGATTGTCGGCCACATGTTTCTGGATCACAGCTTATCCTGCCGACGTGGTGAAGAACGTGATTATGATCGATGACGTGAGAAATCCAAAGTTCCGGCGGTATCGGGACGCTGTGCGGTACGTGTACCAAGAGAAGGGTGGTTTGCGCGGGTTCACTAAAGGGTTCGTTCCAAGTATATTGCGGAGTTTCCCAGCGAATGCTGCTGCTCTGGCGGCGTTTGAGGCCGTGATGAGGTTCTTCTAGCGGGGAAGGGCAAGGAATATATACGGGCAATGCGGCTGTTGACCAGCTGCTGTATGATGCATGGAATGACAGAATGGAATTGTCGGGCATAGTCGAATAGGCGCTAGAACATGATACATCAAATAGAATGTAAATCTTAAGTGTAGCGGTAAAAAATAAAAACACTTCAAAAAAAATTAACAAAAAAAAAAAGTAGGATATCTTGCTAAAAAAAGGATCCCTTTTTCTCTTGCAACATCTTTTTTTGTGCTCACTCAGTCTCTCGACGTTACGATTTTTTTCCACTCATAACATAACAAAACAGTCACAGAACATACACGACTACAAGGAGTAAACAAAATGAAGTTGAACATCGCAACAGGTCTTGCTCTCATGAGCGCTTTCAGCGGCTGTTGCTCGGCGGTAGCAGCCAAGGCGAACTCGAGCGAAACTTCCTCCAAACAACAATCAACATCTTCTTCTTCTTCCTCCTCGTCTGTTGAGGAGGCCACACCTACAGAAACAAGCTCGAATAACATCGAGCCAAAATGTTTTAAACAGAATTACTACATTAATGCCGCCGGAGATCTCAGAGAGTTGTCAGACTGTTCTATTATCTCCGGTAACATTTACATCAAAGGTTACGACTCAGATACACTCGATCTGGGCTCGATCTCGCACATCAAGGGTTCTTTCAAAGTCTCGAACGCCTCGAGTTTGTTGCGGATCGAAGGTGTCGAGTTGGAGACAATCGACGGCACTTTTGGCCTTGATACGCTCACATCCCTCACTTCGATTTCGTTCCCTAAGCTAGAAAGTATTGACACCATTGACTGGCGCGTGTTACCGATTCTCAGCGCGGTTAACCTGGATCGCGGAATCAAACAGATCAACTCTGTGATTATGTCGGACACCTCTTTGACTGGCTTTGCTGGTTTCAATGTGGACTCCTTGAAAGTGCTCAACATCAACAACAACCGTTTCCTTGAGAGAATTGAGTCTTCAGTGACTGAGATTACGGAGAATCTGCTAATTGCTGCGAACGCCAGAAACTTGCAAGTGTCACTGCCAAATCTTTCGTGGGTTAACACCATGACTGTCAAGGATACAGTGAGTCTCAACCTCAATAGCCTGCAAATCGTTGAGAACTCTGCGCAATTCATCAATAACCGTTTCAACGAGCTCAAACTTCCGAAGCTCAAGTCAGCTGGAAGCACGCTGAGTGTCATCAACAACAAGCAGGTGAAGCGCATGGAGTTCCCATCGCTCGTGGAAGTTGGCGGTGGTTTGATGATCATTGACAACGATCTCATCAACAAGGTTGACTTCTTCCCATCTCTCAAGTCTATTGGCGGTGCCATCGAGTTTCAAGGAAGCATTGACGAGAGCGGCTTGAAACAACTCAAGGTTGTGAAAGGAAGTGCCATTGTCAAGTCTACGTCGGCCAATTTCGATTGCAACAAGTGGATCAAAGAAGAAGTCAGTAGCGTTGTTCGTGGAGGCAAGATTGAGTGTGGATCTGGTGCATCCAAGTCCACGGAAGTTTTGCTGGTTGACGAAGCTGGAGAAATCACCACCGGTGCTCCTGGTGTCAACTCGCGTCTGATGGAGGAGGAGAGTAAGCAGGGCTTAAGCTCCGAAGTCGACAGCAGTTCTTCCATGCTGCAAGTTTCAATTGGAACGGCCATGATGGCTCTGGGAGCATACTGGTTGGTGATTTGAGCGGTTGGGAAAGCATAGCGAGTTATGAGTGAGTTGTTGAGTAGTGAAGTGAGTTCTCAATAATTGCGAGAGATCAACTCACTCACTTATTCATTCACTACAGGTTGAGCTCACTTAAGCTATATAGGATATTTTTTTAAATGATACGACGAAAAGAGCAAATGAACGAGCAACTGACGAGCAATGCAGATTATTTGTGAGCTGTGAGTGGCACTCTTGGGTGTGTGTGTGGCTCTGGCGTTGCTTGTCTTGTAAGCGATTCCCATCTGATTGGCTGTAGAATTAAAAAAACTTGCTTTTCAAAGTTAGGAACCTGACCAAGCAAAACGGCTTTCGTAAAAATGAGCAAGGGGGTGAGTAACGGAGTAGCATTGCTTCGTATGTCCACGCGTGGTCGCGCGAACTACTCGTGAATGCATCTGGTGGGTTCAGTCTGCTGCCAAAATTCTGGCTACCAAGTACCAGAATTCTGTTTGATTTTTTCTACAATGGCAAGAAAATCGGCGGTTTTGAGTGCCAGAATGAAATGCCATACAGATGAGTCTGGTTGAGCACGCAAGCAAGATGCCCAACCGGGCAAATGTGATACTCGACTGGCAAAGGAGTTTGCAAATGGCTTGCTTGGCTCGTCTTTTGCTTGTCAAGTCCGCGAACTTTCCGAGGAACAAAAAAAAAAAAAAACATATATTGTCAACTTTGAGCAGATACCTTATCTGAGCTTAGGTGATCTCGATGAGCCCATGGCGTTTGCGGGAGCGAGGATGAACCAGGCCAACGAACCAGAGAATGAAGTGAAGTTCAAACGGCCGGTCGAGACGGGGGTCTCTGTGAAAGCAACAACAGTTCCAGCAACAGGAACAGGCTCCGGCTTGCAAACACCAACGGGTGACGACATACCCCCCAGAATACGCAAACAAAGTTTCGGCAAGTACACAATTTCGACCAAGAAGACGGTGAACGACTCGCTGCTGTCGGATTTACTGAAGGGGAGTGTTTTCGAGGAGGCCGAAGAAGATATGGAAGAGGAGATTGGCAAGAGAAAACCCGAGGACCAGGAAAAAGGACCCGCCAAGGGGAAGAAGAAACGCAGGGTATTTTCGTGTGAAAACTGCCGCAAGTTGAAAACCAAATGTGACTTTGATCCATCGCAGTCGCGTTGCAAGCGGTGCCATCGATTGCGACTCGAGTGTTCGCTAGAAGGTCAAAATACATCATCGTTGGTGCCTGTGGCAGTGCCTGTGGCGGTGGATGCACCGCCACAGGCACAGGCGGCGGCTGCAAATCCGCTAGAATTAAACGGGCCAAGCCAAATGGATCGTTTGAGCCGTATAGAGAGCACGGTGGAGTCGTTCAACGACAAACTGACGGCTCTGATGCATCAGTTGCAACAGTCGGTGTCTGCAGGCGCGCAGATTGACTTTGCCGTTTCGAACGAGGAGCAAATCATCACCAACCACGATACTTTGGCCCCGCTCAACGTGATCAAACAGATCGACTCCATGCTGTTTCGACGCGTGAACAAAAAAGACCCGTTCAAGAAGACGTGTGACGAGTTTTTGAAGTTTTATTTCGACAACGAGGAGCTCTGTTTGCAACTTTCTCGGTCCTTTTTAGAGATTTCGCATTTTTGGATCATTCCAGGTGGAATCACAGCGATAGATCGCAAGTATGTGATAGAACATCCGTTCATCACGTGTGTTTTTGTGATATTGGCGATGTGTTTTGACGAGAATTACAAGTACGTAAAGGAGCAGAACCAGCTCTATTTGCTGACGGCGAAGCTGCTGGGGGTGGCTCTTGTGACGGAACCGCTTACCGATCACGATATCGAGGCCATTCTGTACATCTCTCTGTACAACATTGCGCGCAAGCCGCGGCAGTCCGAGTTTGACAGTTGGCTACTGTCGAGCATTGGACTCAAGCATCTGATCATTTCGATTGATTTCAAAAGCATTTTAGAACGCGTTGGAATGGGGATTTTCCAAGACACAGACATGTTTCATTTGCGGATCTTCAATTCGATGTGTTCGTGTCATTTCCAGAACGCCATTGGATACGGCCGACCGATCATGATCACGTCGAATTACTACGACTTACACAATCTGACGCTGCGGTTCCCGACGGCGACGGTTGGCGACGCCATCAAAGTGGCCGAGCTTGACTTGTATGTGATTTTGTCTCGAGGACTTTCGAGATCGAGCTACCCCAGCACCGCCACAGGCACCGGCACCGGCACCGCCACACCTGGTCTGCTAGTTTTTCCAGATCTCCACGAGTGGCGCGGCAAGTGGTCGAAGATCATCAGCAAAGATGTCTCGCAAATGCTCACGTTTGCGTTCAACTTCTCGCACATAATGCTGTGCCGGCGGCTGGTGCAAGCGCGCGGAGACACGGCCGAGTCTGCCGTTGTGACGGCGTGTCAGTACTCGTTCGATATGCTGGACAAGTTCCTGCTTCTTTCGAACGATCTCGTCAAAGGGTCGCCGTCTTTCCAGCTGAACCAGGTGGTGTATGCGTGCATCACGCTGTACGACTACCTGGACGTGATGAAGCCTGCGGAGCGCAAGATGGCGATGAACCTGATTTCCAGGTGTTACTGGCACCTCAATAAAATTGGCGAGAAGACCAACGATGCCACCGACACGATTGCCAAGATCATCAAGCAACTGGTGGAGCAGGCGGGAGAAAACCAGCGGTGCGACACCGCTGCTCGGTCCCGGGAGGCGCCACAGAGCTCTCCCGACAGCTCTGACACTGCTCCGTCGCGGCCGTCTCGCCAAGGTTCCGTTTCGCAGCAGCAGCAGAAACTGTCTCCGGAAGATTTGCAGATGGAATCGGCGTCGCCCGATGTGACGCTTGTATCCGGGACTGCTGCTGCTGCTGCGGCGGCGCTTTCCCGTCGGCCCTCGTCGCTGTACTCATTGCAAAGCCCGCTCGTGGGACACGCGTCGGTGCAGTCGACGTCGCCGGCCACCAATGCGGACGATCCGTCTGAGTATAAGCTTCCGGATGTGGCTAATTTCGATAATTTCGAGGATTTCTTCAACGATTTGTTCAATGAAGAGCAAACTCAAAAGTCAATGGCGAGCGAAGCGAGTCATTGAGTTGTATATAGCAATGACGAGCGAAGCAATGACGAGCGAAGCGAGTCATTCGGTGTAATAGATGAAACGCAACGACCGACACACGACGAGCGAACGACGAGCGAAGCGAGTCGATTGATTCGTGATTGAGTCGGATGAGTCGAGTGACTTAAAAGCAATCTAAACGACTCACTCATGATAGCCGATGACTGCATCATCGACCCGCTTCGCACGTTATGTTCTACAACACCAACGGGTGTTCACTATACACTCAACTTCTCGTAAGCCGAGGCATGCACTCATCATTTAACGTTCGGTCTCGCAAATCGACGAGCGAATCGACGAGCGAAGCGAGTCGTGTCGACTCACTCGACTCACTCGGCTCATCCGACTCAATCGGACTCACTCGGCTCACTCTCGACTCACTCACGACTCGCTTTGCTCGTCGTTCGCTCGTCGTTCGCTCGTCGTTTGCTCGTTGCACAGCCCGAGCTCTTTACTAGTAAAAATTTTTCTGGTCCCGTTTTAACAAGTTTCCCGATTCCAAAATATTTCTTGCACTACACCCTCTCTGAGAAATCTGATTGTCATAAATTGCCTCCACCACAGCGGTATTGCAAACAGGCTGTCTCGTTGATTCGTCAAACAGCCTTCGCCAGCATGGAGTACCAGACCGCAGAGGCTGCTGCGCACGCCAACGGGCTTGTCAAGCAGGAACTGTCTGAGATCCACGCCAGGAACCTGCAGTCGTACCCGCAGAGCTACCAGATGGGGTTCCAGGGCCAGCAGATGCTCGCCGGGTATCCGCAGGTGCATCCGCAGGGCGCCCAGCTTCTCGGCACGCAGGACCACGACCACCACCAACAGCAGCAGCAGCAGCAGCAGCAGCATCAGCATCAGCAACAGCATCAGCAACAGCATCAGCAACAGCAGCAGCAGCAGCAACATCAGCAGCAGCAACAGATGAGCCAGTCGCCGTACTCGACACAGTCCATGTCGCCGCACGACCAGTTCCCTTTGCTCAACTATCACCGGCTGGTCAACTCGATGGTGCAGCCACAACAGTCCCAAACTGCACAGACTCAGCCTCAGCCACACACGCACCAGCCACACACGCACCAGCCACACGCGGGAAATCACCACCAACTCGGCCACAACGGTTCCAACGGTTCCAACGGTGCCAACGGTGCCAACACCGCAGCGCTGCCAAGGAAAAAGCTGCCGCGGGCAACTCTGGAACAGAAGTTGCAGACTCTCGACTGGCACAACAACTCTGAGAAAAGATGCCAACAATACACAGTGAACTATTTCAAAAACTTGGGACAATTTGCGATCACCAAGTCCACGCTGAACAGATGGGTTCTCAGCGAAAAAGAACTGCGAGAAGACTACAAGAACCTCACGTTGAACAACAACAAGTGCTACAAGACCCGGCCAAAGTTCAAGTATCCAGAGATCAACCGGTGTTTGGAGGTTCTTTTCGAGCAATCTTGCAACGAAAACGAGCCTATCACAGAACGCGAGCTCATTGCCAAATGGTCGAGCTTGTACCGCCACTTCCACAGCATCTCTGTTGAAAACAGCGACTCGGTGCCACCGAAATCAAACGGATGGCTGCATCATTTCAAAAAACGTAACTCGGTGAAAAGAGACCTTGCTCGCTCGTTTTACAGCAACATCGACCTCGTCAAAGTGCGCTCGGTCGCAGCAGACCAGGAACGTGTCAAGAAACATCTCGTTGGACTCGATCCGGCGCAGATTTTCCAATTGGACGAGATCTCTTTCAACACTCGTCCTACTTTCATCAAGGGCCACGACGACCCTCAACAGCGTACCAACGGTCTCTCGTTTGACGATCCGTCTCACAAAGTGACCGTCGGACTCCTGGCAAACGCAGACGGCTCTCGGTTCCTTCCTCCATTGGTTGTTTCCGACGACGCTTCTTTTGAAGACGTGAAATCGCCAACGATTTTCTACTCAAAGACCGGAATGCTTACTTCAGAGATCATGTACAAGTACATCACACACGTGGACAGAGAACTCGAATCGCTAGTTGGTGCCGATGGATCGATTCCGGTCATTCTCTTGGACGACCTGCACAGCCACATCATCCCTACGGACACCCTCAGCCACACGAGGCTGGTGTACTTTTCGCCGAACATTATCGACAAACAGTACAACTACTATCCACTGGATTTCGGCGTCAAACGGATCTTCAAGACCCTCGTGAAGCGCTCGTTGCTCCAGAGCTTGCGCCACAAGCTCGACACCAGAATGCTCGAGCTGGGTGCCTCAAAAACAGAACTCATTCAATTTGTCATGGCGGCTGCAAACACTATGCAGTCTAAACACTCACACCCGTACACCAGCTACAGTTTCTACAAATCTGGGCTTGTTCCGGCGTTACAGAGCCGATTTTCGGACGTTTACAACGACGACCACCTTGTTCGGCTCAGGGCCGACGAGGAAGAACTCGCAAGCGTGCTGGGAGAACTCCGCGACCGTGGCCTGCTCTCGGCCACCTTCACTCACCGCTCGTTGCAAAGGGTCCATCACGACGTGGATGTGGACGAGCTGCTGTTCCCGGACGACGAGGAGGTTTTCAACGTGCACCTACAAGACGAGGACATTGTCCAACTCGTGAGACGCGAGCAACGGCAGACCTCCGGGGTGGTGACGAGCCGGAGCTCGACGCCGCAGCCAATGAACGAGACGGCCAAGATCGTTCAGCTCGCCGAGTCGAACACGAGCCTCAGCACTGATTCTCACGGGTCCACAACGGAGGTGTTGCTCGACCCGCCTGCGCCGGAGACGCCGCCGGCGTCGGCGATCGACGATCTGCGGTCGCTCGACTCCATCAAGACTTTCTTTGCAAAGCCTGAGAACGTGGACAAGTTTCCCGATCTGGCCGAAAAATTCTACAAGTACTTTCCTGCGCCACAGGGTCTGCCTGGGGCGCTGGGCCGTGGCGGTGCAGGTGGCGGTGCCGAGGACGATCCGAGTTACAACACCCACGTGCTAGAGGACGGCAACCCGGCCAAACGTCAGAAACTCTAGTCTCGGGGTCTGTTGCGGTCTCTGATGCCAACCATGGCGTTTTTTCCGAGGCCACACACACTTGTCTCGGAACACTTGCCCTTCAAAACCGGGCTTTCCCAAGTCCCGGGTTTGAAAAAAAAAAAAGTCCAAAAAAAAAACTGAAAAAAAAAAAAAAATTCCCTAAAAGATGCTCCCGAGGGGGGCACCAAAAGTACATAGATATAGTCACATAATACAGTAACTGCATTCTCCTCAAGATTCACGATGTCGCGGACACCCAAGCTCGGCCAAAAGCGTCGGCACGTCGCCCCCCAGACCTCGCCACTTCCGCCCAGTTGCTGTGCACCGCCGCTCGCTCTCTCTCCCTCTAGAAAAAAAAACTTAGTGCGTATTTTTTTCCTCATTTTTCCTCACATTTTTTTAAACTTTTTTCCTCGCTTTTTTTTGCATTTTTTCTTGCCGTGCACTGATCTGAAAGGAGGTTTTATTTGTTTCATCTTTCTTTTGTTTTTTTCCCAGATCCTGGCACTTCCGTATCACAGTGGCTGATCCAGGGGCACAGACAGCTACCGCGCGTATCTCACACACACTTGTGCACAGCATACACCCTCTCCACCGTTGTCGCGCGGGAATCAATCAACTCTGATCCCAGAAGGCAGCAGTATCCCGAGGGCAAAAGGCAATTGGCTGATCCTGGCTCCTTTGCCGCCCAAGTTTTTCCCACCTTACCAGCCACGCTTTGCACCACCGCGCACTGCTATCACCAGACATTGGAGCACCGTTCGCACTGAGCAGAGCCCATTACATTCATTCATTCCCGCCTGTTATTAACACCATTTTTAACACGCAAAAAAAAAAAAAAGTTATCACTCAAAAAATTAGATGCATTGTTGAAAAGGGGGCAATTTTTTTGATCAATAATTCCCCTCCCTCTTCCATCACCAGAATCCCACGCAAACCATGGAGGGCCCCCAGATCCACCACCCCGTTGTGCTGTCAAACACTAATTCTGCCCAGAATCAACCCCCAAATCAAAAATTTCAGCAGATCCAATATGCCCCAAATCCTCAAAATCCTCAAAACCAACCCCCACAGCTGCTCCTCCAATCGCCGCTCGATACCCCATATCACAAGGGCCACGTGAAACAGGAAAGCATCGGATCCGCCGCTAATGCCCGGTTCCCCACCTACTACCACCAAAATAGCCCACAAGATGGACAGGTGCTCATGCACCACAGAACTCCCAGCAATGGCGACGCATTGAGCGCCCCCCCTCCGCTCTTCACATTCCCAGGTGCCATTAATCCGCCTCAGGGACAGCCCGGCCAACCCAACCAACTGAATCAGCTCGCCCAGCTCAGTCAGCTAGGCCAATTCCCTCCAATAGCAGGAGTCGGATTCTCTCAGTTTTCTCCGCAGCAGCATCAGCAAAACCATCAACGAAACGCCTCGATGGAGCGCAAAACTCTTCTAGAGGACCAGTTCAAGAAAAAATACCCCTTTTCGCCCTACGCGGGCCCCGGATCGGCCGCTTCTTCGTCGTCAGCAGCCATGGTGAGCACCTCGCAGTCGTTCGACTCGTACGCCTCGTCAGTAGTGTCTGATTCGATGCAATCGAAGAAGAGACCTCGCAAGCCCGACCACGCTGCTCCTGGTGACATATGCGACAAGCAGCTTGTTGAACTGGCCCACAAAAACTTGGAAACGCCGATCGAAGAGCTGGCAATGTCTGTGAAAATGGCTGAAAACAATCTCGCAGGCATGATTGGCTCCAACTCTAAGCATTCTCGGGACAGTAGAATTGCTGAAGCTCAGAAAAAGAGGCAACATCAAATCTTTGCCATGGTGTTTCTCATGCGTTCTGTTGAAATGAAAGATAATGCTGTTTGTCCCCGAAACCGGATTTTCAACAAGTACATGAGCCTTTGCCAGGAGCAAGGAGTCCAGCCGATCGTTAATGCTTCATTTGGAAAGCTTGTAAAAGTGCTTTTCCCCTCGATCAAGACTCGAAGACTTGGAATTAGAGGTTCCAGTAGGTATCATTACTGCGGAATCAAATTGATTGGAGATTCGGACGATATCGAAGCCATGAACTCGTGCACTCCGACTCCAAATGTTGGGTCGCCGATTCTTTTGAATGCCTCAGAACCTTCTTTTGACCCTAGCATTGATGTCAGTCTAGAAGATCGGTACTTTTCACATTTTTGTGACAAAAATCTCGACTATGTGGCACCTCCAATTGAAAGCTACTTTCATTTGTTTGGTTCGGAAGACGTGGGTGTTTTGAAACAGATTGAGGAAGGTTACGTGAATCACTGTCAAAAGTTGTTTCATTATGTCCGGTTCATGAAGGTGAAGAGTCTATTTGACGAGATCTCGATGTTTGAAGTCAACATGTCCAACAAGGCAGATCAGATTTTCATGTCTCCGCAATTGCTTCCATGGATCTTGAAGTGCGATAACGAACTGTACAAAGCGTGTGTCAAGCTGTTATCGAAGATTGTGTTCCAAAACGTTCCGGAGCATGTTCGCAATCAAGTTGGCAACATCAATTCGAGATTTCTTGATCATATTGGGAACATGAAGTTGCCGGGACATTTGGTTCAGTCGAAACTCAAACCTGCACAAACCTTTGTCAAAATTGTGTCTCGGTTGACTCGAGTGATTGCGTCTGCTGCAAACTGTGTTCGCAAGTTGGTGGATCCTCAAGTTCGAGCCCAGCTGATGCAGGATTGGCATACGTTGAACATAGATCAAATCGTCAGTACCGAGGTGAGATGCAACAAGAAAGCTGAGATTGCCTACTTGCTGAAGAACGAGGTTTTGAGCATCTTTGAGAAAATGCAAACCGTTGAATCGTGTTCTCTCGATGACGTGGACTCGAGACTATACTTGCAAGTGAGCGACAAGATCATCCAGATTTGGAGCATGTCTTTGTCGAAGATTCCACCAAGGTTTGCGGACGTGGATCCGAGAACATTTCTACTTGTTTGCAACTCTGTGATTGACTCCATTCTGAGACAACTGACTCTTGATGGGAACGTTTCACAACTCGATGCATGGTGGAGCTTGAGTTGTTGGCTGAACGAGTTTTTTGGGCTACTGAGTGAACTAGGAGGGTTCATCAAATTTACTTCCGGGGGCGAGCTGAGCTTCAGCGATCATTCCAGATCGAGTTCCGAGTCTGCATTTTACTCACCTCGCCCTCTTTGAGACCAAATGGAAATTGCCTTTTTTGTTGTTGAACGTTGAGCACGTTTATTGTTCCTTGTTACGCGCCACTGTTCCCTAATGTGTGCAGTACCGTTGAGACCAGCTGCACACTTGCATTACTCTATCGTGATTGTGTTTTTGTTATTTTTCATTTTTTTTCATTTTTTGTCATTTTACCCCCTTTTTTTTCTGCTGGTCACCATTCCACCTTGCATTACTTTCTGTTCATATTACTCATGGCATTTCATTCATCATTTTGATTATTCAAACTTACAGTTCTCTGGCATTTACCTTGTTTTTTTCCCACTTTTATTTAATCAATATCAAAATGCGACTATTTATTGAGAGACCAGAAAGAAATCTTAATCTGTATTTGGTTGAGATTTTTTTTTTTTATATCAAAAAAAAAGGGCCGGGCGCTTCACGAAAAAGGGATAAAAAAAGAGGGATCAACTTTTTCTAATATTTTATCTTTTTTGTTTGTTTGCGGAACAGAGCAAGTGAGTGCAAGAATTACACAAGCAAACAAACATGTCGCAATTGCAAGAGTCACAGGAACCATTCTCTCCCTTCTCGCAGAAAATACCTGCACAGATTGATGCCGTCACCGAGCACGCTGAGCTGGTCGGGATCGAGCAGGTCAAGGCTGCCATGAGAGAAGTGGTCCGGCCGCCACAACAGCCGATTGACTGCGTTTTTCCAGGCTTACCGCCGAGATTGAGGATCTCGAACCCGGCAGAGCGCGGGAACTCACAGCGAGGCGTGGTTTTGCAGGAGGACATCGAGTCTGGCGAGGAGATTTTCAATTTTGAGCCGTTGTTGGAGGTTGCTGAGACGGACGAGAGCGAGGACAGTCAGGACAGCAAGAACACTCTGTGCGGACACTGTATGAAGCAGATGGACCGGTACGAGCGCGTGGCGTGCGGGAGATGCGCCGGCTTCCTACAGTACTGCAGCGAAGAGTGCATGGAACGGGACGAGTGTTTGCACGATCTGGAGTGCCAGTTTCTTTCGTGTTACAATCCTGAAGAAAGACAGAGAATCTCGTCAGTTGAGCGAACGATTCTGAGGTTGATTATTGCGGTGAGCCGCGACAAGTTGTTGCTTGAACAGTGTCGCGGACTCACCTCGCACCACGAGGAGTATCTGAAGTTCAAGGAGCTGGAAGCCAATCAGAGCCGCTACAGCGATTCCCAGGTCACACTCTTCAAGATTACCGAGGCTTACACTTCTGGGTTCGTCAAGTTTTTCGGTTGCGAACTGGAGGGACTCATCATGGCGTGTTTCATCGTCTACGTGAATGCAACCGTTCTACAAAACTGGTACGAAGAGTCTGTGGGGATGATGTTTGACCCCTTTTTCAGTCTGATCAACCACTCGTGCGATCCTAATTGCACGCTTGTCTGGAGCGGTAGACAGGTGTCTTTGCGGGCACTGCGCGCTCTGCGGGCTGGCGAAGAGCTGTTTGTCAGTTATTGTCCGATCTCTCTGCCTCGAGAGTACCGCCAAATGCAGTTGCAAAACAACTTTTTTTTCACCTGCTGTTGCTCCAGATGCACGATGGACTACGACGAGTGGCTACCAATAGTGTGCGGCCAGTGCCACAGAGCAGAGTCAGGTGCAGAGTTGTCTGAGTTTCTCAAGTACGGACTGAGCGTTGAGAAAACCCGACCAACACTGTGCAACCATTGCCAAAACGCCGGCAAAGAGAGAGAATTCTATCAGGCTTTGTATGCTGAAGCATTCGACCTGTTGAGATCTGCATGCTGTCCGCCAGAACACCTCGAAATGGACTACAACGAGGAGATGTTCTACCTCGTGAACGTCGATGTTGAGCTGGGGAAGGACAACGTTGTTGCGATGGTGGCGTTTCTGAACAAAATCATGGGAGTTGTGCCAGCGTATGCATGGCCAGTTTACCGGATCTTGTCAATGGTGAGAACTTCTGCGGTGCTGGACCCTGTGGACCATTTACGGTTCAGCGCGATGGTGATTTTCGCCGCCGAGCTACGGCAACAGGAGAAGTGTGAGTTTAAGATCTCGATGGGGATGTCTTTGTACGAGCTTTGTATCTGCTTGGCCAAAGTTTTGGGGATGAGCTCGCAGAGACTTGAAAAACAGCATCCTGGTTTTCGGCCAGAGTTTTTGGCGCAATCGACGGTTGTTTTGGCGCTGCTGTCATACGCGCATCTCAAGATCAAGTACCAGGGAGCGGACCACGGTCTTGCTGACGACCTGCGCAGCATAGTGGGCGACGTGCAGGCGAAGTACGATGTGAAACGGGTGAGCGTGAAGGCTACTTTGCGGGAGTTGTCAAGACTACTTGACTGTGGGGTCGATTTTACGGTTGCGTGGGCTGGATTGGACGACTCTGGCGCCGAGACGTTTGCGGTTGTTGTTGATGAGGAGGAAGAGGAGAAGGTGGTGGTGGTGGACGAGAACTGTGCTAGCAGGCACATCTGGTTAGAGGAGGTGCTGGAACGACTGTCAAAGTAAATATTTTTCTCGATGTGCGGCTCTGAGGCGTCATGCAGCCTCGCCGGGCGTTTCTATTTTTAAATAGTTTGAAAGGTCTAGGCTGCGTGGGGCGCTGGAACACCCGTGCACCGCTCAAGATTACGAGATTATCAGCTGCAGGTTTTGTGTTTGAAGTAGGAAAAATTGCAAGAGTCTAACGATTGATCTGTCGATCAGGGCAAAAACTCGAGGATAGCACGTGGAAAACGCCAGCGGAAACAGCACACAGGAAGAACAGTCGAACCAAGCTGGGCGTGACGAAAACCGTTGTTTTTGAAGGCTATTTTGACAGATGGTGAGCTTTCTGGTTCTTGGTAGACGGTTTTATGCCGAGAGCGGAGGGCGATACTCGAACGGAACGTCGACGTCTTCAGCCGAGCATCACAGCAGGGTGTCCAGTTTGAGCTCTGGCGCGATTCTGAGCAGTACTGAGAGCCCTAGCTACAGTGATAGTACCGGTTATGGTGGTTACTTGACGTCTACCAGTGGATCCACGGTCTCTGATGGCCCCAGTTCTCGAGGTACGCTTTCTTTGGCGACTGATTCAACGGCTGCATCTGGAGGTGATGTTTCCAGCACGAGCAGCCCCAGCACGAGCAGCCCCACTGGCAGCCCCAGCAATAGCCCCAGCAATAGCCCCAGCAATAGCCCCAGCAATAGCCCCAGCAATAGCCCCAGCAACAGCCCCACTGGCAGCCCCAGCAGCAGCGTCATCGATGGCGACGTTTCTTCAAGCCGTGAATATTCGCCAACAACAACCTCCTCCTCACACAATCGGCAGTCTTTGCACATTTCGACAACACACACAACAAAACTTTTGTCGCACACCCCCCACGTTGATTCATCATCATCTTTTTCAACAACAACCCCCACGCAACAAGCCTCCACCCCCACAGAGGCGACCGTGACAGTTTTTGAAACCGTCTCCAGCACTCTGAGCGAACCAGTTTTTGGAATAACCTCCGCACCGGTGACCACCTACGACTACACGCAGTCGTACATAGTGACGGATTCCACCACCACTTTTGATACACAGTTGGTTATTCCAGTAACGGCCACAATGACCTCTGGATATACCAAACGGTCTTCCTCTGCACAGCCGATTGTCACCGACTACGACTCGTTTGAGAAGCTTCTGGGGCAGCAGTCGTCTGGGGCGTCGAACAGCGGCGGCGTTTCAAAAGGAACGATTGCTGGGATTTCTGTTGGGTCGATTTTGGGCGCTGCGTTTGCGCTCATAGCTCTCATTCTGATCTACAGAAAGCGTAAGAGAACACGCAATGGCCTAGCTGACGTGGAGAAGAGCGGTAAAGCGCTCTTCAACAACTATGATTCCACGGCAGACGGGCCGTTCGATCGTGGAGCCGCAGTGGGTAGGCGGCCGAGCTCACAGCAGTTGCAGGCACTGGCCAGTTTGACGAACCCAGCCAAGCCACCCCCACCTACACCGCCACCCCCACGGAACAACAGGCCGCAACAACGATTGATGCATATTTTGTACGAGAATTCTGAGGAAAATTCTTTGCACTCGCAGGAGGCTGCCAGTGGGGCTACGATTGGGGCTGCGATTGGGGCTGCGATTGGGGCTACGCCTGGGGCTACGCCCGAAGAATCCCAGAAAACCCCAAAACGATACCAAACGCTCTCGGACAGCCTGACTCAATTCAAAGACCACGACCCATTTACCTCGCCGACTCCGCCACCGCCACGCAAGACCGCCGCCGCCGGTGGAGACGTCGTTGCCGATACTCTAAGCTCGTTTGCCTTGATGGAAGGCAAACTTCGCAGCAATACACAAAAAGGACGACAGACGAGTCAGCGAAAGCGCCACTCGGGCGGCAGCGCACGCCACTCGGGCGGGTCTTCGTTGCTGAGCTTCAGCACCGACGACGACGACATAGACAGCGACGACATCATCAGTATTGCGGACTCGACGTGACTACGCGTCGTATATAACTTGATTCTCCCGCCATTGGAGAACCCAACATTTCAAACATACCCTAACTAATTCAGTAGCCATACCGATATACCAATGAAAACCCACAATGAAAAGATAAGTTGTAAAAAAACCATAGCCCCAAAAGAGAGCCCCAAAGGGCTCCCGTCCCACCAAAAAAAAAAAACTAGACAAAAACATCCCACCATCCCACCAATCCCACCAATCCCACTTGCTCCGCCAGTCACGGCTCAACCTCCTCCAATAGGCTCCTTTCGATTACAAACCGCCCCTCCTTGTACTTCTCCTTCTCATCCTCGCTGTACAGATACTTCCACCCAATGCTCACGTTGCACTGCCGGCAACCAATAACCTTCACCTCGTAGCGGCCCGTCTTCATCCGTTTGAACTCCCGGAGCTTCGAGACGTTTACGTTCAGCACTTTGGACACAAAGTAGGCCGGTCCCGAGCTCCCTGTGAAGTTGTCAGAGATGATCAGCGAGTTCAGGCAGATGTGGTTGTGGCAGTGTTTGCAGCGCAGAACCTTGACGAGCCCCCAGCCGTCCTGGCCGTACGACGAGAGCGGCAGAAACGTCTGCGAGCCTCTCAAAAACGAAGAAGAAGAGGACGCAGACGAGACCGAGGACCGTGGAGTGTAGATTGACGAAAGAGACGAGCGTGCCGAGCCGGCAGACGCAGACGACTTGCGGGACCCCGCCGAGCCTGACGATCCAGACGATCCAGACGACCCTGAAGACCCTGAAGACCCTGAGGGGTCCGTTCTGAAATGCTCTGTGTACACGAGACCCATCTAATGAGCTTGCTTTTGCGGAAATGAGCTCCGATTTGCTGCCAAAAACCTCACAAAGGGGGACTCCACAGTGGCGATGTCCGATATTGCGCTAGATGAGTGACACTGCTGAATATACGAGTTTGGTGCGGTTCGAAAAGCAGACGTGGTGTTTTGGTTGTGCTTAATTTGGGTACAACCACCTGTATTTCAAAGTACGGATTAAGGGCACTATATATGCCACACACACCTCATTAAACCGGATTTGGAATGATTAGGTAAGCGTGGGGCGGGAGGAAATTCGGGAGGAATTGAAAATTTTCTCAATCGCTCTTTGGCGATCCGGTGCTGGCCACTTTGACCTCGACTGAGCCCCTTTTGCCCAGTACCGACATTCACTGAGCCCCTTTTTTGCCCAGTACCGAGACTCCACTGGTCCGTGGCTCCAGCTCCCCCTTTCCAATCCGGAATGCGTACAAAGAGGTTCTTTTTTTTTTTTTTTTGCAATTTTGTGAACCTGAGTCATCACAAATTCGAGTGCTTACATAAGCAGACCCGTTTCTAGTTACCCGGCCGTGGATTTTTTTTTTTTTTTCTTTCTCTCTCTCTTCAAGCTCTGTAAATTTTCATCGTCGCTTCACTAAATCAACACCTCGCCTACAAAAACAACGTCTCGCCACGCCGTCTCTGCGCACCATCCGAGTCCCCAGCATGTCACTCAGATTCCTCGCCCTCAACAGAGCCGGGATACCCGCTCTGCGCCAAAACGCGCTGCTGTGCAGAGCACTTGCCACACAAACCGCTGTGCCAACAGCCACAGCCACCGCCACAAACACTCCATCCAAGTCGTCTCTGTTTGGAGATTTCACTCCAGACGTGCACCACGACACCGTCAAGGCCGTGCGCTCGCCTCAGGAAAAGGCCTCGGAGGAAATCCTGCCGGAAAACGACACCAAGCTCCAGACATACCTGAATCCTAAGCCATACAAGACTGTGAACGCGTTGCTTTCGCCGCTCAAGAGAAGACTCTATCTTGCGAACGTTTCGAAGAACGGCTTTTTCAAGAACAACGAGGAGATCCAGTTGAAAGACGGCCTCAAGTACAAGTTGCAGCTCTCGCAACCGGAAATTAATGCCTTGGAGCCATCTATCTACCTTCGTTCTTGGAGAATCAAGTCGTCTGTCAAGAAGGTCAACATCGTTCTGCGTGCGCTCAAAGACCTCCCGTTGAAAAAAGCCATCACACAGCTCCATTTCATGCACAAGAAGGTGGCCAGAGACCTTGCGGAGATGTTAGAGCGCGGATTGGAGGACGCCAAGAAGATGAAGTACGACGTGGACAAGATCTACGTGGCCGAATCGTGGGTTCACACGGACGGACAATGGCAGAGAAGAGTCGAGTGCAAGGGAAGAGGAAGAACTGGTATCATTACCCACAGATGGGTGAGTGTTCGGTTTCTGTTGAAAACGGACCAGACCCAAAAGAGACTCGAGTTTGAGCGTCAAGCCAGAAAGGACAAGAGAAAGGTCACCTCCAAGCTGACGCAGCACAAGATCAGAGGACCTTCCACCGGTTTCTACAAGTGGTGAACGCCAAAACAAAAAAATTATGTGTGTATATAGTGAGAATAAATGACCTGTGAAATAAATACGGTGCACTGGTGTTGTCTTGGCAATAAATAGTAATAAATAGAGTTCTAGAGGGCCTCAGCGAACAACGTCTATTCGTCGTCGTAACCCGTGATCTTGGCCCTGGGACCTGCCGGAACAGGGTATCCGTCCAGAGGGAGCGGCTTGTGGTCCTCGTAGAGGAACTTTCTTCTCAACGGAGTGAACCCAATCGCAAAAACAGGACCCATCAAGGCAATAAAGCCGCTGAAAAACAGATGCGGTTTGTTGTGTGCTTGATAGCGCAGCCACTAAACGGAGATAAACTGTCAGTATGCGGGCTGGAAACGGAGCCTCTGGTTGGTTGAGACTTACCCTGATTGGCTCTTTGAAGTAGATTGGGTACGACGACATGAGCGGGGTTCAAAAAGTATGCTTTGGAGATGAAATTGATGGATCGTTGTTATAAAACTGGCTCAACCTATGGCAAAAGGCTGTTTTTTTTTTCTCCTCACACAAGTTCTTGGAGGACCAGCCAAAACGAAAGCGGCGTGTCGATCGACGTGTCGTTCGACGCGACACTCAAGTTTTTTTTTTTTCCCTTGTACAATATGATTTTATTTTGATAGCTTCATGACTCGCTTTGCTCGTCACGCTTTGCTCGTCACGTAGTTTCCTCTTCTTTCACCCACAATGAACGTGCCACGTGGACCTCGTGGTCGTCCCTTCCGAAGAGGCAGAACGAATTTCAGGCCGTACTCTCGTGACCCGCCCCGCACAGAACATGTCGATCATCACAACATCAACGAGTCAGACACCTCAAAGCAGATCGTCCCCCTAAAGGTGGTGATGAAGCCATCGGGGTATCTGGATAAAGTGCTCGCAAAAACACCCGACCACAAGACACCACCCAAAAGTCTACCATACGCCGAACCGGAAGACGCATACAATCCTACAAATCAAGACTCACTCAAATTCTACCTATACAGATTCGAAAACGAGACCGACGAAGGCAGTCGCATCCCGTTGACCAAGTCATACTACCTCATTGGACGCGACCAAGAGGCAAGCGACATTGTTCTTCCAGACACCCTCGTATCGTCGGTGCACGCAGCAATACAGTTTCGACTAGTCAAGGGCAGAGTGTCTGCTTACGTCATCGACCTAAAGTCCACCAACGGGACATTCTTGAACGACGAGGAGTTTGAGCTGCCTTCAAAACGCTACATTCAACTTGTCAACAAAGATCGACTCCGGTTTGGGAGTTTTGATAGCGAATTAGAACTTGTTTTGATAGAGGACAGCGGCACGTGACCCGCGCGCACGTGCGCTGCACCCCACTTGAGAGCCAAAAAATAAAAAATGAAAAAAATTCACCCCAGTTTGTTGGTTCCCTTGACTTTGCCCGTTCCGGGCTCGATTTTGGCACTTCGTGCTCCGAACTGGATTGCACGCTTCGGCTCCTGCTCGATCCAAAGAAGCCCCATGTTCTTTGCCACGAGTCGGAGACAGTGTTTTCGGGTGATTTCTCCCGTTTCGTGGTCATATTTCAATTTATAATCGATCGGGACATGCTGCGTGACGTAACTGATGAAGTGGTGGTCCAGAAACGGGTAGCGAAGTTCTTTAGACCAGCACGAGATCACCTTATCGTCTCTAGATAGATTGCGCGTGTGCAAGTTTGACAAGTCCTGCTGCAGTTCTGCCGTGAGATCTTGTAATAAAACGGAAAAATCGTACTCTGAGGTATCGACTTGAGGTTTGTTTTTCAGTCTTCTCCTGGTTTGGTTGGAGATTCCCGTGAAAATCCGCTCATGACGGGTGTAGCCGCCGAAAAGCTCGTCTGCCCCGAGTCCACTGAGCAGTACTTTGCACGAGCTTTCGTACGGTTCCCTCGAGAGCTGTTGGTCGCTTTGCATCACGACTTTGTTTCCGACACCTCTAGCTGCAAAATAGAATGCAATTGCTATCGAGAGGTCCATTTCCGTGTCGTTTGGATATATCAAGTTGATGACTCTGTTTCGGTGGAGTGCGTACTCCTCGTATGGGATGTCGATTTCCACGAGATGAAACGTCACATGGGTGTACGTTTTCTGTAAGTTTTCCCAGCTCTTCAACGCAAGCTTTCTATCTGGAGTGTCTGCTGGCAAAGTGTTGCTCCGAGGGTTTTGGAAAGAAACATTGAGCAGATCGATCGCCGTTCCGGCAGGCGAGGCCTGGGCTGCAAGAGCCGCCATGACGGTGCAGTCGATCCCGCCGCTGAACAGGACGGCGAACTTGGAAACGGACTCATGGACGGGAAATATCGTTTCGATTCTGCGCCGAACAGCCTCGGCCAACTCCGAGCAAATTTTTTGTGGGGAAAAAGACAACTCGGGGTGTGTCACACCCCCTGTTTGCATGAAATTTTTCACTTGGTAAGAATGAGGAAGATGCAAAGACTGGTCGAATTGGAGGTGATTCAGAGTGCGTGACTCCGTGTGGTAGCTGTGGACGACCGCGTTCTTGCACTCGAAGAAGCTGCCACGCGCTGGGCCCGACGGGAAACAACTCGACACAATCAATTCGCCCTCTTCATCCAGCATATATGCTAGAGATTTCTTACCGAGACAGTCTTTGCCAAAATAAACAACTCCGTCTTGCGTATCGGTGATGCAATAGGCAAACTCCCCTTCGAGCTCGCCAATGGTTTTCACGTAGTCGAAGTCGTTGGCAACCAGTCTGTTGTAGATGAACTCCAGATCGTTGGAGTGGTTTCCGTGAGAGTCGATCTCGTCGTTGTAGAGCTCGCCGTTGAACTGGATGAGGATTTGACTGTCCTGCTTGACGAGCGGCTGTTTTGTGAGCGGGGGTCTGAGGGACAGCACCGACGAGAAGCACTCGACCTGGCCGGTGGCGAGGGGACGTGTGAGGTAGCCGCAGCTGTCTGAGCCTCTTTCGAGCACGCGAGGAACGAGTGAGTCAAAAGTGCTGGCAGTGCTGGTAGTGCTGGTAGTGTCTGTGGAGATCAGTTCCTGCTGCAAATGGACAGCGAGGGATCCATCTATGTCTGTGATTTCGAGTTTTTTACGTGAAAAGTCATCTGTTCGGCTGAAATGGAAGAGGATACCGCACATTGTGGGTGGTAGAGAGAGAGAGAGAGAGCCAGCTATACACCAGCCAGACACAGGCTGTGGTTTGGTGTAAGTGAAAAAAATTGAAGCATTGAAAAACCAAAAAAAAAAAAAAAAAAAACATGTCTGCCATTTTAAGACCGTGCTCAGCGACAAGATAACGAGCGTGCGACAAACTGAGGAGAAAAAAACATGTACAAAGCAGTACATTATTACTCCTTTAACTTCATCCTGAATCCCCGCCATCCAGCTCACAATGTCGTCCGGCAAGAAACTGCTGCTTATGGGCCGTTCCGGCTCGGGAAAGTCGTCTATGAGGTCGATTATTTTCTCGAATTACTCGGCTTTTGACACGAGAAGACTGGGTGCCACGATTGACGTGGAGCACTCCAACCACCGGTTTCTCAACAACATGACTCTGAATCTGTGGGATTGCGGAGGTCAGGACGCATTCATGGAGAACTTTCTCAACAACGACTCTGGGAACCAGCAATCGCCGTCGTCGTCAAATAATATCTTCAAGAAATGTGAGGTTCTTATCCACGTTTTTGACGTGGAGAGTAAAGAGGTGCAAAAGGACATTGAGATCTTCAAGAGAGTGCTGGACAATCTACACAAGTTTTCGCCAGGAGTGAAAATATTCATTCTGGTTCACAAGATGGACCTGATCCAGATCAACAAGCGACACGAGCTGTTCACAATCATGTTCAACAAGCTGCAACAGGTGGCGTACAACGAGTACAAGTTTGCGATCAAAGGGTTTGCGACCTCGATTTGGGACGAGAGTTTGTACAAGGCGTGGTCGTCGATCGTGTGCTCGCTGATACCGAACATTTCTCTGTACGAACAGAACCTGACCAAGTTCAACTCGATCCTCAATGCGAAGGAGATGATTCTTTTCGAGAAGACAACGTTCCTCGTGATATCGTCCACCAACAAGTTCACGTTTGGAACCGCGAACGGCGGGAGCGTCGACGAGCTCGACCCCAAACGGTTTGAGAAAATATCCAACATCATCAAGACCTACAAGCAGAGCGTCAACAAGATCAGAACCAACTTCAACAACCTGATTCTCCACGGCCACAACTCGTCCATCTACCTCGACGTGCTCACATCAAACATATACATCATGATCATCATGGAAAAGGCCAAGACGACCGTCGAAGGCTACGAGATTGACGACGAGAACCTCATTCTGGAAAACATCAAGGTGGCTAGAAACATGTTCGAAAGTATCGAGTCCAAGGGCAAATGACGGGCGCAACCATCCCTTGTACTCAGCAATAATCATTATACAAAAGGAGAGAGAACGAGGAAAAAAGAAAATCTCAATGAAAAATTATAGTGGAAAAAAAAAAAAAAATTAATTTAATCAAGCTCGTGTATACTAATAATATCTCACAAATAGAACTTCTTCTTCTCCTTGTCCATGTCGGGGCGGTGTTCCCAGTCGATCTCCTCCTTGATTCCCTTCTGGACTCTTCTCAGCTTGAGCGTGAACTGCGGCCCGAGCTCCTGGAGCCCGACCTTCTCCTCGTTTCGGAACACGTATCTGTGCATTCTGAAGAAAATGTAGTCTCTCTGGTTGTGCAAAGTGATCACCTGACGGCCCTGGATCTCCGGGGTGTGCGGAAGCAGCGATTGAAACATTCTGCCTACCGTTTTACCGAGTCTCGTGGTGAAATTGTTCAGCACCAGCTCCGGCACGTGATCTGTGGCGTTACCGTGGCCGGAGATCTTCGATTTCTCGACAAAAGATGACACCGAGAAGTAGAAAGTTGGACCTGACGGAAGATGAATGAACGTGATTCCATTCACCACTTTTTTGTCCTCGTTGATCACTATAAGGTCTGTGAAGTCTCTGTTGGCACAGTACTCGCTCATGTCTTTCATCGTGTATTCTCTCTTCCGCTTGACAAAAACCGTGTTGGGCACAATCGACATCAGCAGCGATGCGAATTTGTATGCCGGCTTCTTTGCATGCGGACTCGTTGTTATCAAGATCTTTGGCTCTTTTCCAGTGTCTTCAAAGTACGAAGCAAAATCGTCCTCTCCCTCGATCTCCGTGTTGACCGTTTCATCGTAAACACGCATCGACTCGATGGTGCGCGGGACATTTTCGCTCAAACGTTTCTCTTTCTGTTCAGGGTTCTCGAGTTCATCTTTGGCTCTAGCTGCTCTTTCCTTGTGTCTTTTTTTGTTCTCTTCGTGTTTGAGCTTCGCAAACAGCTTCTGCCGTTTCTGCTTGTTCTTTATGGTCTTGAGCTTGTCTGCATCGATCGACGACATTGCGGTGCTCTCTCTTTGGTTGTTGAGATGGTTTATCAGAGTAGATTGAATTGATTTTCTATATGAAAAAAAAAAAAAAAAAGTACTTAAAATTTTTTTTTTTTGAGCCGCAGAGAACGACGAGCGAAGCGAATTTTAGTAACGCTTCATCCTATCCGGTTGTAATTAGAGTCTTTATCTTCACATACATACCAAACTACGCCAGCACAACATCATCGAGATCAACGATCCCAGGCGTGTGATGGAGGTACGCTGAGGAGCCTTGAAAAGATCATTCAGATGCCATCCACCGATGACTCGCTTCGCTCACCACACATCTTCCTGATACCTGTTCAAAACACGCAGATTCTTCACCATATCAGTGGCAATTTCCTCTGTGACCTTTCTCTGCTCTTTGAAAATCTTCACCAACGTGCTCTGAACATCACGTGCCATCCGCGACGCATCACCACACACATACAGGAACGCGCCTTGATTCAAAAGATCGCTGACCTCTTTGGCGTACTCCTGCAATCTGTGCTGAACATACACTTTCTTCGCCGGGTCCTGTCTCGAGAAAGCAGTCACCAAATGGAACGTGTCACCCAACTTCTTGGAGTACTCAACCCACTCCTCCTTGTATAAAAAGTCTTCTGTGGACGATCTGCATCCGTAGAAGAGCAACGTCTTGCCCAATCCGGTCACGCCATTCTCCGCTTGCTTGACCCTCTCTCTAACAAATCCTCTGAATGGAGCCACACCCGTTCCCGGACCAATCATAATCACGGGAGTCGCTGGATTCGACGGAAGCTTGAAGGTAGACCGTCTGATGTGGATCGGAAGCTTGAAAGGAGCAAACTTGCCTCTTGGACCGGCCAGATCGTACGTCACCACTGGGTTTGCATCCTTCACTTTGTTTTGAGCCAGCTGGATGTTGTGGAGCAAGTTGGTAGCCACTCCAGTGACAACGTGATCCACTCCTTGGTGTCTCTCTTGCTCCACAACAGCAGTGATGTGCACCGTCTGTTTTTCGGTGAGCGACGAGGACGAGATCGAGTAATAACGCGGCTGCAAAGAAGCCACAGACTCAATCACAAATGCAAATGGAACGTCAGTCCAAGCGGCACCGCCGCTCAATTCGCTCAACATGTCTGCAATGTTGTAGAACTTGTTTGTAACCTCTTCTTGGAACAACTTTTTGTCGCCTGCGAGCTGTGCCGCCTTGGCCTTGGCCTCGGGAGTCGGAGCAAACTGAACAACGGAGGCAAGCAGCTGACGAGAAACAGGGCCTGAGATCTCCAAGTAGTGTCTAAGAACGGCCTCGTAAGTTGTTGGCGACGGGAACGGAACATGGATGGTCGAGTCGAGTGGCTCGACGTTGATCACGGTGTCCTTCTTGTGCGAGAGACCAAGAACCTTGAGCAACGAGTCAACGTTCTCGTTTGAGTTCGATGGCCACACGGCAACGTGGTCTCCCGTGCTGTACTTGAGGTTTGTGCCGGTGAGGTCGAATTCCGCGTGCACACAGTGACGGTCTGGGGCTGCAAAAAGCTCGCGAGTCGCGGCGATCGGCGCGATGTAAGGGTGTGTGTGGTCGAACGGTCCGAGAGAAAGGCTTTTGCGGTCTTCGTCAGAGACCGGGTGGACGTGGCGGGCGTTTGGCTCGCCCAGAGACACGTCCGGGGAGGCGTTCTGGGCCGCGGAGCCGCGCTCGTCGACGCGCAAGCCGGCCTCGTACAGGAGGTCGTGTTCCTCGAGGCTCAACTCGTCTTTCAAGAGATCAAACAGAACGTCTTTCCACGCGAGATAGTCCTCGTCCATGGTTCCACGGCCGTCGTCACCGAGGCCGAGCGGGCCGACGAGCGCCGCGCCCTTCTCTTGCAAGGCGTCGACGGTCTTGTGGCCTATGGCGTTGTAGATCTCGTAGGTTGAGTTACCGAGACCGAAGCAGCAGAACCGAACGTTGGACAGGTCGTCAGCCTCGTTCTCCAGGTAGTCGAAGAACTCGACCGCGTTGTCAGTTGGTTCGCCTTCGCCGTAGGTTGCCATGAAAAACACCACGAGGGCGAATCCGTCCACCTCGGACGCGATCTGGTTGAGGGAGTCGTAGTCGAAATCAGCGAGATCTCCGCACATTGTGGGCAAAGAGAACCGAGCTTGCAGTTCTTTGCTGAACTTGTGCGCATAGTCTTCTGCTGTGCCCGTCTGGGACCCGTACAGGACGAGCGCCTTCTTGCCTGTTTCGTTGAGCACTTCAACGAGGTCTCGAGACGACCCGCTATGGGCGACGTTGCCCTCGGAATACTGTTCTGTTGCCCATAGTTTTCCCTTGGTGAAGTACGCCACGAGCGCGAGGAAGATGGCGGTGAGGATCCCGATGTCCAGCGTGTCGAGGGCCATTGCGAATGGGTGGGGTTCAGCGGGTTGGGCTGGTCGAGCGTGGTTGTGAGAGGGAGAAAAGAAGGACAAGAGGGAGAGGAAAATATATACGACAGAAAGGGGAAAAAAAAACGAAAATGAGTTGGTGCGAAAAGAGCGAGTGCGAAATTGTAGGGGGAGTTTTCGCGAAATGACGAGCGAAGCGAAACGAGCGAAGCGAGTCATTGAGCGGAGTGAGTCGTTGAGCGGAGTGAGTCGTTGAGCTTCCTACCAACGAAACAAGTTTTGTAAGTGTTGCTCGGGGCGACTCGTTGAGCTGATGTTGATCTACTCCGCGGTGTTTCGTTTGCCAAAGTAATCAACGAGCGAAGCGAGTGATGTAAACCTCGACAATCGCGAAATGACGAGCGGAGCGAGTCGTTGAGCAAGGATTCCGCACCCGTTAAGCGACTCCCCAGACTCGCTTCACTCAACAATTCGCTTCACTCGTCCTCCGCACTCGTCGAGCTACTCAAAAGACTCGCTTCGCTCGTCCTGTGAGTGCTCGCTTTGCCTAACTCCGTACACCTCAGACCGACCAACACCTCGCCCCAGCGGAGTTGAGTACATCACAAGACGAGCGAAGCGAGTCTTGTATAAATCACATCTCACCAGACTCGCTTCGCTCGTCTTGGGAGTTCGATCACTGGAAAATTATCTTTCAATTATGTAAGTGGGACTAACAACGGGACAGCGCGCGGGTGGGTGTTCGAGTCGTGTACGTAGATGCGATCAACGTGTCATCGTACAACGAGCAAGACGAGCGAAGCGAGTCGTTGAGCAACTCCCAACGAGTGCCGAATCAACAAGCTCAGCGACTCCCAACAGATGCGGAATCAACAAAAGCTCAGCCACTCTCTTCGAGCAAGACTCCCAACTGTTTCGCTCGTCTTGTGAGTAGCTCACGCATCAAAATTCGAATAAACACTCGCACTCAAATCATCCAACTCCTGCAAATTGTTCAACGTGTACAATATCTCATTATCCAATGAATTATTCGTCAATTGATGCGACTGTTTCGTAATCGACGCCAACAACGACGCCAACTTCACTCGCGGTATCTCTGCCGAGGCCTCTCCCTGCTTGCTCAACAGCCCCATCACAATGTTGTCCAACACTTTCGAAATCCCCACAGTCACCAATAGACTCACAATCGAGCTCACCTGTTGGTTGTTCAGGTACCCCTTCAACTCCATCAAAAGCTTGCCCATGTTTTCAGTGTTTTGCAAGTTGTTGTTGAAGTTCGCCAAAAACTCCATGTCGTTGGTCTGTTGCAGCAGGAAAAACTCCAGATTCGCCGGAGGAAACAACGAAGCTATAACAACAGAATTCTCGCTCGCGCCCCCCGTCACGTTGATCTCGCGGTCAATCCCCTGTTGCGCCCGATTCACAAGCGCCGCAAACTCCTCCACCGAAAGCTCCTGCCGCGGATTGATGTCTCCAAAGACATCTTCCACATTCGCCTCAATCCGGCTCCGAATCTCCACCCATCCTTTGTTCAGAAGCCACCAACTAAACGATAAAAATGCTTGCTCTGCAAGGTTCTCGTCCCCGCGGCCAGAAGACCCGCTGCTCGTGTCTTCGTCTTCGTCCTCCACCAGATTGTAGTTGGTGTCGAGTGAAATCCCCGATTCGTTTTCCAACTTGATTCCTTTCGTCTTGGACGCAAGCTTGATCGCCGTCTCCAAATACGACTTGCGCGACAAAATGTTCAACTGCAGGTGCAAAAACACAATCAACAGCGACTCGCAGTACAGTAGAGTCAGAAACCTCGTCAACGATTGTGTCTTGAGCTCGTTCCAAAGCTCCGTCTTGCTCTTTGTCGACTGAGTCACCTGCGAAGCTTGTTGTTCGCGTTCGTTGTGCACGGAAAAATCGTCGCTCAACACCGTCGAAAGCGCAGGATCCGCTGCATTTGCTGGCCCCGCACCTCCCGAAACCCGACTCCGCTGTCTCTCGAGCCGTTTGTTTTGCAACTCTCGCGTAATCTCCTCCACGTTCAACTCCTCGTAAATCGGCTCCGTCAACACCGGAAGAAGCGACAAAAACGTCATGTAACAGTCGTTCTGTGTCTGTTTGAACCGACGTTTGATCTGCTCTTTGGCGAAATTCTCCTCCTTCAACTTCTCTTGCAACTCGCTCAGCTTCGAACTCACATACGAGCTCACCACATACGAAAACGCAAGAACCCCCGTGGAGAACAATATCTTCTTCTTGTGCCGGCCAAAAAGATCTCTGCAGTATTGAAACATGTCGGGAAGAACAACTGGCTCGCCGTTTATCAAACTCTTCTTTATCTTTGCTCAAAAGAATAAACTGGTACACAATAGTTTTTCCCACTTTTCTGCCCACTCAGTCCACTGTTTTGATGTTTCCCTCGCTTTTGTTGATCCTTATTTCACACGTGAATATCCCTGTCCTTCTTACAGCAACCCCTTTATTGCTTTCCAAACAACAGGCTACTTGTTGCCTCAATAGGAAAAGCCTTGAGAGACACAGAAATCCATCAAAAAAAAAAAAAAAAGAGACTCCCTCGATAAACAGAGATTTCTTGCTTACATAAGCCCTTTCTTTGCCCCTTCTTTTTTACCCGGATATACTGTTACATTACCAATATACATACACTATTTGCGCTCATTAGACTTGTTCTTGTTGCTCTTTCTTCGCGTGGTAGTGGGCTTGCTGATTCCCTTGGACGGGCTGTGTTTAGTCTTGTCCTGCTGCTCAAACTTGGTATGTTTTCCTTCAAAATGCACTTTGGACACGGCCGGCTCGCCCAGTTGCGAACGCACAAACTTCTGGGCCTCTTCTGCCGATGCCTGCTTCCTGCTCTGTTCGCTATCGTCCTTCAACCCCGCCTTCTTGGCCCGCTCCATGTACGACTTGACCCGGCCGAGCTCCTGCATCACCGGATGGTCGTTCTTGGTGCTTCTGCCGCTGGTCTTGAGGTACGCAAAGTACAGCGACGCAATCACGTATGAGTAGGCATTGTAAAGTTGGACTTTCTCGAGCGGATCCGTGAGCTGCTGCACCTGTTCTGCGAGGCCTGTGGAGAGTAGTTTTTCCTGGAGCGTGCTGTCTAGATCTGCTGTTGCGCTCTCCAGCGAGCTCAGAAGCTGCTTCACTGTCTCGAGGTCATCCATTGTGGGTCTTCTGTGGGGTGGAGCTGAGAGGAGAGGGTTGTGTAGAGAGATTAAAAAAAAAGTGTGTGAAAAATATTTTTACAAGGGTGAGAAAAATATTTATCTTACATCCGTACACCGGGCGCTCATGACGAGCGTAGCGAGTCATAAGTGAAGGGAGTCAAGAGAGGTCAGCTAAGCAAGAGAACAACCAGCGTAGTCTTCAGCGAGCGAAGCGAGTTGTGTCCTACTGAGAACGAGCGAAGCGAGTTTTGAATCATACTGACTTCACTCATTCGGTCACTTTCGTGAGGTGACGGACTGAAGAAGCGAACTGATAACTCTCAATGAGTCACCAGGACTCACTCACGACTCGCTTCGCTCATCGTGAGTAAACCACTTTCGGTGTGAACAATTCCATTAGGACCATATCTCTTGGGGGGAGAAACATGGCTGCCAAACTATAGAACTAATTCTTAACCTTTTGGAGTGGCAGAAATTCAATATAAAATAAAACAAAAAAGTCGATCAAAACCAAAGAAGTGGGGGCTTCTTTGTGTCGGGGGGAACTGGGGAGGGAAGGAAAAACAGATAGGCCACTCGTAGAGCATGATTAACGACCATGCTAAGTCGAAAACAGACAAAGAACGAAAATAGGGGGATCAACAGAGTAATCATCAGCTTGCACTTGGCAGACACTCATGACTCGCTTCGCTCATCTCTTAGTAACCCTCAGCATCCTGCTTCTTCCTCAGGTCATAAACGTTCAAAGCCTCTTCCGCAGCCTTGACACCAGAAAGAGCCATGGCCCCAAACGTTGGACCCATTCTGTTGTGCGAATCGCACTCACTCAGCTCCATGCCCGCACAAACAAGACCCGGGAACACTTCTCTGGTGTTCTTGACAATCGAGTCCTCAGCCTTGTTCATGTCAAGACAGCCCATCTGGTTTCTCTTGATCAATCCAAGCGACGACAGTCTTTTGACACAGAAAGCACCCATTGGACCGTCGTGACCAGTGCACGAGATGATAACCTTGGCATTGATCGTGTTTGGATCCATACAAGACTGGTCGTCGTGGTGCATCGAGACCAACGTCCAGTTGGTCACGACACCAGCGACTCTAGTCTCGCCTGACTCTGTAGTTCTCGTGATCAGATCCTCAACACAAGTGGCATTGAACAGCTTCACGTTTGGCAGAGCCAACACTTTCGAACACAGAGTCGTGATGAACAGAGCCGCGTGTTTGACAACGACATAGTCGCCCTCGTCCTCGTACTCGAGACCAAGCTCTCTGATAAACGAGTCCGCAGGCTTTCTCAGCACCATTGCCGAGAAAAGCTGGCCTCCAAGGAAACAGCCACCGCCAACAGCCACATTGGCCTCGATGATGGCAATCTTGAGGTCTGGTCTCGCTTTTGCCAAAGTGTACGCAGCACTCAGTCCTGCCGAGCCTGCACCAACAATCACAACGTCCGACTCTGCGTACTTGTCCAAGTCGGCAAAGTATCTCTTGGTCATGGCACGCGAGACAGTCGACTCTCTGATCGGCGCAAACTTGAAAGTGTCCCAGTCGTAAACCGAAGGAACGGCCTTAGCGACCGGCGACTGTGCATTGAACACGTTTGCGCCCTTCAGTGACAGGACTCTGTCCTGTTCGGTTTGCGTGATAACAGTTGTAGGTGCCCTAGAAGGAGTTAGTATGGGATCAGTGGGAATGAGGGGAGCTTGCAAGCACTGCAAAGCACTGCTTGGCTCCCCCCATCATTGCATTTCCTTTTCGCTAGCATTAACTAGATCAAGTTCCTACCGTATAATCTCAGCCTCAAAGAGGCACCGGTAATGCACAAATGTATGGGAAATGGGACTAACCATTTGAAAGGACGGTGGGAAACTCAATGTAAGGAATAAATAAGCCAAAAGCCAGACGGCACTGCCGTTGCTGCTTATGGGACATACATTATAATCTCTGAAGTCTTTGCTAGTTAGTTAGTGTTGATAGAGAAAGCTGTGCAGTGAATCATACCTGGAGTAATAGTTCTGGCTTTTATAGCGACAAACTGTTTTTGCTTGAGGAAGAAAAGAAGAAAGAAAGCAAACGCAGCTAAACAGGCTCCGAGATCCTCAATTTAAACAATTGAGGGGAACCAAAACAAGCAACTTGGCAAAGGTTTGCCGACACGTTGTGTGGTAGCAAACCATTTCTTACTGGCTGGCTCACTCGCATCCGGTTGCATGTGTTTATCCCCACACAAAAGCACGGCCTACATCGCCCCAGAAACTGTCAATCGCGTGCGGGTAATCCTTTTCCGAGGGGTGCGGACTTAATTTCTCGGGGCACAGACCAACTAAAATTCGGCCGCACAGCCACTCTCTGAGTCATCAGGGGATTGACAGGTGGGATCGAATCGCGGCGTTCGGGAAGCTACGGGACGAGCCAATGAAACGCACCAGCGAGCCACTGGCGTGCGCACCAGCACCACTTACGAGGCGTTGCATTGACCAAACCAAGCAAGTCAACCACTTGACTCTGGCGAGATTATCGAGGCTTTTGGGGCGTTGCGGCAAGACTGCCAGGATGTAGGGTTGCTCAGGACAACACTGCGCCGGTAGGCTAGAGAACAAACTGCAGGTGGGTGGAGTGTTCTGGCCACTGTCGTCCGGCAATGGTGTAGTTTAGGCTAACCATAGCTGATATTGAATGATGAATTTTCACTTTCTCGAAATTTTTCAACTTTTCATTTTTTTTTTATTTTTTTTTCCTCTCTTGATTATTTACTCGAGGAAGTTTACCCCGGTTTCTCGTTAGAGGAGTGGCGATAGCACCTTTTGGTGGTGCAGAGATGTATTGACCGATTGTGGCAAAAAAAAAAAAAAAAGCGAGATTCCAGATCATCAAAAACCGCTAAACATTACCGTTCTTTGCATCCTTCCCACCTCCCATCAAGTTACATTCTGTTCTTCAATGCCACCGGAATTACCCCCGTCGTGGCCCTCAAGTCAATTCAATCTGGCAGAGCCGCTGGTGGCAAAACTGGCGTCCGTGTTCCCGAAAAACGGTAGAATCACTGCACACAACGGCTCCATCGTCCCGAAAACCGATATCGTCGATCTCGAAACTCTCTACATCGAGGCGCCGTACATTCTCTTGCCGTCATTCGAAATTCAAAAGCTGGTTGAGGTGGGCAAGTGCTGTTGTTATTGCGGTGAGGTGCTCAAAGTTTACGATAAAGGCCGGCTGAAAGACTCAGCCGGCAATTCCAATCTTACAGACGAAAAACATGCCCGCTATCTCAACGGCTTAGATTGCAACGACTGCAACCAACGCTGGTGTTCGCAGGCATGTCGAAAATTGGATTTCTCACACGCTTTTCTCAACCATCTTCCTACAAACAAGGCAATGACAAATCAGCTAGTGAGCTCGAATGGCTCGAGACTGGTGCTGGTTTACGACAAATGGACAGCTTTCAAGAGACACTTGACCGAAAAGAAACTGGATCTTGTTTTTTACACCTTCCGTATCATTCTGCAGCTGTTCAGTGAGCCTTCTCTTGTGGATCAGTACCGGAGTCTGCGGAAAATCGAGCAACAGGATCAACTAATTGAGTATCTCAACTCCACCACAGAAACTCCTGTTGATTATGCTGAGACTTTCAAACTTTTGACAGCTTGTTTCAAGAAGATTGAAGTTTCTTATGAACTATTTCTCGAGTACATGGCTATTTTCAAGCTCAACAGCGTGGACAATGCGATCTATTTGATCACAAACAGCGTCATGACACCTGTATCAGATGAAGCCAATTGCGTGATCACTTTGTACGATGATCATGAAAATGGTCAGGTGTACGAGGATTTCAAGATCGAGTCTGTGAGTGAAAACTCTGTGAAGCTTGTTAAAGAGACGCATCGCGAGTCGCAAAAAAAACCGATTTTCACCAATCACCTCAAGATTGGCAAAAAGTTGCTCAAAGTTTCCAATAACGAGACTCTCCGGGCTCGAAAACCGGTGAAAGCTGCGTTCTTGGCAGACACGGCGTCTGCTGCGTGTATGGCGCGAAAGAGTTCGTTATCATCTGGGGAGGATCGGCCATTGTCTGCGAGATCTGCATCGTTTTCCACCGAGCTCCCGGTCCCGAAAACGAGCAAAAGGACGGCATCATTCACGTCCTCGGGGAACTCCTTTGGTGAGGGAATCATCAAGTACAACCGGGAGCAGATTCGAGAGATGTTGGCGGAGATGTCTGTGGAGGACGACGAAGAAGGGGACGAAGAGGAGGAGGACGAGGATTATGCGGTTTGCTCGCGTCGTACAATGGTGCGTTCAGGCGATCAAGGGGCGGACGGCGAGTCGTTTGAGTTGCAGGTTCCGGAGACTTTTGGCAGGGATCGGCGGAAGAGTGTACGGTTTGATGAGAATGTGAGTAGTATCGAATGACCAAGGACTGTCACAGGTCATCGTTTGCAAGTCATTGGCAATAGCACGGGGTGCTTTGATCGATGTGTTTTATAGGCAGGTTAGTAAATGTGGATAAGGAAACGTTAGAGAATAGAATGTTGCATGAAACATGAGTGAGTCGTTCGCTCGTCGTACGCTCGTGCGAACGAGAGTCACAGAGCAGAGCATGTCAGACTCGGTACACTCATTGAAGGTGTGCTTACAACGTACTCGCTCACGACTCGCTCCGCTCGTCGTTCGCTCTTCGCAGTTGCGTCGATCGACGCAACCGTCCGCCTTCGCTCGTCGCGAGCAAATGACTCAACTCACTCGTGAACACACGCGCTGGAAGCGAAGAGAGTCTTTTTTGGCAGCGAGTCGGGCACGAAGTCTATTGTTAGCTGCAACCGCGAGCGTTGCTCGAGGCAAAGCAAACAATGTTCTTTTCCCTCGCTGCCGGTGCAAATGAGTCGCCTCGAACGTTATTTGCTCGTCATTCACTCCCGTCATTAGTCATTCGGGCATGTTCTATTTCCCCTTTAGTGTATTTCATGCACAAAAAACCGCTTGAAGAAAAGATAACTTTTCGCTCAATAGCCGCACACTGCTCAGAACAATGCACGCTGGATATTTTTTCCTGATAGTGCGAGATAAATTCCGCGTACGGCAGGTTGTGCATTGTTGTGGCGGCTGGGAGACTGGCTGCATGCTGCATGGTATTGTGCATTTCTGTTATCAGGCCGCTTCTATTGTAAAAAACTTTTACCCGTGCCAGCTGATAACCGCGATATCGGGCCAATCAAGCAGCACGAGACCACGGGTGTGGTCGCTGCTGCATTTGGAATGGTCCATAGATTTCTATGGAGTTAGTAAAGTCAGGGCACGAGCCAATTTGAGAGGCAACCCGAGTATAAATACCCGACGAGGGGTCCAGCAGAAAAAAAAACACACTTCTGTCGTGTGTTTGTTTTTTTTTTTTTTCCTCCTTATAGTTTCTCGTCAAGTTTGTCAGTAGTATCAAATTATCGTCACAATGCAGGACTCTATGACTACTGACCTCACTGCCGAATACGACAAGGCCGACCTTGTTTGGGTCATGGTCTCGGGTATTCTGGTGTGGATTATGATTCCCGGAGTTGGTTTGTTGTACTCTGGTTTGTCGAGAAAGAAGCACGCTCTTTCTTTGCTTTGGGCTTCCCTGATGGCCATCTGTCTCGTGTCGTTCCAGTGGTTTTTCTGGGGTTACTCGCTCACGTTTGGTCCTGGTTCGTCTGTGTTTTTGGGTTCGCTCGACCAGTTCTGTCTCAAGGGTGTTCTCGGTGACGCTAACGGTTCCGCTCTGCCGGACATTGTCTTCTGCTTCTTCCAAGGTATGTTTGCCATGATTACCGGATGCATCATGCTCGGAGGTGCTTGTGAGAGAGCCAGACTCGGTCCAATGATGGTGTTTTTGTTCCTGTGGATGACTGTTGTGTACTGTCCTGTTGCCATGTGGACATGGAACCTGAACGGATGGCTCAACACTCTTGGTGCCTACGACTTTGCCGGTGGAGGACCAGTCCACCAGGCTTCTGGTTTCGGTGCTCTCGCTTACGCTCTCATCTGCGGTAAGAGACACGACCCTGTTGCTTCGTCGGGTCTGCCAAAATACAGACCTCACTCTGTGACTTCTGTTGTTCTTGGTACTGTTTTCCTGTGGTTTGGCTGGTTTGGCTTCAACGGAGGTTCTTCTGGTGACGCTTCTCTCAGAGGTTTCTACGCCTGCGTGAACACCAACTTGGCTGCTGCTTGCGGTGGTCTGACCTGGATGTTTGTGGACTATTTCAGATGCGGTCGTAAATGGACCACCGTGGGAATGTGCTCGGGTGCTGTTGCCGGTCTCGTGGGAATCACTCCTGCTGCTGGTTTCGTTCCTATCTACTTTGCTGTTCCAATCGGTGTGATCACGGCCATTGCATGCAACTTTGCCGTTGACCTCAAGAACGTTATCGGCATTGACGATGGTCTCGATGTGTGGTGTTTGCACGGTGTTGGAGGATTCACTGGAAGTGTCCTGACGGGACTTTTCGCTGCTGACTACATTATCAGCACGGACTATGGTGTGACGGGCAAAGGAGGATGGTTGAACCACCACTACAAGCAACTTGGATACCAATTGGCCGCCTCGTGCTCGATTGCACTGTGGTCGTTTGTGGTGACCTCCATCCTGTTGGTTGCCCTCAACTTCATTCCATTCCTCAAGATCAGATTGAGCGAAGAGGAGGAGGAGCTCGGAACTGATGCTGCCCAGATCGGTGAGTTCACCTACCAGGAGTCGAGAGTGTACATTCCTGAGCCAATCAGATCGATCAAGAGCATTCCAGGCACCAAGACAACCAAGTCTAATGAGCAGGATGCTAACGCTGTTCCGCTTCCAAACAGTGAGGAGAAGCTGGATATTTGATTTGCGTGTCGGCCGCGCACTTGTGCAGTGGCGAGCGCCCCCGCTCGTTCGTGTAATAATTTTAATTCAAAGAGGCAACAACGGAGTCAACAGTGGGCATGGCTGACTGTTGATGAAGTGCGAGTTGTTTCGATAATTTTGCGAATCAGAAAGTAGGCTCCCAACGAGCGTAGCAAGTGGGATACTCCGTCGCTCTGTTTATGTCTTCAACTCAGGAAGAAAGAGTATCTTCACAGAGGTGGCGGCTTCTCAGGCATTGGTTTCATCTGAACAAAAGTGCCACAATTGACCCCCATTTCTGGTCATTTACTCCTTGTTATCAGCTCCGCATCTTCACACTTCGCGAAGTGTCATTTTTCTCCACAAGGAAAACAAAAAATTATTTCCCTCTTTTGTTTCCCTTGTTTGGAGTTTTCTTTGTCTTGTTTTGTGTATTTGTTTATTTGTCCTGTTCTTCCCGCTCATTCTGCCTTTCTCATGAACTACAAGTCCCGCAGTCAGAACTCTGCGAGCTTTTGCCTCTCGAAAGACCTAAAAATACCGTTCAGGTTCAGAGTGCAGAATCTCTCGGGCTTCACGCAACGACTGGCGACCTTGGCTAACGAAACAGACTCCGCCGATGACGCCACCTCCACTATCATCCGTGCGCGCCTGCGCGGCCAGCCGGAGTACGAGGTGTTTGGACTCACACACATCGAGTCCGCTGGGAAACAACTCACGGTCCCAATAAGAACCAGTCTCAAGTACTCAGTCGAAGAGGCCAACGAGGTCGGTTCAGCCCCCGCCGACTGGAACAGACTCCCCATTGACTACAGCCAGCTGCTGCTCGACAGCCGTCTTGTGCTGCGGTTCTTCATCTACGGGCCCAAGACAGGGTCCGAGCGCAAGATCGGAGAGTGCGGCATAGACCTTTTCGATTCTCAGAGTTGCACCCTCCGAAAGGGCCTACAGAGGTTGAAAGTTAGGCTTCTTGATGGCAAAGAAGAGTTCCCAGATGCTGAACCTGACGCCTTCGTTGGCGAGGCCGCCGAAAGAGAACCCCGCACATCGAATCGCGACAACTCGGTTGACTGGCTCGACCAACTAGCCCATCGCAAGCTCGAACAACTCGCTGTTCGCGACTCCCAACGCCAGCGCCAGCACATGCTTATCGCTAACAAGACAGGCGCGGTTTTTGCCAACGTGGAACTTGCGCAGTTTGAGATCCCAATCGTGTACTCCGACGTGAAGTATGCAACTCTCAGCATTACAACGGCAGAATCGCACGTGTTGAACGCAGCAGCAAACCCGTCCGCAAGCACACCCGGATCCAATACCAGCGCCACCGCCGCACTCAACGACATGCGTGCGAGCAACCTGCGCGAGTTGCAACAAAACAGCACTCCCGCGCTGTTTGACCCGGATCAGTACCGCTCGGAGCTGATCGAAGACCCTATCGAGTCCAAGTTCCGTCGACTGGAGCGTACACATCAATCATCTGCGCTTGACAAGGACGTCAAGCCAACACTCAAGGTGCGCACAGAGCTTGCACAGATTCTGCGCAAGCAATTTTTCCAGAAACTGAGCCAGAAAGAGCGCAATATGATCTGGAAGTTCCGCTTCTTCCTGCTCAACAGTCTTATTTTAAACCGCAACACTGCTCAGCTTAACAACTTTGCCATCAACTTTATCAAATGTGTGGACTGGGACGACGACTTCGAGGTGAAGGAATTCCTTGGCATGATTGACCATCTGGGCGCCGCAAGCGCTCCTGCCGGTTCAGGTGCCGGCGTCTTTGTACGCGAGCTGGATATAGTCGATTGTCTTGAGCTTCTCGGTGCCAACTACAACAACCATATTGTTCGCAACATGGCGCTCGAGAGACTGCGGCTCGCGTCCAACGCCGAACTCGAGGCTTATATGGTTCAACTGGTGCAGTGTGTCCGTAACGAAGCGGAATATGTCGACCCACACACTGACATTGATGATGACGTGGATGCTGGGGTCAGTGGTGGTGGCGGCGACGACCTCGGCGACCTTGATGACTCAACGTACACCGCCACTTCGAGCGACTACCAGCTCGTCAACAATGCCGACGACGACGATCCTGTTGTACGTCTTCTCAATAGTTCAGACTTGCTCAATCAAAACAAGCGGCTTGCGGATCGGCTTCCGAAGCTGGGCTCGCCGCTTGCCAATTTTCTCATCGACCGTGCGCTTGATTCGCCTCAGCTTACGAACTTCCTGTACTGGCATCTCAAAGTGGAAGTGGACGAAGAGCGCTCTCGGCGGCGAAGCGGTACTCCGGCGCCGGTAGCTACGGTGACCGGTGACCACGACGCGGTTCCCGATGTTCAGCAGGTGCAGCCACGCCAAGATGGCCGTGGAACACGAAACGTACTTTTGCGGACGTTGCTGCATCTCGTTGTGCGGCTGAGTCTTTGTGAGAAAGGTTGTGAGAAAATCCATGTTTTGCGGAGCCAAGTGGACTTGATCACACGGATCCACAACATTTCAATGACGATCAAGAAGGACTGCAAGAAGGAGACGACTCCTCGCAAGATTGAGATTCTCAAGAGTCTGCTTGTGGAGAAATATCGGTCTGTGGGTTCGAAATCAAAGGATTCAACGCTCACGGAGTTTTCTCCAATCTATTTGCCATTGGACCCTGACGTTGAAGTGTGTGGGACCATTACGGAGGAATCGAGCGTTTTCAAGAGTAGTCTTAATCCTCTCAAGATCACTTTCAAGACTGCTGATGGGTCACGGTATCCGGTGATGTACAAGATTGGAGACGACTTGCGCCAGGATCAGTTTGTGGTGCAGATCATCACATTGATGGAGAAGATATTGTTGAACGAGAATCTGGATATGAGGTTGAAACCTTACAAGATTATGGCACTTGGTCCTGTTGAAGGTTTGATTCAATTTATTCCAAACTCGTCTCTGTCGTCGATTCTGCAGAAATACAACTCGATCCTGACGTATCTGCAGGTGCACAACCCTGACGCTTCGTCTCCGCACGGTGTGCGGCCCGAGGCGATGGACAACTACGTCAGATCGTGTGCAGGGTATTGTGTTGTGACGTACATTTTGGGAGTAGGTGACCGGCATCTTGAGAATTTGCTTCTCACCAAAGATGGGTTTTTCTTCCATGCGGACTACGGGTACATTCTTGGACAGGACCCAAAACCGTTCCCGCCACTGATGAAGCTGCCGATCCAGATTATAGAAGGAATGGGTGGTTTGGGAGATGAGAACTACAAGACATTCTGCAACTATTGTTTCATCACGTACATCACCTTACGCAAGAATGCGTCGTTGATCTTGAATATTTTCCAGTTGATGATTGACTCGTCGATCCCGGTTTTGAAGACGTCCAACATTGATGGTGTTTCGAACGAAACGGAGAAGTTTGAATTGATTTGGAAGATCGAGGAGAAGTTCATGTTGGAGTTGAATGATGAGGAGGCTGTTCTGCATTTCCAGAATTTGATCAACGATAGCGTGAATGCGTTTTTGCCGGTGGTGATTGATAGGTTGCACAGTTTAGCGCAGTACTGGAGGGCTTGACGACCGCAGTTGAGAGAAGGAGTTGACGATTGAGAGAGGACGGTTTGAGTGAATTGATTATAGAGTAGCACTGGGATATCCGAGTGCATGTGGAAGTGCAGAATGCAATTCATTGCAAGCTGCTCGTCGGTCAACCAGTTTTTGTGTGAAGATGTATTAATATGTACAGTGTATATCAATTAGAGTGCGACTCTAGCCGAGATCAAGTGAGACACAAGCTACGCGAGCAAATCAGAAGTCGCAAGCTGAAGAGTGAATCACGAGCGAATGACTCGCTTCGCTCGTCGTTCGCTCGTCGTTTGCTTACTTCAGTAAGTCCCTCCTCGTCTCCTTCTTCCTCAAGATAACCTCCTTAATGTAAACCTGAAGAGCCTTTGACCGTGAGACTGTGTATGCGAATATCAAATTTGAGGCAGTATTTTTCGAGATCCCAGCCAGATGTTCGTCAACCTTAGTGTTGAAACTGGCCATGTCTATTTTTGGGCTTTTAGAAGCAACTTCCACGAGTTTGCTTCGAAGAAAACCGTACTGTTTTGCCGTCACGTCGCCGTGAAACTGCCCGTTAATGTACAGCTGCTTGATTTCAGGTCGTGAATCGATGTGTTTCTCGAAGCGTTGCAAGACTTCGTCCAGATCGTTTGACTTGAACAACTCTTGAGCTTTTGGGAATCTGATCTTTCCAGTGTAGATCGTGCTAACAAACGATAAAACGTGCAACTGCCGCTTCATGTCCTGTTCGATCTTGTAGTAATTGTCGCTGGTGAGCCGCAGAGCCCAGCAATCGCGCCGCAGTTGCACCCACTTGTACGAGTGACGCAGAAACGTGCCTCTCACGTTTTGCTCGTACAACTCTTTGCGGTTTCCAGTGCGTGCGAAAAGGTCGTTGTAACCTTCTATGGTATCGAATTCGACGTAGTTGATGTCTCCGTCGAGCGGAGCGGGTCCCGGGGTGCGTTTACCCGAGTTGTCTGCACCAAACAGACCGGCCAGCTCTGACGGAGGCCGGCGTCCGTCGAGCGTCGGGCGCAGGTCGATTCCTGTTTCCGACGCGTCGACGAAATCAACGACAAAACACCGTTCTTTCTGTGCGTGCAGTCGGAGTCCCCGGCCCAGCATCTGGATGAGGAGCTGGCGCGATCGGGTGGGGCGAACAATGAAGATCGAGTCGATGTTTGGGATATCGGTTCCCTCGGTGAACACGCCGCAGTTCATGAGAACGGGGATTTCTCCACGGGAGAACGCCGCCACGAGTTTTTCACGGTCCAGTTTGGTGGTGCTGCCCGTCACGTACTGAGCGTTGATGCCGTTGACACGGAACAAGCGCGCGAGTTCGGCCATGGCGTCGATGTTGATGCAGAAAAACAGCGACGACCGCAGCTTACGCAGGTCACGGAAGTGCAGATACGTGCGGAGCACGAGCTGGTTGGTTTGTTCGGTGTTGACGACTTCTGCGAGCGAGTCGAGTCGATAGTCGCCGTTCGACCCGACCTCGACGTCGGCGAGACTGAACGACGCAGACACTTTGGCCCAGGAGAAGTCGGTCAGGTAGCCCTCTTGGATCAAGTCACGCAGCCCTTTGTCGAACACCACCTCGTCAAACACCTTTTTGAGCGGGATCCTGTCGTGTCGTTTCAGCGTCGCACTGAACCCAATCACCGCCACATCTGTGTGTGGCTCGTGGCACCCAAAGTGGCGCAGCACGCGCAGGTACGAGCTCGAGACTCCGTGGTGGCACTCGTCGACAATGATCGCCTTGTACAGGTCCGGGTCGTACAGCTCGAGCCGGCCTGCGCTCTTGGCCAGCGTCGGGACAGACGCCACCACCACGTCGACGTCGGCCGCGTGTGTGGGCTTGAACTTGGCCATGTCCATCTCCACCTTGTAGTGCGGGTGTGCGTTTGAGATGGCCCGCACAGCCTGTTCGGCGAGCTCTTTGCGGTGCACCAGCACGAGCGTGCGTGCTCCGCGGGTGCGTGGGTTTGGCGGGATCCGGGCGAGCAGCTGTGAGAAGATCACCGTTTTTCCGCCTCCGGTCGCGAGACTCACGGCGATTCGCCTCACTTTAGGGAGCGCGTCGAGACAGCTGGCGATGCAGTCGTTTTGGTAGCTTCGGAGAGTCGGTGCCGCGGGCACCGCGGGCACCGCAGGCGCCGCAGGCACCGCAGACCCAGCAGACGCCGCTGCCGTGTTGATAGCCCGTCTCAATACTCTCCACATGCAGCGATGAACGTCGATGTCACTAAATCAACTAAATTTTTTTTTTGGGCCTCACTTTATTTTTTCCTTCCTCTAAACATGTAGTTGATTTTTTTTTTTTTAGTTTTCCTCTCTATGTTTTCCTCTCTGCTTGTTTTGCTTGCACCAGTCCACCCCGCAATGCACATTTTCAAGCCCCTGCTCTGGCTGTTTGCGTGCCAGTGTGCGCTGGCGGCCAACGCGACCGCGCCGGCGGACTCGGCCGAGCCCAGACACACCAACAACTGGGCTGTGCTCGTCTCGACGTCGCGGTTCTGGTTCAACTACAGACACATGGCCAACGTGCTCAGCATGTACCGCACGGTGAAGCGGCTCGGGATCCCGGACTCGCAGATCATCCTGATGCTCTCGGACGACATCGCGTGCAACCCGCGCAACGCGTTCCCCGGGTTTGTGTTCAACAACGCCGACAGACAGCTCGAGCTGTATGGCGACAACATCGAAGTGGACTACCGCGGCTACGAGGTGACGGTCGAGAACTTCATCCGGCTGCTGACCGACCGGTGGCCCGAGGAGCAGCCGAGGTCGAAGCGGCTGCTCACGGACGAGAACTCCAACATCTTCATCTACATGACGGGCCACGGCGGCGACGAGTTTCTCAAGTTCCAGGACTCTGAAGAAATCTCTTCGTACGACATTGCAGACGCTTTTGAGCAGATGCACGAGAAAAAACGCTACAACGAAATTTTTTTCATGATCGACACGTGCCAGGCAAACACCATGTACACCAAGTTCTACTCGCCCAACATCCTCGCCGTCGGCTCCTCGGACCTCCACGAAAGCTCCTACTCGCACCACTCCGACACAGAGATCGGGGTCGCCGTCATTGACCGCTTCACCTACTTCAGCCTCGAGTTCCTCGAAAACGTCGAGAAGGACTCCAAACTCACGCTCCAGGACCTCGTTGACTCGTACACGTTTGAGAAGATCCACTCCAACGCGGGCGTCCGGACCGACTCGTTCCAGCGCAACCTCTCGGAGGTGCTCATCACCGATTTCTTCGGCAACGTCCAGCGCACCGTCGTCGACAATGTCGAGGACGACCTCTTGTACCTCACGAACCACGACCAAGCGGGACGGCTCGCTATGCTGCCAGACCCGCTCGCAATGGCCGTTTCGCCGCGCCAGTCGAATGAAACAGCCCGGATCGCGAACGAGCAGACCGGCCGTGTCATCAGGATTGGCCAGACGGAGAATTCTGTTGGTTATCGAGAAGTGGGTTGGATTTTGTTGATTTTGGCGCCGGTGGTTGTTATGTGGAGGGTGTGCAGGATCTGACGAGCAAAGGACGAGCAAATGACGAGCAAATGACGAGCAAATGACGAGCAAATGACGAGCGGAGCGAGTCATTTGCGAGTCATTTGCGAGTCATTTGCGAGTCATTTGCGAGTCACTTGCGAGTCGTTTGCGAGTCGTTTGCGAGACCCGAATGAGTGATTTGCGAGACCTGAATTAGTGATACGCTCGTCGTGATTCGCTCGTAAGTAAATCTACTCACTCACAACTCACTCACGACTCGCTTCGCTCGTCATGGGCTCCTCCACCATTCAATCAAACGACCACTTCACCCAAGCGAAGCCCGACGAGCAAGCAAGTCGTTTGTTACACTTATTCGAGCAAAGCGAGTCGCTCGAGTTGTGAGTGAGCACATTTAAAGAGAGCTTGAAGAGCCTCGACTCGCTAAATGAGTCATCATAAAGGATCCACGAGCAATTTACTCACGACTCATAAACGATTCAGACACAATTCACTCACGACTCACAAACGACTCGCTTCGCTCGTCGTTCGTGAGTCGCTCGTCCTTCGCATACATAAACCAATCCATACCCTGCCCACTATCTATCCTCGCAAAACCCAGAAAATACCGACTCCATGAACCTCCCTGCCACCGAATAACACTTGGACGACCCCCATTGTTGCAGTTTGGGCCGCAAAAACGCCCCAATGCTCGTGTTCTCAAACGAGGTGCTCAAAACAACGCCAATCAGCCCGACGCTGATAGACAGCTTGAGCAGCAGAGACAGGTTGTGGCTGCGCAGCGACAACCAACTGTTTCGCCTTGTGCTCTTGCTGTGCTTGCTTTGCTTGCTTTGCTCGCGTGCAGCCTCAAGTGCTGCCTCCCCCTGCCGCCGCTGCTGCTCGGCAATTTGCTCGGCAATTTGCTCGGCAACCTGTTTTTGCAGCAACTGCTCGCTCACGGTGCTATCGCGTAGCACCGAATACCGCGACAGACGAGCGGTCTGTTTGAGCGAGGCGGGCGGAACCTCGTCCATGTACCGCAGGCTGAGCTGCAGAATGTTGAACACCTCGAGCTTGGAGTCGATCGAGTTGGTGGCATTGAGATTGTTGTTGATCAGACTGTTGAGGATCACGTGGACAAAGTCTTTGTTGTAGAACTCAACCTCGTCGGTCAGCGTGTCGTCGCTCGAGAACGAGCCGCCCGACAGCTCGTCGAGGTCGTTCAGCACGTCGTCTTTGTAGTACAGCAGCAGCGACATGTAGATGTAGAGGGTCAGGTTCGGGTCGTTCTTCACAAACAGAAAGTCCCATACGAGACAAAGGTCGTCAAACTTGTACAGGTCGTGCGCAAACAGCGAGATCACCGAGCTGAGAGCATACAGCGGCTCAATCGAGCCGATGATCCGGTGGAACTTGGCATCCGTGCGCGAGAGCAGCTCCGGAATCAGCACCAGTTGTCCAACACTCGAGCTGATGCTCGGTAACATGTGGTCGCGCAAAAAACCGAGAGTCACGTGACGCAAAAATTTATATGCGAGCTCGTCATCTTCAGCGAAAACTAGCACCACCACGGCCGCAATGTCGTGGTAGCCCTGGTAGTAGTTGAGTTCGGGCGTTGTTCGGAGCACACGGGTCACTATGTCGGTGAGACGGCGGCGCAGGTGTGCGAGGCATTCGGTGCTCGCATCTTTCGGGAAGTAGATGAAGGAGCGCTCGACGTCTTTGGCCAGTTGTTCCTCGTCGCGGTGGCGCGGCAGCTGTCGCCAGCTCTCGTCAGCGTCGCCGTGGGTGGCCACGCCCAGCAACTGCGGCCACACGCGGGCGCGCAGCTCGCTGTTGATCGCGCCGTCCCTCGTCGTGGCCAGCAGACGGAGCAGCTCAATGTCTTCGAGCCCGAGCGCCGCCTCAAAGCTCTTTATCTTGAAAGCCAGGTTCTCCTTCGACAGCGGTAGCTCGTTGAAGAGCGACTTGCCCACGTCGCCGAGCTCCATCTCGATCCACTCGGGCTGCGACTGCGTTTGTGTGTGTGCGCTGTGCATCGGCAAAAAACACCCTGCGAGACTTTCCTGTGCAATTCACTGTGCACGCTGTTTACCTGTCTGTGACAACTGCTTGAGTTTGCCTGCTGCTGGTCCGATTGACCCGAATCTTGGCTCGCTTTCGGCTTCATTCACAGCAAAATTGTCTCTATTTTTTTTATGAAACGGCTTTTGCTGTGCTGCACACGCCGAGAATGGCAGAAACGACAAAATAGAAAAAAAATAAAAAAAAAATATAGAAAGCCTCAAAAAAGATTAGAAAGCTCTCTCTCTCTCTTGATCTCCCCTTTTTTGACTGATTGTACTCCCCCCATCATGTCTGCACTTCGCACAAACAAGACACAGTACTCCTTCGGCAGCCCGCTCGGCGGCGGCAGGTTCAGCTGCGTCGTCCGTGCGGATCTCGACCGCGAAGTCGGCCAAAACCACAGCCCTATCGCTGTCAAGATCTCCGAACCTGAAGACGATAAACCGCCCCACAGCATCCGCAACGAGCTCCACATCCTGCAACAGCTCGCCAAACACCCCAGTCACCCCAACGTCGTCCCGCTGCTTGCGTACTACCAAAACACCATCGAAATTGGACTCGCGTTCCCGCTATACGAATACGACCTGTCAGCAGTGGTCAAGCGGTACACGAAAACGAAAACGGCGCTCGACCCAGCCAACGGCGGGCTCGTTTTCCAGCGCTCTAACACCCTCGAGGTCCGTCACATCGTTCAATTGCTCACGGGGCTCCTGCGAGGACTCGAGTTCATCCACAGCCATGGAATCATCCACAGAGATATCAATCCAAACAACGTCATGTTCAGCTCCATCGAAAACACCCTCGAACCAGTCATCATAGATTTCGGTATCAGTTTCCTCGAACCAAACAACAACGGCCTAGAATCCCCAGATAACAAGATCACAGACATCGCAACCGGCTACTACAAGGCGCCTGAACTGCTGCTCTCGGTCAGAAACTACTCCAATAAAGTCGATATATGGTCTGTCGGCGTCATTCTCATGCTCGTCGCTAGCAATGACCTCCAAACTCCCTACTCAAAAGACGCACAGTACAGCGACCTCGCACTGCTCTCCTCTATATTCAACACGTTCGGTACACCACCTCCAGACTGGAATGAGGTACAAAACTCACGCTCTTTCCAAGCAATGAACACAGAATTCTTCAAAAAAGATCGCCAACCTTCAGAAAAATTGCTCCAAAAACTCCAATCTGAAAAAACTTGCATCGAGGTCTTCAATAAAATGATGCTTTACGAAAGCGCAGACAGATTGTCTGCCACCGACGCGCTACAATTGCTTGCCAAAAACGGCTACTCCTCATAATACTAATAGTCATCATCATCTCTCGTTAATCAATTGTACAACCTTTGCTAGATTCGCTATTTTCCTCCGTTCCACAACTGAGCCAGCTTCTTTTCGCTGTCTGATATCGTCCGCGTGCTGCCATCAATCTTGGACGCTAGATATTGCAACCGCCCTTTGAACAGGTTCGAGTACTCAACAGCCTGATACTTGGCAACTTCATCCTCCCATGCTTGCACCTTCGCGCGCTCTGCCTTGATCAAAGTGCTCAAGTACTCCGTCTCCAACGAAATGAAAATCCGCTCTTCGCCAACCATATTCTCAAACGCAAGCTTGTAGATCGGTTTTGCAGGCTTCACCTCCTTCACCAGCCCTTTCTCACGAATAATCGTAATCAATTCAGCGTTTTCCATCGCCTGTAGAATCTCAAACGTCCCGTTCTTGAACAATGGAAGACCACAGATCTCTCTGTACGAGAGCTTGTCCTTTGCTGCCAACAACTTGATCAAACACCACGCTTGCGATGAGGTGTATCCTTCGGTACTTCCGCCAGTGAAGAGCTGACTGAGTTGCTCGATCGACTGAGACACAATTCCTTGTAACGCTTCCTTTGGATTCTCGCCCGACTTGATTCTCCTCACAAACATTTGCAGGTCTAACATACGCCCTCCAAACGGTTTCAAAGCCTCAAAAAGTTCGCTCTTCTTCTCGTCTTCCAGTAACTTGGATGTACGTTCGTCACCCTCAAACTGGTGCACAACATACTTCTCCACTGACAGCGTTGACGCGTCGCTCAGCAAACACCGCTTGAAAGGTGTTCCAGGCAACGATCTAGAAAGCGTCTGCAGACTTCCGATATCGTCCGTGATCACAATCACGTGTGCCACATTCAAAGTCACCATGTTGGCTGCCCACTCTGCCAATTCCTGGTACACAAACGCATTAGGATCCTTGGCTTTCTTGGACGCTTGGAACCGATCAATGACAATTACAGGCTTGTCCTGTGGATTTTGTTGCAAGTAGTCATCCTCTTTGGTACTCTCAAGAGTCTTTTGGTTCAGGCTGCGGTACTTGGATAACGAAATGTCTCTCACTGCAGTTCCTGCAAGACCAAGCATGTTTCGAACCTGTGTTTCTTTCGATTCAGATATACCCGACTTTTGGCCCGTCAAACCTTGACTGATGAGGTCAATAAAGGATGAAACAGAGCTGAGCCACGAAAACACAGGGAAGTACCCAATCTCTTCGGCAAAGTTCTTCAAAAACTGTTGTTCTTTGCGAGCCTTGATCAAATGGTCGCAGTCAATGTACAGACAATTTGCGCGGTCTTTCAAAACATGGTCTTGAATCAAGCCTCTCTTTCCCGAGCCCTTAGGACCTTGCACAATAATAAAGGTGTTGACATTTTCGTCAATCCAAAGCTTGATCTCCTTTGCCATCTCGTTGCGTTCCTTCCACATTCCCTCGATCGAGGTGTACAAAGAGCTTTGCGAGTCTCCCGACGAGTTCAAAATACTGGACATACGTCTTCTCGTCGATGCAAACACAGAGCTCATTTGTCTGTAGTAGTAGTTCTTTTCGAGCGAGTATGCGCCTGTGATCTTTTCGGTGATGAAGAAATGCCTGATTGGGTCGAAGATGAACACTGCGACCGCTGCCAGCAGAGCAAAAATCAGTGGAATCGCAATTCTCTGGTGCTTGCCGACGAAATCTGATATGACGTTCACTTTGACCACTGGGATGTATTGAATATGGATAAGGGTGCTACCGACTTGGAGACCCGTGATGCACTGTCTGGCGGCTATCGCCGACCGCGTCGAGCGGTACACAATGGTGGCGAACCTGGTTGTTTCCTTGGCCTCTGGATTCGGCGGGATTATGTCTGCTATGACACCGTACCTGCGGAAAAGCAGGTACAGGTTTTCCTGTGACAAGTCTGGACCTTCGAATGCCACCTTAAGTTTCGGACTTGGGTACCGCCTGAGGTCTTCGATCCACGGCGTTCCCTTCACGGGGAAGCAACGCGGATGCGTGAGAGCGCTGAGAATCCCTGATTCAGCCTTTCTCTCAACGTTTTCCATCACTTTTTTGTTAAACTCCTTGACATTGGTGTCTTCTGGCACCAGGAATTTGACAAACGCACCACCGTCACGTGCCACGTACTTGAAGTCGGTGATGTTCAACTGGAGTGCGGAATTGAGCGTGGCACCGTCGGTGTTGCTCTGTGCAAGCTGGAGCACCTGATTTCGCAGTGACGGTTCGCTTGTGTTGCGCACAAACGAGAGTAAGTACTGTCGGAGGTCCCATCTGCCGGATTTGAATGGCGTCAAATAGTCAAAATAAAACAGCGACTCTTTGTTCTCTTTGAGAATGACACCTGTGTTGTTGACGTTGTCGTCTTCACCAAGCTCGTTGTCCTTTGCGATGGTCTCTTCTGAGATGTGTCTGACGTTTCGAAGGCCAAACGACGCGGGGCGGACGAGTCCACAGCGCAAAAGCTGTGCTGGTCTGAAGCAGGCGTTTTGCTGCACTGCTCGGTGAAACATTGACATGGTGAACGAGTGCTGGACAAAGTGCAATAAGGAAGAGGGAGAAAAGAGGGAACAAAAAAGCTCACGAAATTTGCCCTCAACCATATACATATATATATAAGAGCAAGAAAAAATTATATCAAAATGAAAAATAATATTTAAAAAAAAAAAAAACTAGTTGCACAGACTTATCGTAACGCGTCCTGTTTGGTATTCATCCTCCGCACACAATTATGTCAAACACGCCCGCCACGCCCACCAGCCACGACGCCCTGGCTACTCACGACGGTGCAGAGGGGCTATCCGTACCGGGCCATCTTTCGCTTTTCGATCGGTTCAGAGACGCACATATTGGCCAGCTGATCGGACTTATGGACGACGTCCTTGCGAGCCTCGGCGACCTCGATCGCTCGCTCGAGAGCGCCGTCGCCATCAGCAAAGAGTTCACGTATCTGCAGAACATTTGGGGCGCGTTCTACGACCCGACGCGGATCGAGAGACTGCGTGCACGTGAGGAGGAGGAGCGTATGAGACGGGAAAAGGAACAGGAGCGGGAACAGGAGCGGGAGCGGGATCAGGAACAGGAGCAGGAACAGGGGCCAGCGAAATCAGATCAGCCAATGGCGGATGCCAGCGAAGTAAAAGGGACGGGTGAGGAAAAAGACGCAGATACAAGCGTATTGAGCTTCCAATTTGAAGGACGGATGAGCGATATCAGAGGGTGAGGTGTGAGGTGTGAACCGAAAAAAGATAATTCGATCGAAATGGATCAAAATGGATCACAAGTGGTTGATGGAATAGCTCCCTCGCTGTGCGAAGGGAACTGTCTTCTCGGCGGCCTCAGCCGCCACGATCGTCAGCCGACGCTCTCTCTTTGACTACTCTACTACCCCTGAATGACGTGACGTCATTCGTCGTTTCTAACAAAGCACATTAATGATAATATGAACAAAACCTACTAATATTGGTCCTGTCCACTCACAATAACATCGTTGATCTTCAAGATCATTCTCGTCAGTTGAGTGGCCAAAAGAAGCTGTTGTCTCTTACCGATCAGCGTCTCAATCACAAACAGTTGTCTCATGTCGTTGTTGTTGCTGCCGAGACAATCGACACCCAAGTGCGGGTTCTTCTTCAAAACGTGCTGAGCCTTGAGGTGTGTCAAAGTCTCGATCGGATCAAGACCAGAGTTTTCGGCCAGAGACATTGGAATCACGTCCAAAGCTTGGGAAAACGCTCTGAACGCGTACTGGTCAATACCCTTCTGCTTGTCGGCCTCTTCCATCACCTTGAGCGAGCACGACAGCTCAGCAGAACCTCCACCATACACGATTCTGTTGTCCTTGATCAGGTTGCGCACCACGCACAGCGAGTCGTGCAACGCTCTTTTGGACTCGTCCACGAGCATCTTGTTCGAGCCCCTGATGAGCGCCGTCACGGCGCGCGTGTTGGCGCAGTCTTCGATCACCAACATCCGGTCTCTGGTGGTACCAAACTCAACCTCAGTCACTTTACCTGCGTGGCCCAATTTCGCAGCCGTGAGGTCCTCGAAACGCGGGACAATGCGTCCGTTTGTGGCAATCGCAATCGTCTCAATCTCGGTACCGCCCACCCATCTCACTGCTGGCAGCTCGTTGGTGAGCAGCAAGTGGTTGGCCTCGTCGTCAAATCCCCATTGACAGATCACCAAGTTGGCTCCAGAATCTTTAACGTACTTGATCATTTCCTCAAATTTATCCTGCTCGTAGGTCTGTAGCTTCTTGAACTCCTCGACAGTCGACACCTCCAACTTGTGCTTGGTCTTTGGCTTTGGAGGCTCGAACGGACACGTCAAAATCGCAATCTTGGCGTCCTCCACGTTCTTTGGCATCTGTGGATGAGAGAAATCCTTGTCGATGATCACACCTTTGATCACCTTGGAGTCTTCCAAAGACCCACCCAGCTTTCCTTCCACCTTGATGAGCTCGAAGTCCACGTCTTTTCTCTCGAGGTCTGCAACGTTCAACACCGTCTCGACCGCCATTCTGGCAAACTGGTCATGACACTTGGACACGATTTTCGACCCGAGCGACGTTTTAGCCGCTTTGAACAGCTGCGACTCCTCGTTCAAGTTCGCGTCGAGATCCTTGGTATCGATTTGAACGAGGTCGGCAACGAAGTCGAGGTTCTCGATTGCAATCTTGCACGCCTTGTCGAAGCCGTGGGCAATCTTGATAGGGTGAATACCCTTCTCGATCAGCTCCAACGCCTGGTCCAGCAGAGCGCCTGCCAGCACCACCACACCGGTGGTACCGTCTCCGATCTCGTCGTCCTGGGACTTGGAGAGCTCAACGAGCAACTTGGCAATCTCGTTTCCGAGCTCCATCTGCGACAAAATTGTGGCTCCGTCGTTCGTGATGTTGATTTCCCCGTCGGGCGAGATCAGAATCTTGTCCAGCCCGCGCGGACCCAGCGACGTCTTGAGGATCGACGACACCTGGCGCGCCGCCAGAATGTGTGACTTGACGGCTTCTGTTCCATGTGTTCTTTTTTTCGATCCTTGGTCTTTCACGATGATCAGTGGCCGGCCCATCTCGTCCTGCGCCACAATGGCGTTGGACAGGTCTGGCATCTCCATCATTTGCTGCGACATGTTGCTTGTGGTGGGCTGGAGTGGAGAAGAGAGGAGGTGTGTTTTTTGCCTTTGGGGGAGAATCAACTTGTAGTTTTCTTTTAGAAAAAAAAAATGGGTTCGTTGAACGCGAAAATTTTTTGCAGCGAAGCGCGTCGATCGACGCGACGAGAAGTGCAGTGAAAAAAAAAATAAAAAAAAAAAGTTTTTTTTTTTTTTTTTCCAAAACTTTTCAGAACGACTCCTGATACTATAACCAACTCCCCCTTGCCCCTCCATCTCCGCATCGCCCTCAGATCATCCAACTCCCCTCACAATGTCCGTCGTCGGCTCCCTCATCTTCTGCCAGGACTGCGGAAACCTGCTTGATTCCATCACAAACCGCAGCACGATAGAGTGCAAGCTCTGCAAACGAGAGTACCAGAGCAAGAACTTTGCCAACCTCAAGGTGGTGACGCACACGGCGCCGGACGCGTTCCCCTCGCTGCTCAGATCGAAACAGTCGGTCGTCAAGACGTCGCTCAAGACCAGCGAGGTCGAAGAGGGCGCAACCATCAAGGAAAAATGCCCTCAATGTGGTAACGACGAGATGCAATATCACACGCTCCAGCTCCGTTCCGCAGACGAAGGTGCCACTGTCTTCTACACTTGTACCTCCTGCGGCTACCGTTTCCGTACGAACAATTAGTCCACGCCGAACGATTAGATATATATATATGTTAATGCAAACCTGCATTTTCCGATCACTCTTCGTACATATCCAGAGCCACAACTGCGCTTTCTCTCACCACCTGGTCCTCATCGTTGAGGAAACCTTTCAGGATCGGCAGCACCTCGTCGGTTGCGATCGATCCAAGAGCCTCGGCAGCCTCGTGTCTCACCATTGCGGCCTCCGACTTGTTCCCCAAAAGCTTCACCAACGAACGAACCGTCACCGGGTTGCACAACTGGCCGAAAACGTAGGCGATCTCGTGCTTGAACAACGCAGACTTGTCGGCGAAACCAGTGGCCAGAGCCAGGCACGCCTCGTCGGTGCCGATGTCTCTGAGTCTGAACATCGCACGGTATCTCTCGAACAAAGGCTTGTCCTGATCGTTGAGGATCTCCTTCAACTTCTCAACCTTGTCACCGTCCGCAGCGTCGAGCGGCATAGGAGGAGCCGGGTCGATCGACTCGTACAGCGACGTTTGGATGTTCTCACTCTTGGCCTTCTCCGAGTTCTCCCAGTTGATTCTGCCGATCGCCAACTCGCACGTTTGGCGAATCTCCTCGAGTTCGTTCGGGTCCGTGAAGTATTTGGTCAACAGCGGCAGAGACTCGGTGTCTCCGAGCGCGCCGAGTGCCTCTGCGGCCTCGTGTCGCACCATGCACTGTTGGTTGTTGTCGATCAGAACATCTCTGAGCACTGGAGCAGCCTTGAGGTTCTTCGTCTGGCCGAGAACGTACGCCACCTCGTGCTTCAACAGTTCCGACTCATCTTGGAAACACTCGCTGATGTAATCGATCGCCTTCTGTGCGTCTTCTGGCTTCTCTTTGAACTCGCACCCGATCGACTTGAGGTAGAAAAGAGCTCTGAATCGGCTCGCAAGCTTCACTTCCCCGGATTTGTTCACGAGCACGTCTCTGAGGGTCTCGAGACTCGTTTTTTCGTCGACTTCGTCCCAGGCGTCAGACATGTTGAGTAGTGTTGTGATGGTGTTGGTGTTGAGTGTCCTAAGCGTTGCAAGCCGTGCAAACGTTGTACTGGAGAGACTGAAAAAAATGAAAAAACCCTGAAAAAAAAAAAAAAAAAAATTTGAAATTTTTTTTTTTTATCACCGGATACATGAAAAAAAAAAAAAGGTTAAACGAATCTCAAAGGCAAACAAAGAGAGAGTCAGTAGTACTTTTGTCATTGCAAACGTTAGCGGTATACCCCTATTCACCCCCCACCAAATGTCCTTTGTTGCCGTCGACAGCTCAATTGAAGCCTCCGAGTGTCTCAAAGACTCGCTGCTGGTTCTGCCGCTCGTCACCATCGGAAACGTTCCGCAGCTCTGCGTCGACCTTCTGATCCACAACCTCCCCGACACAAAGCTGGTTGGCCGCCTCAACAGCGACCTTCTCTACCCCTTCTTTGCTCCAGTCGACTACGTCGACGACGGAACCACCGAACAGCCCGACGGCGTTTCGACGCCTCTCGAAGTGTACTACAGCGAATCTGCCAATGTGACACTTGTGCAACAACGCTCGCCTCTGCTACCAAACCAGGCAGCAGATTTCATCCAACTTGTTCTGAAGCCATTTGTGAGGAAAACAGGATTCCGTCAGGTTCTTGTGTTGAACAGCAGCGACGCTGGTCTGCGCACGGACGAGGAACACGCACACGACGTGCTGCTGGTGTCGTCTTCGTCTCTTTGTACAGAGAAAGACCTGCATCGCGACTTCACAAAACTCAGTCTCGAAACGCGGCCGTACCAACTGTACGACGTTTCTCCCAAGACGGTTCCGCTGGCTCGGTATCTGGTTGGCGAGTTGGAGAGCGTTGCTGGCCTTCCACGGCCCAGGATCCTGTCTATGAGCGTGTACGAAGGGGATAACTCTGAGGATGCCAAGTTTTTTGCAACGGCGCTGATGCAGCAGTACTTGCAGGTTCCGCGGGTGGCCACGTGGCGGACCCCAAAGTCGTGGGAGGGTGTCTATGGCGGCAAGTCCGTGTCTGTAGGCGTTGAGAACGGGCTCTACACGTGAAGAGTGCTGGGCATGTTTGCGTCGATCGACGGCGCGCGAACCGACGATGCTGCGTCGAAATAATAACAAATTTGTCGTCGACGAAAAAAAAAAAGAGAGAAAGTGAGAAAGAGAAGTGTATCAAAAAAAAGGGGAGAATGAGCTTTGAGGGCACACTTTGGAGGGCAAATAAAGGCAACACGTATATAAAAAATAATACTGCTACGACCGCCGTTGGCCTGATGGAATAGGCCAGACACGAGCGCGAGAGGCACAACAAGCATCGCACGCACAGCAAATCCAGCACAACCCAGCACACAGAGTACGCTGAGTACTAACACAATGGACAACGGAAACTTGATCACCAAAATGCTCGCCGACGCAGCTGCCGAGGCCGAGAAGGAGAAGCAGCGACTTTCTGAGTTGGCTCAGGAGGCTCAATTGGCTGTTGGCGAGCAAAAAACAAGCGAAACAAAGCAAGATGCCGACCAAAAACAAACACATGACCCTGTTCCCGCACGGAAAGCGTTCCCCAAGGTCCACGTTTACCAGCCACAGTTCCTGCTGGAGTTGCGGGAGTCGCCACTGTGCGCAGACGTGGCGCATTTGAGTCTCCCCGCCGACCAGGAAGAGTTCTTTGTGCTCAACAGTGCGCGCAGAATGCCTTATCCGCCTGGAGGCAACGGCAAATACGCCACTTCGGGCCCTAATTTTGCACAAGGTCGCTACAACAGCGGCTCTGCAGTGGTTGGCGGCCAGAAGGGCAGAAAGGATAAAAGGAAACCCGGTACGAAAGAGCCTAGGAAGGACAAGAACAGCAAAAACAAGGACCGGTCTGGCCGAAACGCAGCCGACTTGGAGGAGGAAGAGACGCCTGAGTGGATGTTGGAAAACGACGAGCCTGCTGGAAACTCGATCCAGGACTTCGAGAAGTGGAGGCTCAGAATGAGAATTGAAACGTTTAAGCGGAACGGAGAGGCGGTTCCAGAGGAAGACCTGCGGCAGTACGAGCTGCTGTGTGGTGCGAGGGAACCGCCAAAGGAGACCAAAGAAACTCCTGCTTCTGCTGTTCCGCTCGGCTTTTCTCTGGAGGCGTCGGCCTCGTCTGCAGGCTCGACAGAGTCGAACCCGGGCTCATCGCGGTTCTCGAGCTTTTTCACTGCGCCAGTCGAGCCTGCGCCGCTGGTGCCGCAGGTTCCACAGGTTCCACAGGTTCCACGGATGCCACAGGTGCCGGTGGCTCCCGTGGCACCGGTGGCACCTGCTCTGCCGGTGAGTGCCGCAGGTTCTTCGAGACTGATGTCGCTTCTGCAGCAGAGCGACGAGGCGAACAAGGCCGGTGAGCGGCCATCCGCACGGCCGTCTGAGCCGCCTTCGACGAACGATGATCTTTTCTTCAACTCGCTGCTATCGAAAGCGTCGCCTGCGCCAATGGCGCAGACGCCGTTGGCGGCGTCGGTTCCTCCGCCTCCTGGCTTTGTCCAGCCACACGCTCCGCCAGGACTTGTTCCTTCGAACGATCAGCAGCAGCAGCAGCAGCAGCAGCAGCAGCAGTTTGTTGGGTTCCCTCCCCAATTTGTTGCCAGAGGTATGCCACCGCCAGGACAGTTCCCGTTCCCGTTCCCTCCGCCGCCTCCACAGAACTCGGGGCTTGCTCCAGGGATGGCTCCGGCTTCTGGCCAGCCGTTCCCTCCGTTTCCGTACCCACCACCTCAGTTTATGAGTCCCCAGTTCCCGCCTAACCAGAGTCAGTATACCCAGCGATAGACGACGACGAGCGAAGCGGGTCGGTCGTGATGAATTGGTCTGACTTGCTCGTCATTGTTGCTCGAATGTCGGTTTATAGTTACTATCCATTACTGCTCTATAAAACCGTAGCTATCTGTAGCATGCAGTTGAGTATCTGAAGGGACTCTTCGCATCCGTTGTTGAGTCTCACGTCGGTCTCGAACAGGATCCTCGAGATCTTATTCTTTTGCTTGTTGTCGAGCGTCAGCGAGAGATCGACGCCGTCTGCCTCGTTGGCGGATCCTCCCAGCAACAGACGGTCGTGCAGCGACGTGAGGATGAGCGAGCCGTTGTAGCCGTTTTTGAAGAGTTCGAGGTCGAGAAAGTCAAAGATCGTGTTGAGATTGTGGGACTGGATGGTTTGGATCAGCTGGTTCAACTTTGTGTCGGGCAGGTAGCCGAAAAGCTCTCTGATTTGTTCGCTGCTCGACACGGGAGCAGAAGCCGAATCGGCCATTTCGACGTCGTTGTCTCCGTCTCTGGTCACGAGTAGCTTGCTCAGACTCTGGAGGAAGTTGATGGCCTTTCTGAGGTCACCGTCGCTGATTCGCAAAATCTCCGACAGGACCTGGTCGGAGTTCTGAACGTTGACGTGCTCCTGCTGGGCGATGTACTGCAACCGGCCGAGCGAGTTGTCCTGGTCGAGCATTTTGAAGCGGAACTTTGAGCACCTGGAAGCGAGTGGGTCTATGATCCGCGTGATGTAGTTGCACACAAGACAGAATCTCGTGATGTTGGAGTAGGTCTCCATGGTTCTTCTGAGCGCGGATTGGGCGTCGGAAGTCATCGAGTCGGCCTCGTCGAGGATGATCAGCTTGTAAGGGGGGCATGGGTACTTGGCCAGATCGTCTGCGGTCGGGTTTGAGATCGAGAGCCGAGCAAAATTCTTGATTTTGTCTCTCACGATCGAGATTCCGCGCTCGTCGGACGCGTTCAGCTCGAGAACACGGCTTTTGAACAGGCTTGGGCCGTACAGTTCTTTGGCCATGGCCAGGATGGTCGATGTCTTTCCTGTTCCTGGCGGGCCGTAGAAGAGCATGTGCGGGAGGTTGGCGGTCTGCAGGTTTTTCTTGAGCACCTGGACCGTGTTTGATTGCGAGGACACTTCGTCGAGGTTTTTTGGACGACTGGGGGGCAGGAGGGAGGAGAACGATGTTAGTTAGGTCTCTCTGACTGGTGTATGTAGCTCGTACTCACTATTTCTCGACCCAGGGCATTCTCTCGAGACGATCGTCTCTGCTCTGGATAAGCGACGCCTTGGGCTCGGCGTCGCGGGTTCTGCCCATGAGGATGTCTGCGGCGGACATGTGTGGGTGCGGTGTAGTGGTGAAGAAGAAGAAGGTGATAATTGCTAAGTTGACGCGTTTTTCTTGGTTTTTTCCGTCTATATTTTTTGCGACACGAAATTTAAAAAATATTTCACGAGAATCAAACTTGGTGGAAAGAGGTGGGAAGCACTTGTTTGGCAAACCATGTCTACAGAGCCAGAAACCGTGCCGGCCGACGGAGCGGGCGGAGCCGACGCTTCTGTTCCAGAGGCGTCGCTCACGCTTCCGATGTCGAGAATCAAAAAGATCCTCAAACTCGACCCAGAACATATCTCGTCTACAGAGTCGGCCAACTACCTGATTGGAGCAGCCACCGAGCTGTTCATCATGAATCTCACAGAAAAAGCATCGTTCAACGCAAAAACACAGAAACGCAAGAAAGTGCAGTACTCGGACTTCCACCAGGTGGTGACATCGAACGACAGTTTGCTTTTCATGAAAGATCTTGTTCCGAAGACTGCTCCTTTGCAACAGCTCGTTGACGAGAAGAAGGTGAAGTTGGGGCAGAAAAAGTCGGCCAGTAATGATGATACGATTGAGGACGCAGAGACGGCGGAGGTGCAGAAGAGTAATGGCGGTCAGCAGGTTCTTCCGTTTTTACAAGAGGTGGATAAGGAGGGGGATGTGGTGGTGTTGGACTAGACGGACGATCAAGACGATCAAGACGAGCGAAGCGAGTCTTGTGAGCTTTCAGTTCGTCCTGACTTCCTGACTTCGAGTTTGCCAAGGGTATCTCAGGTTTCGCCATCGACTCGCTTCGCTCGTCGTTCGCTGTTCGCTGTTCGCTATATAAATCAATAATTTCTGATTGCGTAGAACTATTTACACCACTATACGCTGGCGAAGTCTGTCTCCACGAGCACAGATGATCGCTTCGCCACGACCATCTGTGGGCACCGGCTAATCTTGGAAAGAGTTACTAGTGAAGGACTCACTCATGTGTGGACTCACTCAGACTCACTCATGAAAGACTCACTCATGACTCGCTTCGCTCGTCATTCGCTCGTCATTCGCTCAACCCCTCTCAATGTAGGTCTCCGTTCTCGGATACTCAACGGTTCCCGTCTCCACATACTCCTTGGCCTTATCAAACAACATCTTGCCATCGGTAATGCCGGTATAACCCTTGAACGAGTTCTTTGGAATAGGAGAGTTGGCAGAGACAAGTGGCTTGAGTGCTGTTTCGGCAAGTGTCTCCGGAACCACAAACGTCCGCACTTTCTCGTAGTTAATGGTGTACTTTCCAAACAGGTCGAATCTACCGATACCAGACGATCTTGTACCTTTGTAGAAGTTCTTGTTACCTTGTTTGGTTGTCATTGGCAGTCTCTTGTTACCCGTCTTGGACCGGCCGTAGAAGAGCGTACCGTCTCTGTACGTCTTCCACGGTCTGCGCAAGCTTGCTGTGACGGTTTCCTGGAAGTTAAGCACCTGCGAAGCTCTCATGGTGGGTGTGGTGGTTAGGAGGTGGTGGTGGTGATGGTGATGGTGAGGGTGAAAATGAAGGTGTTTTTTTGTCGAAAATTTTCAGGTGGGAAGGTTTGTGGTCGATCGACGCGGCGAGCACTGCGAATGACGAGCGAATGACGAGCGAAGCGAGTCATGAGTGAAGCGAGTGAGTGAAGCCAGTGTGGGTGAAGCCAGTGTGGGTGAAGCCAGTGTGGGTGAATTATGCACCAGTGTAGTCCAGCAAAGTATCCGCAGTGAGTGCAAATGAGTCAAAGTGCTAATCGGATATCGGCTTGAGTCGGCCTCTGCAAACAACGAAGGTCCTTGAAAGAGAGAGTCGTGATGTGACAAGTTTGACTCGCTTTGCCGTTGCTCACGACTTGCTCATTAGATACTCAGAATTCGACTGACGATTCCCTCCGCTCGCCGTTCGCTCGTCAAACCAACTCCGCTGGTGCGAGGTGTCTGGTTGGTGCGAGGTGTGACAAGTTGGTAGCAGCAAACACAGAAGCGAAGCGCCACGACGAGCAAAGCGGGTCTTTCGAATCACTCACAGGTCACTCGCGGCTGCTCACGACTCGCTCACCGTTCGTGTATTCGTTCAAATAGATAGCAAAAGTGTACTCGCCAAGACAGAGCACCCTGACCTCATCCAGGGTTTTAAGGATACCACTTTTATAGAGCATACCACAGAGGTGGTGATCTGTGATTCTCATAGTTACAAAGACATTGACGAGCGAAGCGAGTCATTGCAAGTTTACACGAATAAATTGCTGTTATTTGATCTTATAGTAGTTGCTCGTGATGGACGAACAAATCCATGACGAGCAAATCAATGACTCGCTTTGCTCGTCATTGATATGAACACCAATTGAGCTCACGATAACTCACGACATCTCACGACATCTCACGACTCGCTTCGCTCGTCTTATTACACGAATAAATTGCTGTTATTTGATCCTATGGTAGTTGCTTGTGATAGTCGAGCAAATCAATGACTCGCTTCGCTCGTCATTGGTATGAGAACAAACTGAGCTCACAAGGAACTCACGACAAATCACGACTCGCTTCGCTCGTGCTGATTCGCTCCGCTCGTGCTGATTCGCTCCGCTGACTTCGCTCCGCTGAATGACTCGCTGCGCTCGTCATTCAGCTGCGCTCGTCATTCAGCTCGGCTTGATGTACGCCCTATTCAAATTGTAAATCTCCCGACACAAAACAAACCAATCAGCCTCCCGCACAAACATCGGAGAGTTGCTAATCACCGCTCCATCGTCTCCAACTTCCCCCACTGCACTCTCCGAGTCCGACGAATCAGAGTTCACAAAAACCTCCTCCGTCACCTCCACCTCCTCTGCAATGGCCTTCTCCAGGTTCACGATCGAGAGCCGAGCTTTGCTCTCACGAGCCGACGACGTCACAAAGTTCGACCCCACAGAACTCACGCTCGTCGAGAAGCTCGTCGAGAACGACGCTCGCTCGCTCGCACTAAACACCGTCGACGCCTGCGACGAAACGCTCTCCTGCTGTTTCTTGTACCGCTGCCGCTGCTGCTGCCGCTGCTGCTGCTGCCGCTGTCTCTGTTGCTGCCGCTGTCTCGCCACAAACGACTCCTCCCACTTGAACAGCTCGTACATCAGCTTCAGGTTCGGCTGGATGATCACGTTCAGCCGCCGCACCCGCACGTACAGGTACGCGCGCGGCAGACTCACGTTCAGCCGCTTCATCACCTCCGCAATGCACACCGTGGCCGACCGCGACACGCCAACCTGGCAGTGCACAAGCACCTTGCCGTCCACGCCGTGGCACCGGTCGATGAACTCCAGAGCGTCGTCGATCGTCGTCGTCAGCGTCCCGATCCCGTCGTCGTTGATGTTGTTGATCCTCATCACCTCTTGCACGCAGCACTGCGGCGCCGCAATGCGCAGAACCTCGCACCCAGACTCCGTCTGCGACACCGTGCTCTCAAACGTGTCCACCCACGGCACCTTCTCGCCAACGCTCACAATGTAGTTGATGCCGAGCTCTCGCAACAGCGGCAGGCTCGAGGCGTGGCTCAGCGAGCCGAGGTAGAGGTGGGGCAGTATTCGTGATGGCAGCGACCCCATCACGCTCTGACAGGGGCTGGGCCCGGCGCTGCCGCCGGCAGTGCCAGCGGCAGTGGTGTCCTCGCCCTCACCTTCCCCCGCTGCCCGCGCAGACCCGCGCAGTTGCACCACGTGCTGCCCCGTCGCCGTGCTGAACACCATCCCGCTCGATATCCCAACAGAAACGCCTCTCATCGCCGTCTGAGGCGACAACAGCGCTGCCTTCACCAGCGAAACGTTGTCCTCCAGCACCGGCTCGTGCGAGCGCGTGCTCGTGCTCGTGCTCGTGCTGGCGCCCGGCGAAAACCGACACAGAATCGGCTCGAGCTTCTGCAGAAGCACGTAGTCGCTCTTGAAGATGAAGAAAGGACGCCCGTGCTCTCTGTGCAGCCGCACAACAGCCTCGTCCACGCCAACGTTCTCCGCGTACATCACGAAACTCAGCCCGAGAAGCGACGTCTCCGTGTACCCGTCCAGACAGTACAGCAGGGCAGGATGCTCGCTGGTGCCGCGGCGGTACAGAAGCTTGCACAGGTTCACGGTGGCGAGAATGTCGTCCTCCGAGAGGTCGCCAAGCCCAACAGAGCCCGACGGCGGGAACTCGAGGTAGATCTGTTCGTTTGGAGCAGCCTCCAGCACGCTCTGGAGCTCGTCCGAGCTCGGGAACCGTGCTCCGTCGACGCAGTGCACAAAGAAGGTCCACGGTGCCCGTGGGAAGGTGATCAGTTGCGAGTCGATCTGGCGGGGGGATTTGTTGGCGAAGGAGTGTTTGGTGAGGGTGGTGATGGTGTTGGCGGGGTGGCAGTAGAGCGGCCCTTGCGAGCGAAGCGAGCAAGGCGCCGCTTCCCACGAAGCGGGCCCGCCGCGGTCACCAAACTGAGCGAGTGAGCACGCAGGTTCGCACGCAGGTTCGCTGCGTTCGCACGAGCGTTCGCACGGGCGTTCGCTGCGCTCACTCACGTGCTCGCCCGCATTCATCTGAATATGCAAACACTCAAAATCCGTCGTATTCCCAAACCAAACGCCTCCCACCACCCTCGTGGCCGACGACATCTTGGATATCTCCAGCTTCTCCCGGTACAGATAGTTCGAGTCCCAGTTGTTGAACACGCGGACGTCGTACTCCGAACACAGATCGCCCGGCTCCTTGAGCGACGACTCCGGCGTCAGCGTCGGAATCGACAGCAGTCCGGCGCCGTCAAGCGTGCCAACGTCGGCCCGCTCCAGCACAAACGTGCTGTACGGCGACGTTTCTGGGTGCTCGCGGGCGAAAACAACCTGCGCCACTCGCACGGCTCGTGCAAGTGGCACGCACTTGCACATCCCGGTTGCGCCCGCAGCCACGCACGCCGCGTGGTCGCCGTTCAGACAGTAAACCACCAGATCCGAAACGTTGCTCATCTTGGCCACCTGGATGTGGAAGTTGCGCAGCGACACGCCGATCTGCGGGTCCATGTCTTTGAACACAGGCAGCAGCTTTGTCGCCACGCAGTCGCTCACCAGCTGCTCCAGCCCGTGCACCTGCAAAACGTCCTCGGGCAGCACCGCCTCCAGATACGCTCCGACGTTGCGCACGCTCATTGCGGACGACAGCACGTCGCCGGGAGCCACCGAGCCTTTGATCTGGCCCGTCGTCTCGGTGATGATGTCCTCGTAGCACGACGAAACGCCCCCGTTCGTGTTGCTCGACCGCACCACCATCACGCTGCGCACTCCGCTCGGAACAGCAACCTGCGCGCTGCTGCCGGGCCCCAGCCCGAACGACAGGCTCGACAGGAACCGGATCTGCGCCGCGTTGTTGCGGTGGATCCCGTGCAGCCACGGGAACATCTTCTCTGTCTCGGGAAGTGCCGACGTGTAGTGGCGGACCAGCCGTTCGCACAGCTCGTCGCACGACACCGCTCGACAGTCGCGTGTTCCAGGGACGAGCCGTGGGGACCCGCCGGGGTCCTCACTGGGGAGCCCCGTGGGGAGCCCCGTGGGGAGCGCACTGGGGAGCCCGCTGGGGAGCCACGTATCGAACCCGCCAAACTTGTTGAGTCGGGATCGCAGCTTCTCGCGCTCGTCAAACGAGACGCTGTTTGCGCGTTTGTAGCCCGAACGGGGCGATGGGGGCGAATGGGGCGTTGCTTGGGGCGTTGTCGTCTGGGCTGCCGCTTGCGCCGCCGCTTGCGCCGCCGTCTGGGGCGCTGCCGGCACCGGCACCGGCACAGTTTTCGGTGCTGCTGCTGCCGCCGCCGCAGCAGCGGCGGTGTCTCCGGGACCAGCAGCCGTGATTGTAGAATCCGCCAAAGGCACCGACTCGGGAATCGCAGGAGGTTCGACCGACTGCATTGGATTCATGGTGAGCCGGGTAGCCGTTTGCTGGCGTGCTATCTCTGTGCTGCCTTCTTTGTCTCTTGAGCAACTGAGGGTTGTTGCCGCTGCAACGTGTAGTGAAACGGTGTGTTTTCGGTGTGTACGGGTTTTCCAGACGTTCCGCAGACGCTGTTTGCAATATTCCGCTTGATCTCACGTGTTTGGATGCCCGATTCAAGCGCATCAGCAATAAATATGGTGCCGATAATGATTATTCAAATGCTGCACTTATCTGAAAACACCCAAATCATATCGTCAAACGGTTAAATTCGCCTCACCGCGTGAAATGATTGTTGTGGATTGTTCTGCAGAGGGAGTTATTGTTTGGGATTGTTGGCCCCCGCACGACGCACAGCCACAACAACCACCAGCGAAGCGAGTGCGACCACCACGAGCAAAGCGAGTGGTTCCGAGACCAACCAATGACGAGCAAAGCGAGTGGTTCCAAGGCCAACCAACGACGAGCTTTGCTCGTCGTTGATCTGGCTCAGTCCCACCTCGTCCCACTCTATTACCCCAACTGCTTATCCCCCTGTCTTCTCAAGCTGTGAGTCGGATCTCGATGAAAAAATATTCACCAGCCACAGCACAGCCACGCTCTTATCGCGAGGAGCCCAGATCAGTGCGAGCGACGGGCGACGAGCGACGAACGACGAGCGCAGCGAGTCGCAGCGAGTCGCAGCGAGTCTCAGTATCCACAACACCACGAGCGGAGCCAACACCACGAGCGAAGCGAGTGGTGTTGGCCAATTAATGACGAGCTATGCTCGTCAATTCTCGTGGTGTTGGCCAATTGATGACGAGCTATGCTCGTCAATTCTCGCTCCGCTCGTGGTGTTGGCTGAAATGACGAGCGAAGCGAGTCATTTGAGCACGTACCGAGCGAAGCGAGTAGTGTTGAGTGGTGATTGTCAGCTTCTACAACGAGCGAACAACTCGCTTCGCTCGTAGCTCGTCAATGACATCTCTGATCTGTGGTCACTCCTCGTGAGTCGATCGACGCACAACGACGTGCAAATAGTCATTCACATTCACCTACTTATTCACTTACCAACTCACGGCTCGTGAGTGAGTCGTGAGTGAGTCGTAAGTGATTCATAAGGAGATATTGAGCTGCTAAGAGAAGCTATTGAGCTCCTAAGTGGAGCTACTAAATGAATGACCAGTCTCGCTTCGCTCGACTTATTCACCCAATCGGCCCACTCAATCGACCCGCTCAACTCGCTTCGCTCGTCATTGATTGCTCCCGAATCCACCCACAGCCACTCGCTCCGCTCGTGGCGTTGGCTCCGCTCGTCGTATTATCGATGCAAAACTTTTATCGTATGTACAATTACAAATGACGATACCCGTAAAGTCGTTGCTTTCAGTGAGTCGTGACTCGTGAATCGTGAATCGTGCGTGTACCTTCGCTCGTTCTGTTCCTTGCAAGCAACGGCAGGCAAAACTAATCATTACACCACTCGCTTCGCTCGCGAAGGTCACTGCGACCTCTCCAACAACGACACCAAATACTTCAAAAACTGTCGATCCGTCAATCCCACCAAATTCCTCACAAACTCTCCACTAGCGTCCCCTGGAAATCCAACACTGTTCACCAAAACAGAACTAATTTGCTGACACATCACCTCGTTGAACTTCACCGACTCACCAACTCCTCCTGCTCCTCCTCCATTACCATTCGCGTTGTTCGATTTGCCCTGTTTCTTCATCACATTGTTCGAGTCCGGAATACCATACCCAACAAATGCAACAGCTTTCAACGTCCGACAAACCTCCAACAAAACACTGTTCCGATACTGCGCATCCTTCAACATTTCCGGCTTCATCTTGAAACTCAACTCCACGCAGATTAAAATGGCATTCGAAATAAGCAGCTCATTCGCCTGCTCAAACACGTTCCCATCGTTCTTGAAAACATCCTCCTCGTCAATAACTTTCCCTGCACCAACTCCTTGGATCAACGCATTGATCTCCGTCAACGAGTGTTTTGCCAACGAAAGATCCGTGCTCTCATAGTTGTAAATGTAGTTGAACAGCAGGTTGATCACGCTCACCAACATCGGCTTGTTCTCACCAGTCAGCCACAACGAGTTCAAATGGTCACTCGACATCGACACAAGCAACGAAATAAAACACTTCTGCGTGTCCAATATTTCCCGTTTCATGAAATCATCGCTCACTTGCGCCAAAGCCTGTTCAATCCGTGACAAAACTTTAGTGAAGAGCGGACTCAACAACGAGTTCAACATCATGTACATCTCCTGTGACCGTCCACAATGGTGCATCACCTGCGCAATGAAGTTCACAAAATCATTGATTTCAGGAAGCTTCAAGTTGTCAAAATTAATCATCACAATCGACATGAATTTCGATAAAATCTCTTGAATCACAGTCTGGGTAGGGAACTTGACAAATAAAATGAACAACCTCACAACACAGAATTCACTCGATTCTCTCACAATGTTGAAATCAACAAAACTCTCCAAAGTGATCAACACAACCTGGGAAATCTGTTGAAGAATAGCAACAAATTTCTCATCAAATTCTCGAACATTCAACGTCTCAAACCCTTTCAAAATGGTTCCAATCGAAACAAGCGAATGGTGAACTTGCACAACAACGTTCAAACTCAGCTGTGAAATACTATTGATGCAGTTCTCCAGGTTCGAAAACAACGGTTGTAACACAGACTCCAAGATCCCGACTCTGTTGGATGGTTTGGCGATGAGAGAGATTAGCAACCCAATCGATTCAAACAAATACAGTTGATTTTCAAAGCTACCGTTCTCTTCGATTGAGCTCAAGTCGATGTCTTTTGAAAGCTGCGTCTGCTTGGTGATCTCGAAATTGAATGTTAAGAGCGGAATCAAACTCTTGATCAACTCCTCGATGATGAAATCATCCACAGAAGGCTTGGTCAGTTTGATGAATCTGTAAAACAGATACCACGACCTGTACTTCACCTTATCGTTGTCACTGAAAACTCCAAAATTAGACACAAAGATCTTGAGAACTTTGAGCAGAATCTCGCCCTTGTTGACACCGTCCACTTGAATGGTGTTGTTGGTGAAAAAAGTGTAATGTTTCAACACAAGCTCGAAAAATAACAGTTGGATCAACGAATGACTAACCAAGATCGAAGTAGAGTTGTCAATCACTTTACAAAGCATTTCATTGAACACAAAGTATGGACGTGAGTTGTTGATCATGGTTTTCGGCAAATTCATAACGTTGTTTCTCAAGATTTCACTGTAATGTGTCAATTCATAAAGTCCGAGCTCAATGGTTCTCCAGTCGGAGTTACCCGAGTTGAAAAGAGACTCGTTAATGCATGTAATCATCACTTCCAAAGCCAAAGTCTCGTTCAACACTATAATGGAGTCATGGAACGAGTTCAACTTGCTTCTCACTTCGTTGAATTGTTCAATCGATTCGTCCTCGTCTCCATCGTCTTCGTCGTCAAACTTCTTCTTCATGATGATTTTCCTCAACAAAGTCGTGAGCAGTTCTTCGTTGTTCAATGCTGAGAAATCAATTTGTTCGTTGGTGATGTTCTTCTTGAGCAACAGCAAGAAGTTCGAGATGAAGGGGAAAACTTCCAATGAAACGTCGTCATATTCGTTCTCCAAGAAATCGAATATCAGCGGGAAAACGTCCAAGATCTTGTTAACCGTCAAATTCTTAAACTCCACGTTGGCAAGGTCCTGGTTGCTGCTCATGTCGATGATCGAAACCAGCTCGGAACCCAAGTTCTCAACAAGCTTGGCAAACGCAACGTTGACGTCAACATCGCTGTTTTTCGACTTGAATCCCATCTGGTTCAACACTGAGCTGAGATCTAAGAAGTTTATCATTTCAAGCTTCTTGATTGGCGCCATCTTCTTGTGCAAGATCTCGTTCAAACAAACAGCAGTGGTGATTCTTTGCTGGCCATTCTGGTTACCCAAGAACTGGTAAAGTAGAGACAAGTACTCCTGGTCTAGAATCAAATTGATCTCGATCCACGACACAAACTCTCCAATACACTGAATGGTGTTGTTCAAAATGTCTGTCGTGAGACCGGTACTACTTTTGTTGGAGAAAATTTGCAAGATCTCCTTCCATGAGGCTGCCAAAGTAGTCATATCGTTTGCTCTGATTGCGTCTTTCAGAAGGTTGTTTCTTTCGACAGTTTCTCTCTCTCTGAGAATCATCTGGTCACCGATCTCTTGGTGGATCACCAACAGCGTTCTCAGGTAGTAGTCGGTGGCGAGCTCGTTGAACTCGCCCGAGCCGGATTTCACAAGACTCAGCATGTCTTTGATCAGGTCTTGGTAGCATGACAGTGTGCAGTGGACAAAGAGCAGGCCAAAAGTCTTGGACAATCCGTTTCTCAAGAAAGTGGGTTCCACCTGATTGCCAGAGATCAGGCCTCTTAGATAGTCAAACAGGTAGTTTTTGAGGGCGATTTTCTGCTCATTTGACAAAAAGGGCAACCGCTGGTCGAGCACTTGGAAAACAAAGAACTTGACGTTGGCAGAAATGGAAGGGTTGGTTGTGAGTAGTTGGATACAGTGCTGCCACCCATCATCGGAGTCTTTGATTTGATTGATGAATTCGAGGGCCTGTTGTTTCAGCACTTGGTCGTTCGATGCGCTGGCGGCAAAGTCGACGGCCTGCTGGATCTGTGTTTCCATTGTAAGGGTATAATTATGGAAGGTTGATCGATGTTAACAGCGCCTACGTTGACAAGGAGAGAAAGAGGGAAGCGGGCAAAACAACAAAAAAAATGCTTCCAGAAACGGGGGGGAATGCGATTTGGATTTCGTGACAATAGCCCGGCCAAACTCAAGTGATACAAACTGTGCTTTCTCTGCCGTTTGCTATGCGAAATTACACCTCCTATGGGTTCTTTTGATGGGTTGATGGGAGTCTATGCTTGTGGAGTTAGTTGATGATTGAAAAAAAAAAAAACCTCGTGTGAAAATAAACACAGCGGCACCGACCAAAAAAAAATTTTCCACTCAGCGAGCGTCGCTGCGTCGATCGACGTACGACGAGCGACGAGCAAATGACGAGCCATTGCAAGCCATTGCGAGCCATTGCAAGCCATTGCGAGCCATTGCAAGGCAGTTCGAGTTGTTTGAGTCATTTCGATTCATTGCGATTCATTGCGAGCTGTTCGAGTTGTTCGGGTTGTTCGAGTCATTGCGAGTCAATGCGAGTAAATGAGGAGCAAATGACTCGCTTCGCTCGTCGTTGCCAAGTCATCCAGTTGAAGTGTCATCGGATGGTCCACTCGTAAAGTTGTCCGATTGTCCACTCAAATCGAGCTCCTCATAATTGTTTCTTCAGCAAATATAGTCTCCACCATCGATAGCTAATCTGGACGAATTTTTAAAACCGAGGTATTTGACTGAGCCAACCCTCACTTATTGTCTTTGCTCTGGTCTGCTCACCCGAGTCTTGCCCAGCTGTGCTCTACTTATTACAGTACGCGCTCTCCCACTGCTCCACCCTTCCCCATATCGGATCTGTGCCAGATCCCCTGCACTGCCTGAAAAGTTTCATTTTTCAAGGGTCCTGAAATTTCTTGACGCCAATCTCAACCGTTTCCCTAAATTGCCGAAAACACACGCATAGCGACTGTTGCTCGCTCTCCCCACGTTCGCTCAACAAACCAGCACCCACGCCATGTCAATTCTGCTCGGGAGAACGCTTCTGCGCGCTCCTTACAGGCTCTCGCTGACTTCCCGTCTGGTCGGCCTTTACGCTCGCAGTTTCACCACCCAGCCTCGCAGAGGGCCGCTGTCAGGATCCCCACCAACCAGCGCAACACCGGGGTTGCTATCCAATGCCGCCACCACCGTGTGCTCGCGCAGCTTGACCTCCGCTCCTCCGCAAAAATCCGCCGCAGAAATCAACCCAAACCCGGTATTCTCTCCAGAAGAACTCCGAGAGGCCCGAGAGGCCAGATTGGCCGGCCTGGGACTCGTGGGCAAATTCCCTGAAAAATGGATCCCCTACATGGAACTCATGAGAATCGAAAAACCAATCGGAACCTGGCTGCTGCTCAGTCCGTGCATGTGGTCCATCACAATGGCCGGATACATGACGTCAGCTCCGCTGCTCTCGACGCTCTGGATGCTCTCGGTCTTCACCGTCGGGGCCTTTGTCATGCGTGGCGCCGGCTGCACCATTAACGACCTGCTCGATAGAAAACTCGACTGCCAGGTGGCCAGAACCGTCGAAAGACCCATCACCTCCGGCCGTGTTTCCGTTCCACAGGCATTGACGTTCCTCGGTGCACAGATGGGCGTCGGTCTCGCAGTTCTGCTCCAACTTCCGCTGGACTGTTTCGTCCTCGGAGCCGCCTCGCTCGTTCTCGTCGGCACTTACCCGCTCTTCAAACGGTTCACATACTACCCACAGGCAGTGCTGTCTCTGTGCTTCAATTGGGGAGCTCTGCTGGGCTTCCCCGCCATGGGCGTCTGGAACTGGCCCGTCATGATTCCGCTCTACTTGAGCGGATTCTTCTGGTGCATGCACTACGATACCATCTACGCACACCAGGATAAACGGTTTGACGTCAAGGCCGGAATCAAATCAACGGCTCTCGCGTGGGGAGACAACTCCAAGACGGTTTTCCGCGGCCTCTCGGTGGCCCAGATGGGCTGCTACACGTTGAGCGGCTTCCTTGCCGGAATGGGGCCAGGATTCTACACCGGAGCTGCCATCGGAGCTTACAGATTGTTCCACATGATCCGTGTCGTCGACTTGGACGACCCAAAGAGCTGCGGTTACTGGTTCAAGAACAACATCAACACAGGACACATCTTCTGGCTAGGAATTCTCTTTGACTATGTCTTGAGACTGTGTGGTCTGTTGTAGTATCTACTCAAGAAAAAAAAAATTTTTTTTAAGTTCTTTTTTAAATCTTAAATTATCATCAGCTTGTGAAAACTGAGTACTTTAAAGTAAACTGTGAAAAGCCTAATTAGAACACGCTTATTGGGAAGATGGACCTGGGTTCATTCTTCTTCTTTGTCCACCTGGGGTGTTGGCAACGTTGACGAATCTCTTGGTGTATTGGATTCTCTTGTAAGCTCTTCCCTTTGGCTTCTTTGGCTTCTCGGTCTTGTCGACCTTTGGAGTTTGCGACTTAACCTTACCGGCACGAGCGAGGGATCCGTGAACTTTACCCTATAAGTCCAGAGGACTGTCGTTAGTATATCGATCTGGGGATCTGGGAGGGCAGCAGGCCAGCGACTTGTGTGGTTCGTCCTGTTTACTTGTATCTTATCCGTGTATGTACGCTGTGTTTGAGAACCATTGGAATTGCTGCTGTCGATATTTCCGCTTGTAAAACTGGTTGGATTGTTGGACCCTCAGATAACGTTCTCCGGGGTTCGGGAACACGCTCCGCTTGTCCACTGGCTGCTCATGTCCTCATGTTCTCTGTGTCTCACATACCATTTTGCTATGTTATGTATAATCAACGATACTAGATACTATCTGTAAAAGAGTTACACTGTGTTTAATTACTAAGGATAAAAACACTTAGAAGAAATAATCAAGAGGATTGGAATGGCGCGCCCTCCCTCACGCTCTGGCGGAGGGCAAAACCGTACCAGCGCGGATCGCTCCCGTCTCCCGGGGAAACTCCCGTTTCCCGCGCGAGAGAGGAAAAAAAAAATTTGAAAGAAAAAGTCAGCAAGGCCACTGCAGAAAATGTTAGTGGTGCGAGGGGTGGTTCGCCTAACCCTGACAGCCCTCGTGGTGCGCACGTGACCCTACCACAACAGCTAAAAGCTGTCAAAACAAAATTTACACACACTTTGCAATCATCAGAATCATATCATTAGAGCGTAAATACAATGGCAAACACAGAGACTGTGAGAAGAAACACGATCCCGCAAATGGACAGAACGCCAAACTTGGATGCCGGGAACTCGTTCTTCAACAGCATGTCTTGCACGAGAAAGTAGCGGAAACTCCCCACTCCGAGCGTGAGGAGTGCGAGCACAATGAAACAGAGGCCGAGTGCTTTGTTCACGATCCGCAGCGAGTGGCGTTCGTAGTCAGAGTCTCCGAGTTTGAGCAATTGAGTCAGGCCCACGCCGATCGACGCGAGACTGAGCGACGTGCGCAGCCACGCGAGGAATGTGCGTTCCGATGCGAGATGGTCTCTGGCGACCGAGCCCTTGTTTTCCAGCAACAGGGACCCAATGTTGTAGAACTGCTTTGGGTGTTTGACTGCGAGAAACGGCGAAGTTTCGGTGGCGACCGCGGCCCCGGCCCCGGCCCCGGATTGCTGTCCCGTTACCGTCTTGCGCCGGCCCGTGCTGGCCAAGGCGTCCTCTGCGGTCGCGAGGTATCGCGGCGACGCGCTTCCCGAGTTTGAGCGCATCTTTTTGCCAATGCCAGCTCGGATTTCGACTCTGAACGGTGAACAAAAGTTACTGCTGTTGTTTTTGACACCGAGATCGCTAGAGAATTTGTCTGTTTTGATCAAAAAATCAGCATGATATTTCGCGATATCGCATTCGCGCACAGCCATAGTTTGTTTTTCAGCCACTTTTATAGATGGCGGAGATAAGGCATCTTACGAGAACCGAGCAATCATCACGATAAGAACGACAGATATCTTGAAAGTGTTAGTGGGGAAGCGGTTTTTTTTTTTGGCGAATCGTGAATTAGCACACTCACAGATATCATCGTGGCGAAAATCACAGCCACCGTCAACATGGCAGAACTGAAAGCTGTACCGGCTGCAATGGTTCGCTGCAACGAAACGTAGCGTACAACGCCCAGCAGCAGCGTTACCAGTCCACTCGAGATACACAGACCGCCCACGGGACGCGCGTAGCGCAGAACGAGTCTCAGGTCGCTCATCAGCGAGTCTTTCATGCTCCCAGGTCTCAAGTCATGGACACTCTCCAGCGGCTGCATCACACCGTACCGGGAGAGTTGTACCACGACGAGTCCCAAAGACACAAAGTTGATTGCCGTTCGCATGTACGCGAGAACTGTGCGCTCATTCGACATGTGGTCTCTTGCGGGGGCTCCGGCGGCGCTCTTGCACGTCCCGCGCGCCAACAAAGCACGCAGGGCCCCTTCAATGGGCGGAACGGGCGGAACGGGCGGAACGGGCCCAGCAGGCCCAGCGGCCGTGTCTGTGTTACTTGCTGGCTCGTTCATGTGGCACTGATTTGAGTGTTGTGGCCGTTATGATTATTTTGTGTGCTCGGAGTTTGTTGTGAAAAACAGCAATTTCAGGCTCTGAAGAAAAAAAATTTATGGCAAACTCGCTATTGCCGAGAATCAAATGTCTAGACTCAAAACGGACCAGAGAATGTGGATATTTGTCTGTGACCTGGTTAGTAAACTGAGCTCAACACTTCATAAATCATTGGAATTTACTCACTGCAATGAGTGTCAAAAACAGTAGCGACATGACGGTGCGGTCGATATCAAACTTGTTCACTCTCATCATAAAGTCCATGTTGATGTAGTAACGGAATATGGCGTTCAAAACGCACAGAACAGAGAGTGACATGAGACAGAGGCTCCAAGGGCGGACCAAAACGCGGAAAAAACTGATCTCTGCCTTCAGATAGCTCGTGGGCGTAGCAGTTCCCGATTTCAGAACGGATATCGTCTCCTCGATAATAGATCGCTTGAAGAGCTGCACTACTCCAACAGAAACGACGCAGAACATCAGACTGGCGCGGATGTACGCGAGGTAACTGCGCTCGTTCGCCAATTGGTCGCGTATGAGCGTGTCGGGACTGTCTGGAGTAGGAGTTGGTATCAATCTAGCGAACCAGCCCTGGAGTTCGGAGACAGTGGTTGGCGACGGTGGTGGCGGTGAAGACGAGGAGATAACAGTTGTGTCGGTAGAAACCCCAGGAGAGAGGTCGGGATACGTGGGTCTGCGCGCGTTAGGAACTCCCAGTACCGGCGTGAGCCGGCCTGTTGCCTTGACTGCATTCGACATGGTGGAGGGGGACAAGGACAGTGTTCTTTTCTAGGAGCGTACTTTAGCGTAAATGATTGTATGTGGGTTTTTTTTTAAAATCGCAAAGTGTGCTGCGCCACGCCATGCCTGGTTTTTTGTTTTTTTTTCTACGAAAGGGTCCTACTCGGTCACCAGCCACGTCTCGGATCATGGCGGTGCACGAATCTCGGAGTTGTAGATTATTTCAGATATATTAAAAGGTAGCCTGCTGGATATGAAAAAAGAATTACACAGAAGTTGAGCTTGAAGAAACGGTCGCGAGTCTATAGGATCTGAGGGTACCCACAGTGCCTTTGATGGTTCCGAGACCGATGGTTCCGGAGGATGGCGTGGCGATGGTGGAGTACATGCGTTTGAATGTCTGGACATAATCGGTCTCGATAGTGGCGGTGGTGACGACCCCTGCGTTTGTGGAGGTGACCGTGACCCAGATGGATGTTTTGGATTGTGTACTGGACGAGGAAGCGTCGTCAGTGGTAGCGTCGTCGTCGTCATCGTCGTCGGCGGTGGCTGAGGTCAGGGCGGTGGTGATTTTAGAAGCAGACGAGGATAGGGTCGAGGAGGTGATGTCAGTGTCCGTATCGGTGGTGGCTGCTGCGGGAGCTGCTGCGGCTGCCGTAGTGGTGGATGATTTGGATGAGGAGCTTGACGTGGCGGTAGTGGCAGCAGCAGCTGCGGCGGCAGCAGTGGTAGTATCCGCTGTAGCGGTGTCCAAAGTGGCGGTATCTAGTGTGGCGGTGTCCAAAGTGGCGGTGTCCAGTGTGGCGGTGTCCAGCGTAGCGGTGTTCAGCGTAGCAGTGTCCAGCGTAGCGGTGTCCAGCGTAGCGGTGTCGACAGTAGGGGTTGTTGCAGTAGTGGCTGCGGCGGCGGCAGCAGCAGCAGCAGCAGTAGTGGTGGCAGCTGTGGCGGTGGCAGCTGTGGCGGTGTTAGCCGTAGCTGTTTTCGCTGTAGCTGTATTCACCGTTGCTGTGTCCGCTGTCGCTGTGTCTGCTGTCGCTGCTGCTGCTGCTGTCGCTGTTGTAGCAGCGTTGGCAACGGCCGTGGTGCTCGTGCTGGAAGAAGTAGCAGCAGCGGCCGCCGCGGCAGCAGCAGCCGTTGTTGTGTCTGCGGCAGCTGTAGCAGCTGTAGCAGCGGTTGCAGTGGTTGCAGCATTGGCCACCGCAGTTGTGGCGGTTGTGGCAGCCATCGAAGGGCCAAGCATGGCCAGCACAAACAAGAGGGACAGATATTTAATGTACATGAGGGATGGGCTCTTGTTGGTGTGAACAGTTGAGCATGCAATGAATGAGAGCCCAAACACAAAAATCAGGTCTGGGTGGATTCGAGTTCGGTCCGGCAAGTGATGCTTGTCAAAATGGAGGGTGTGAGTTGTGTGGAAACGGTGTCTGCAGTTCCTTAATGGTGGGTCTCAAAATACGGTTAGCGTTTTCGGGGCCTCGTTTCAAAACAAGGCAGATCTTTGGAAACCCGGGCGGTGGATTCGAAATCTGGCACAGGCACGGCAGAACAGTGAGGAAAAGAGGCCTAAGGCTTGAGAAAGGGGCGGTGGAAGTTGAAGAGATTCAAACCATCCGAGCAAAGAGGTGTTACAAACATAAACAGAAATAAGAAACCCAAAACCTGCTCTCGCGGGTGCCGCAGGTCGCCCGTTGGCAAGCTTCAAGATGATCTGTACTGTGCGGCTCATCCAGATCCACCCGAAAGAAGTTTCTGGCCTGTTGAGATCTCAGGATGCAGAAAAATTGTTTCTTTTTTTAGGCATCAGATCTGGAAAGCGGAAAATTTTCTGCAACATTTGTTTGTGGCTGGTGAGGTATAAGCATTGTGACGCCAAAGGCACTTGCATCTGCTATTGTAGAGCGCGGATCCTCAACGAAACGGGCGCCATGGTTTCGCAATCGCCGACCACATGCACAATGAGCGTGTCTCAATACGGCGGAAACCGGGAGCGTTCACCGCGTTCAAGGAGCGCAGCGGCATTTGCAGGCGCGCTTAGTGGCCAACGGCGTCCAACTTGGCGGGCACGCCAAGTTGCTTGGGCGGGCTTGGACTTTCGCGTGCTTGCTGTGTGTTGAGCGGCGAGTGAAGCGAGTGTCGACGGCAGCGGACACAACCCTTCCACTCCCCTCCCCCTCCCAGTGGTTGAGTGAGGGTTCCTCTCTGAGGATCGGCCAAACGCAGTCACATGACCTGCCTTGCCTGCCTTGCCTGCCTTGCCTGCCTTGCCTGCCTTGCCTGCCTTGCCTGCCTGCCTTGCCTGGCCTGCCTGGCCTGCTTGCATCCAATGTTGCATGGTTTGAGATGCTGATTGGAATTCGCGTGTGGCGGTGCAGAAGCAGGTCCGTGGTGAGTGATGAGAGGCGTGACTGGAGTCACGTGATTGGGCGAACGAGCGTGCGAGTGACGGAGCCAAGCGAGTGACGGAGCGAAGCGAGTGGTTGAGAGCTCAGGGCTACGCTTAACACTGTTGACGGCAGACCATATTACACTATACAGTTCGACTGAAAGTAGTACATAACGTGCGGTTTTGAAGCATCGAGCATCGCACGGATCGAACGACGAGCGAAGCGAGTCGTGAGTGGACCGTGAGTGGACCGTGAGTGAGCCGTTAGCAAGCCGTTAGCAAGCTGTTAGCAAGCTGTGAGTCTCTCACCAGCGAATCACCAAAAACTCAGTAGAGTGCTCGCTCACGAGCGAAGCAATTCCTCACTCATGACTCGCTTCGCTCATCATTCGCTCGTTCGTCCTCGTCACGTCAAGTGCCCCCTGAAGTTCCGCACCTTATAATCCAAGTGCACAAAACACCTCTCCACACACGGAAGAGTCTCGATTGCATACTGCAAACTCTCTCCCAGATCGTGACAATCCTTCATACTCAAGGCCTCGTTGATAATCACAATGTCCACCTCAACGTTGATCAAATCGCCAACGTGGTAGGTGCGGAAATTCTTCACCTTTGAAACGTTCTCGCTGAACCGTAGAATCAGATACAGGATCTCCTGGTAGTCTTGAACCGAGGCATTGGCGCCGGTCAGGTTGTTGATGTGCTCGATGGCGATGAAACCCCACTGAACTATCACGTAGAGACACAGAAGGGAGGCTCCAAGCGAGTCTGCCCACCACCACTGCACCAGCGCTCCTGCAAACGGGAACACAATCGAGAAGAAATTGAAAACAACGTCGGTTTTCGCATCTTCTGCCAGTGCCTGAACCGAGGAGTTTTTCACGTTTTTGCACCAAACAAAACACAGCAGTTTCACTGCAATCGTCAGGGCCATGATCCCCGTCGCCACGCCAGACAGCCGCACCAGCTCGTGTGCTCCGTACACCAGCTCGCTCAGCGACTGTTGCAGAACCTGCAAAAACGATATTATAATCACAATCGAGAAAACCAGCACTCCCAACGGACCCAGCCGTTTTCTTCCAATCGGGAACTCGTCAGACTGCGACGAGGCATACTTGTTGGAGTAGAAGATGATCAGCGTCGACAGCAGATCCAACACAGAGTCCACCAACGACGCAATGATCGACATCGACCTCGTCAGATACACCACCACCAGTTTGCCCAGGAGCAGCAACACGTTCACTGCAAAGTTCACTCTGATGGCCACCCTCACAACCTCGTCGTCCTCGTCGCTGTTGTAGCCCAGAAACTTGCACCCTTCCAGGTCAACGTCTGCCGGTGCTCGGCTTGTGAGGAGCACGTTGTCTTCCTCCGAGTAGCTGGTGTACCCTTCAATCATGGAAATGTGGATCCCTGAATCCAACAGCTTGTCGATGCTGTCGTACCTTTCGATCAGCTCGTTCTGTTTCTCGTAGAACCGGCGAAGAGACTTTTTCCTGACCCTGTTCAGCTCCGGTTCGGCAACGTACGCCCCCTGCCAATCGTAGACCTTCTGCACCTCGCCAATCAGCTTTCGCGGTCGCATCTGGCGCAGCGAGTCCATTCTTTTCGTCAGCTGGTTCAAACTCAGAAGCGAGCTCAGTCGACGGTCAATGTTGGACGGATTGTTGATCGAAACAGAGTGTCTGTACACGGGACGGGTCCGTTCAAAGTCGTCGCTCAGCGACGCGTGTCTTTTGATGTCGTTGGACCCGCACCGGCCGGCCCTGGGTGGGGGCAGCGAAATTGCCGAGTTCCGGTGGCCATGGTATTCCAGAACGCTGTTGGGATCGGTATCGTCGGTGTAGTCGGGACTTTCGTACAACGGGTCGTCCTCGGCAAGCGAGGAGTAGTTCTGGCGCTGCGAGCTGGTGATCAGTCTCGAAATTTCCTCCGACATGGTTGAAATGGCTGAAATTTGGTTGAAAATAGATGAAATTTGGCTGAAAACGGTCAAAAAACGGCTTTTTTTATCTTCTCCGGATTTTGAAAAAAATTGATTAGCGAAGCAAACGAGCGAATGACGAGCGAAGCGAGTCATGAATGATGAATTGCTTCGCTCGTGAGCGAGCACTCGACTGAGCTTTTGGTGAGTCGCTGATGGGAGACTCACAGCTTGCTAACGGCTCGCTCACGAGCCACTCACGAGCCACTCACGACTCGCTTCGCTCGTCGTTGAGTACACTGGGATTTACATCTTCTCCATGGTGATGACTCGCTTCGCTCGTCATACTCGCTCGTCATCTCACATTGCTCGTACATAGTGCCCACTAATGGCTCGCTCCGCTTGTCATTGTTCGCTTAATGTTGACCATCTCATCCAGCAAAACAGGCCCGTGAAAATCCCCATCCTCAACCTTATCAATGCACCACTCAGCAACCAGTTGCGTGGAAATGGGCGGCCGGACCACCCCGTCAAGCACATTGTGCAACATCTTGTTGTTCACCTTGTTCACAAGCTGCAGCACGCAGTTGAGACTCGAACGCGCGTCTCCATTCTTGACAGTCTCATCGTACATAAACCCAGGCCTCATCAAAATAGGTCTCAGGTCTGGTTGCAACTGATAAAGCTCGTACTCGGCCTTGCGTTTGGAATCAATGTAACCCGACGGGATCCCAGGAAACCCGCGGTCGGCTGATATGTACACAAACGCAGGTTTCTGCCTGTTGACCTCCAATAACGTCTCGCCCAACACAAGTGCGCTCTCGGTGTTCATTTTCTCGTATGTGTTGAAGACGCTTTTTTTCATTGGATTCGGAGTCTGGAAAAACGATTGCATCTCTTGCAACAGATCGTCGTTGGAATTCACCACTTTCTTGTAGTTTTGGTTCTCTAAAAGAATCCCTAGTGAATGAACCACCGCTGTTGCCTCTGAGAGCTTTTCTCTGTACGTGCTGGGCTGGAAAATGTCTCCTTTGGTCCAATTCACTTTGTTGACCCATTGAGCGTCCTGCGGTGCCAGTTTACGCGGAAGCGAGCCCGAACTGCTCACCGATGTGACGTTATAACCTCGGTTGATGCCGGCTTGACAAATTCGTTTGCCTTGAGTTTTGGTGTTAATATGCCGTTTTTACCCGCACTTGGGCTGCCAACTTACCCAGAAACCCATTTCCTCCAAACACAACAATATTCTTGATAGCAGACGACATGGTTGCTCTTATGGTGGTTAGCAAATACCCTCGACTGACACAATCGATCCATACGTTTTTTACGCTAAAGTAGACCCACTGACTGACTGACTGATCAGGTGCGTTCGGGCAGTGCAAACTACTTTTTTGTTATGTAATTGCTGATTCAGCGGTGCGAGGTGGATTCAACAGCTCAGATCGGGCTGGGCTGGGCTGGGCTGCGAGGAGGACGCGAGTGTTCAACCAGCAGGGTATGAAGAAGCACGTTCAGCTCTCCCACCACCTTGGCGAACACGCCTACCCTTTGTCTGTCATACAGAGAGACACACACACAGAGACACCCTCGTGTCGCTGTTCCCACCTCTTAGCCAAAATTCATTGCTCTCTTTGCTACCCCCTTTTCGCTACCCGTTTCGCTGCCCGTTTCAATTAAGGTTACCCGCCTCGTGTGTCGCACGCCAAAAAATTTTCATCACTCGCGAAACTGCGCTGGAAAATTGGAAAATTGGGGTTTGGTTTAGTGAATAAAAATTTTCTTCATCGCTATATTTGAAAGAATCTCAAGAGAAGGATAACAACCACTGTTAGCATATAAACATTATCGAACTACATCATGGTATGTGACAAGCGAGAGCAACAAAGTGGACTCGGATAATGGGGTAGAGATTGCTTTCGAAGTTTTCTGAACAACACTAGCTCGTGGGTGGCCTTTCCAGCACCATTATGGCACACCCCAGCACATCTCAGCACATCGCAGCAGGTTGAATACAGCGCATCAAACTCCCACAAACAGCACATCCGGTTGAGTTTTTCATCCGGATCTCTCTGGAGACCCCACCACGAGCTCTTCAAATTTACCCGTCCCGTGTCCCATGAACCTACAGATCCAACAGGTTGATACTAACAAACACCTCTTCTTTAGGATTCTAAAACTCCTGTTACATTGGCTAAGGTTATCAAGGTTCTCGGTAGAACCGGTTCTAGAGGTGGTGTCACCCAAGTCAGAGTTGAGTTCTTGGACGACACTTCCAGAACCATCGTCAGAAACGTTAAGGTAAGTCATTGAATCGCACGCACATGCACACCCATTTGACCTGGAGAACACGCTACTAACACACAATTACTATAGGGTCCTGTCAGAGAGAACGACATCTTGTGTCTGATGGAGTCTGAGAGAGAGGCTCGTCGTTTGAGATAAGCTCGCATTCCATTTCGAGTCTACTTCATATCTACAAAACTGATCAAGTTTCTTATATAATATAATGGCTATTGCTCAACTCTAGTTGGAATATATCATCATTGGTTTATATTCAGCTTTCTTTCACCGTGTTTGTAGTGCGGTCACGTGACCGTCCTTGTAGCAGTACAAGCTGTGTGCAGGCCGCATGTTTGAAATTTTTCGCAGTCACAAGTTCTGAATTAGGAAGGTGATTTTGAAGGGAACTTTGTGGGGACGATTGGGGACGACGACTTTTTGGAGATCGCGACGATTTAGGACACGCTTGTACGCTTCGCTTATCGTCCCTCAGAATCCGGTACGTCACGTGACTGCTTTGGCAACTTGCAGAAGCTGATAGATCTTTTTTTGTGTATTTTTTTATCTCCACAAAGACAAGGAGGCACCAAGAATCATTATTCAATCAACCAGCTTCCACCACCAAGTCAACATGACAGATGTCAGCCTGATGCCCACGGCCGATAAATACTTTCTGACGAGCGAAGAATGCAACACGAAACAGCAATTGGACTCTGAAGTCAAGTTAATCAAGACAGTAAAGGCAAGAGAAGGAAGAGATACACAGGTGTACAATAAAACTACATATGCTCGGATCGTGGCCGGATGCATTGTTTTGAACCAGAATCATACCAAAGTGTTGATGATCTCGTCTTCCAAGCACAGAGGAAAGTGGATTTTCCCGAAAGGAGGCGTGGAGTACGATGAGGTTGACGATTTCCGCAAAACGGCGATCCGGGAAACATGGGAAGAAGCCGGAGCAGTTGGTAAAGTGATTGGGATACTCCCGATTGTGGAGGATCACCGTTTCATGAAGGAAAAAGCAGTGAAGAAGAAGTTTCAAGATATCGATCTTACGATGGATGGAGTGAAGATTCCACGGAGCGAGTTCCATTTCTATGAGCTACAAATAGATGAATTATGCGAAGAGTGGCCTGAAAGCTCCAACAGAGATCGCAAGTGGTGCACGTACGAGGAGGCCAAACACGAGTTGCACAAGGCCAACAGACCCGAGCTCATCGAGGCGTTGAACGACTCGAGAATCAGCAAAGACTGCTCGCAGATCAAGTTTGACGAGCACTCCAACGTTCTTTTGGACGCTCACCCTGAGGAGGATGACTACTGATGTTTTTACGATGGAAATAAAATGGTTTTTATGATAACATATCTAACTTTTTTTTTTTTTTCGATATATTTTCTGAGATTACGTCATCTTGATGCACCGCCCCCAAGTAATCCTGACATCATTTCCTGTAGCATGTTGTTGGACTTTTGGATTATCGACACGCTGAAGTACATCTCTCCAAAGCTGTTGACCTTGGAGAGAAGTCCTGCTCTCTCCAGAACACCTCTGTATCTGCCCACCAACAGCTTGAAGTTGGACGCGTTTTCCGGGCTGCTTCTCTGCGCCAGCTCAACAAGCAGCTGGAGAAAGTTGACAAGACCGTAGCAATCGGCGAGCTGTTCGCTGCTGCCGGCAACTGGCTCGAGAACCTGCACGTTCTCGGACTCGACAAAGTTGAAGCTGGAGGCTCTTTTGCTGTCTTTGAGCTTCGAAATCAGCTCAATGCAAGACTGGCGCGCAAATTCAATGTTTCCGAGCACCAAGTATGGAACCACGAGCCGCGCAAGATACAACCCAAACGAGTCCACGTCGCTGTCCCGCAAGTACGAGCCAAAGGCCAGCTCCACAAGTAGCTTGAAAGCAGCAGGGTTTGCGCCGCTAAGAAGAAGATATGACTCGCTCGTGTTGACCAGGTCTGCGCTGCCACTGTAGTAGAGTTTTTCACCAAGCACAAAGTTGAGAGATGGGAAGCCGGTCTCATTGGCAGCCTGTTTGGCCGAGAACTTTGTGAGTTCTTTGGCCAAATTAGGCAGATTGGCGTCGTCGTCGGGCAGGAAATTCATGAGCTCAATGAGCTTGGACAAGTGCTGTTTCTGGAACTCGTCGCTCGGTTTCTGTTCTGCCTCAAAGATCTCAACCATGTACAGCAACAGGTCCGAGGCCTCGTCGAACCGCTTGTATTCCATCAAGATCATTGTGCTCTGGTACAGAAGTTCGATTGCCGCGTCATAGTTTTGTGAGTTCACGTATCTGTTAATGATGGCTCTCATGGTTTGCTGTGCCTCGTAGTATGACCCATTTTCGATTCTGCCGAGACGGTTAGTATGACACCCAAAAAGCAGTGGAAAACAGCCTCCAATTGGACTCACCTTTCTTTGAATCGGGCCAGTGACTTCTTGAGTTTCGCCTGGACGTCTGCCGGTGCCATTATGTAGATTTAACGGAGCGATGGTGTTCGAATGAGGAGTTTTGACAGCGTTGTTCTTGATAAAATCAGTATAATTTCGCTGGTTCAAGGCGACTTTCTTGGATTTTTTTTTCTTCGTGGATTTTTACATCTCCAGCACAGCCACGAAACTGGAAAATGGTAGCAGGAAGTTCTTCCATCTATAAAACGTTCTATCGAGACGAGGCTATTGAAAAGAGCAACAGCAAAAGTTGCCCATTCACAGCCAAGAAGACGCTGTTAACTATGGTGGCTTTTTTGCTGGTTTGTTCGTCTGATTGTTACCAGTGTTATCGGCTCGTTTTCGACTCGCTCATGACTCGCTTCGCTTGTCACTTTCGTCATTTGTAGTACAGACTCTCCCAGAAATGCTTGGCCTGGCCTCCCATACTGAACCACTGAAAGTCAGGATCACCAAAGAAACGGGCCCGGCACCGGCTGTCGCCGTCAATACTGTGATCGTTAAACAGGTTGCTGAAAATTACAACCATAGGTGGCAGACACAGCGATGGGTCAGAAGGCACAAAGGAGCGCCGGTTGAGGTTTTTCTGCTCCAACCGTGGAAGCCACCAGCCCAGCCGGGGAATCGACAGGTTGCACAGTTTCACGACCCGGAGGCTTTTCAGATGTTGCGTGGAACTCTCGTTGACGAAAATGCAGTTTGCGTCGATTCCCCGAATTTCCAAAGTGTAGAGAGTGTTTGCGTTGTTTTCGATCAACTTGGCAATCATCTCGCCGCAGAACTTCAGCGAGGCCTGCTTCTTGATGCTGCTACCTTCGCTCTCGAACTGGTCCTTCACCGCCTCGGAAAACGTGTGCTCCTCTGCCAACAGTCGGCCTGGAAGCTTCAATATGTGTCTGGTTCGTAGCTTGCCATATATAATGGGCTTGCTGCTGCTAGAACAAATGCTCAGCGCCTTGAGCGACCGAGCGCTGACCTCTGGCAAAGCTGCTGTTTTCTGGCAGAACCTCGGATGGGCCGTGTTGATGTCTATCGAGAGCGCTTTGAGCTGAACTGGCAGTTTTTCGAGCACCTCTTGCAAGAACCCGAGATCTCGAATGTCTATTTTCAAGTACCGAACACACTCGAATCTTGGCAGGTTCAAAAGCAACAGCCGCGGAATATTGCTGTCGTGCACCTTTGGTTTCTCGTAATATGAGGTCGTGTGACTGCTTTTTGCGCGCTTTGCCGAACCAACCTCGTTGCGAAGATGGATCACCTTCACTTCGCAAAACGCTGCAGGATTCTTCTCCAGAAACTGCAGAAGCCACCACGTGCCGTCCAGATTCCGGTCGTGAAACAAACTGTATCGGCTGGCCACGTACTGGAGACGTAGAGGCTTGAGTTGGAACACCGTTAGACAACACTTGGAGTATATCAGTTTGCACGAGAGCAGAAACGAGAGATAGTCATGGCTGTCTGCATAGAACAGGATTTTGTCCAGCAGCTCTTTGGGAAACGCTGCGATGTTTGTTGGTGTGGTTGGTTCGCTCATTAGAGCCGGCCCTGGGTTGCTTGTTGAGATGTTCGATCACCGGAAAAGCTAAAAAAGGGGGGGGGGAGGGCAGGTATTTTTTTTCATCCTCAATATTTAAATACTGGCGGGACGATTCTGCAACCAGCGGTTAGTTCTGGTGAGAATTGCAAATGCACCTACGAAAAGGGTTTTTTCGCACAGGAGTTTTACTGTTTAGCTCCTTCGTTCCTTGCGCTGCTTACCATCACGCCAGAACCCGCTCCCGTCACTTTCTCTCTTTCTCCGTCTCCCTCTTAGTAGCCCTACAACCCAAATCAAGGCTGTGCACTTGCTACCAATTTCGTGCGCGTCTCCAGTTTTTTTGTATCGCCAATCGTGCTGGTGAGGAAAAAAAAAAACGTAAACATAATTTGTTGATCCTGATCTACCGGAAACAGAGGAACAACGCCCACCTTCTCGACGTTTGGATAACAGCGGTTGAGCATCCAGTGGACAGCCGAAGCAAAATTGCCGGAAATAATGGAACTGCCAGACGCTTTCGCACAAATAGACTCCGCACAATTGGCTGGATCGTCGTCTTCGTTACAGTTGATCGACGAACACAAGGCGTTCAATTCGCACCTGTTGGAGTACGCACAGCGGTTTTACGACTCGAAAGATGAAAACGGACTCAACTATCACATAGTGTCCGTTTTCGGGTCGCAATCGACCGGTAAATCGACCTTGCTCAACAGATTGTTTGGCACTCAATTCGACGTCATGGACGAGACAAAGAGACAGCAAACGACGAAGGGCATCTGGATATCGCATGCAAACTTCATCTCATCTGCAGAGTCCGAGTCCGGAACAAACCCCAACAACAACCACATCTTTGTTCTCGACGTGGAGGGAGTGGACGGAAGAGAAAAAGCAGACGATAAGGACTTTGAAAGAAAGTCGGCCCTGTTCGCGCTGTCCACGTCAGAGGTCCTGATTGTCAACATCTGGGAACACCAGGTTGGTCTTTACCAGGGTGCCAACATGGAGCTTCTCAAGACGGTTTTCGAGGTGAATCTGGCTCTTTTCCACTCCAGCAAACAAAAATGTCTGCTCTTGTTTGTTGTGAGAGACTTCACCGGAATGACTCCGCTCGAGAATCTCAGCAACAGTTTGACCTCTGACCTCAACAAGATCTGGAGCGAGCTCAGTAAGCCAGAAAGCTGTTCAAATTCGAAAATCAGCGACTTTTTCGACCTCGATTTTGTGTCTATCGCGCACAAACACTTCCAGCCAGCCAACTTCGAACACGACATCAAGCTTCTCGGTGACAAGTTCAGCTCCGGGAACGAACTCTTCAAGCCCGAGTACCACCGCAACGTTCCTTTCGACGCGTGGACGATGTACATGGACCAGATCTGGCAACAGATCGAGCTCAACAAGGACCTGGACCTGCCTACTCAGCAGATTCTCGTTGCCAGATTCAGATGCGATGAGATTCTGCAACAGTCTTTTGAGTTGTTTGAATCAGAGTTCAAAAAAACAGACTTCAGCACCGCCGAGTCTGGTTCTGAGCTTGCCGAGCTTTTCAAGAGCCTGAGAAGTAGAGGAACACAATTGTATGACGAAGACGCTTCTCGTTACGCCAACTCGGTTTATCTCGAGCGCAGAGCCAACTTGGTGCACCAAATCGACGGGTACTTGAAGGAGATCCATTCGGCGCATTTGGCTGAACTGAGCAAGTTGTTGTTGAAGCAGTTTGCCGAAGGTGTTTCTGCCGAAAAGAAATCCAAGAAGTCCCTCTCTTTCCAGGAGGTTCTGGAAACCCAGTTGAGTGGAGTGAGACAAAAGTTTCTTTCTGAGGCAAGTGTTTTGCAGATTGACGAGCCGTTCTCGTTTGTGAAAGAACTTGATCTCTTGGACCACTCTTTGAAAGAGATCTCTGACGAATTGAGAGAGAAGGAGAGAAAATCTCTTGTTGCAAGGCTGACCAAGAAGTTCCAAGCGAACTTCAGAGAAAGCTTGCACGACCGCTTAGCCGATCCTGTGGGAGACTTGTGGGACCAAGTTTTGGAGGATTTCGAAAGGCTCAACAAAAGTCTTGCTGGGAAGTATTCTGTGTCTGACGGAAGCTACGACTTCAAATTGGGGCTCTCTGAGGCTGTGAACCTTCAAACTTTCGAAGAGATCCAGAAATCTTTCTGGATCAAGTTCAGACACGTGGTTCACGACTTCATCACTGAAGACTCTGTTTCGAGAATCATGAGAAACAAGTTTGAGGACAACTTCAGATACGATGAGACCGGATTGCCAAAGTTGTGGAAAAACGGCGCTGAAGTTGACCAGCAGTTCAACAAGGCGAGAGAAATGGCCATCAAGTTGCTTCCTTTGCTGTCCACGATGGTCACCAAAGCCAAGGGGGAGGAAATCGCCCCCGAATATGATATTTCACAAGAAGAATCAGACGACGATGATTTTGAGGAAGAAAACAGGGCAGCCGAAACCCGCAGTTTTTCCAGCTTGCTGACACTCAAGCAACAAAACAGCGTGCTCACCAAAACCAAAAAGGAGATGGATGCCATTTATATCGAAGCCAAAAGATCGATTATCTCCAACACAACCTCGATTCCTCTTTACATGTACATACTGGTTGTTGTGTTAGGATGGAACGAGTTCACCGCCATTCTACGGAACCCGGTGCTGTTCATGCTGTTGATCATTGTGTCGACAGGACTGTACTTTGGCTACAGCACACAGATGCTCGGACCCGGCTTGACGATTGTCCAGGCGACGTTGAACCAGGCCAAAGCGGTGGCCAAGGCCAAGATCAAGGAGTTGGTTTTGGACGAACACGAAAAGCCGGCTTCTCCATCATATCAGCCAGTTTCAAGCATTGAGATGGACGATCTTAACGAAAACGGAAAGAAGGAGACTACTGAACTCTAATTTCTTGCATAAATAACAATTTCAATACTATCATAATGGAGATTAGTAGTTTCAAGCACGCAGCGAATGACGAGCGAAGCGAGTCATTTGCAAGTCATTCGCAAGGCAATTGCGGAAAAAGAGAAAAAAAAATGGTGTTAAAAAAAAAAAGCAGCAAGAAAATCACCAAAAAAATCTACTCCCCCACCAGGACTTGAACCTGGAACCTTCCGGTTCGTAGCCGAACGCGATAACCATTACGCTATAAGGGAAGAGGATGATGAATGTAGAGAAAGTTTGCTGGGTATATAGTGCCGTGTGCTTGGAAAAAGGGGCTGTCGGAAGCGGCTGTCTTGTGTGGGACTTGGATGAAAGGAGACTTGAAGAGGGTTGAACAGTGTAAAGCTGTAGAGTCTGCAAGAATTGACGTTTTTTCAGGACTCCTGATAGTATGTCAAAGATTGTACCTTTTGATGTTCTCCGCCCGAGATTTAACTTATATGATTTTTTAAGTATGGATGACACTCAATTACTGATTCCAGTCCACAGCTCTAGCTGAGCATGGAGACACTTTCCCTTTGTACCGGGTCACCTCTCTTGCACCGTTGTACACTCTGATGTGCCCCAGTTTGGGTGGTGTAAGGATGCGAATAATTTAGAGGTTTTCTTAATTTTTTTTTCCCGATTTCTTGGACCCGTTTGTTTATTAAAAAACAAGATAAACACCAAAGTGGAGGATCATGTTGAATTCCTACTCTACACAGCGGAAAAAATAATCAAGAATTGTGGCTTTCGTGACGGAAAATTAGAGCTCGGGGATGTCGTGGTTGCTGAAAGACCAATTGGTTGGTCCTTCCGATCGGTCTTTTTACTACAGCAACTTTAGAGAGACGTCTGCAGCTCTACGAACAGCAGTGATCCCTTTGCAAGACCCAGCATTGGACCAGACGGAGATGGAAGAGTACCAGCTGTACAGCACTATTCTTCTCAGTACGTTTGGAATATACATCCACGTGCCTACAGGGCTGCTTCTTGTGAGCTGTAAGGAAAAGAAGTCATTTGCAGTGCGAAAGCAGATGTACGAACTACAGGACGTGATGAATCGCACTCAGAGAAGCGATAGTTGGCTCATGAGGTCGCTAGAAAGGGGAACCCATTACCTGCCGTACCTGCGCCAGCGATTGAGCGTATTGGGGGTGAAAGAAGACAAGGATGGCAAGCAGAACAAGGAGAACAACGAAGAGGATAAATCTTCCAAGAAGACCAGTCACTCCAAAGAGGTTGGAAGACCGATTCCCGACTCCTCGAAGAAAAGGAAGATTGCCATGGGGCAACTGGTGACGTGGGAAGACCTACTACAGGACATTGACGAGTCTGGGGAACTACTGAAGAAGCCCGTTCCCGAAGAAGTGAGCGGACTGGGCTCAAATACCGACATAATACCGCTCTTACCTATTTACCTTGGGTACCCAGACGCGCTGGCAAACGGGTGTACTGATTTCCGCTCGATAAACTTTGCTGACCCAAAGTTTCGGACCGTTCTGAGAGATAAGCTGGGTGAGCTTGTATTGTTTCAAAAAATCTACACCGTGACACACACGCACAAGGTTAGAGTTGAGGTGAAAAATGAGGACGGGATTGCTTTGCCTGACGTGAATTACGTGGTAGACAAGTGGTTTAGAGTGAAAAAAAAAAAACCCTGTGTGATCAGTTTTATTGTCTCTACCTACGAGAAGTTGGAGGAGTCTTGGGACGGGAAGCAGCCATCTACACGCGCGCAATTACGACTGAAAAATGCGCCCGAACCAGTGCAAGAGGAGCAGGCAGCGGCGGAAACAAAGCCGGAGTACGTGACTAAGCAGACAGAGACAGATGATCTTGGAGATGAGAAATTGAAGAAGAAGAAGAAGAAAAAGAAGGAGAAGGAGAAGGAGAAGGAGAAGGAGAAGGAGAAGAAGCAACAAGAGACACCAGCGCCTCCACAAGCAACACCGAAGGTTGCTACGACAGAGCCCAACAACACGAAAAAGACTTCGAATGGTGCAACGGATAGTCGTACCCTTTTGGGAACAACGATGCCAGAGAAAGAGAAGTCCAAATCGATTGCGGAGGAGCCCGAGATCATGGAGGTTCTCAGTCATAGCGAGAACGAAGATGACGATGACAACAAGAACGGCGAAGAAGTGGCCGACATTGAAGATTTCTATGACTTTTTACCCGAAGTTCTTGTCACCGAGAGGCCAACCACGATTGTGGTTGCCGAAGACGACGATCCGCCCCTTCAGCAGAACACGAAGAAGGCAGTGCAGAACGCGGGGGGCAGTCTTTTTTCCGGAGTGAAGTCCCGAAGAGCCACAACGAGTGCTGCGGAGCCTGGTGCTGAGCCTGGTTCTGAGCCCGAGCACGAGGACGATGACAGTGGTGACGAGGATCAATTTGCTGACGCTTTAGACCAATTACAAGAGGCCACAAGCTCGGCGATCGTGACCATTTCGTCCAGCGATAGTGAGAGTGATTCTGAGTTGAGCAGCAGCGACATCAGCATCAGCAGCGACAGCAGCAGCAGCAGCAGCAGCAGTAGCAGCAGCGACGACCTTCCTTTGTCGAGCGTTTTCCCCTCGCAGAGAACGCACAAGTCAAAGAAACCCGTGGCTAAGAAGCCTGTGGCTGAGCAGTCTGTGGCTGAGCCGGTGACGAGGAATCGCGATGACAGCAGTTCGGACAGCAGTTCGGACAGCGACGACGGCTCGGCCGGTCCAAGCAAGCGACAACGCCGTCAATAGTGATTGAATAGTTCTGTGTATTAATAGAAGATGTAGTCTTATCTTATCGAGGCAGCAGTGATTACGTGATTTAATTTTCTCCATATCAGAATTTTTCACAAATAAAAAAAAAAAAAAATTCAAAAAAGCACCTCTATGGAGCAAGAACAATCAATGCCCGCTACAAGGCTGGTTTCGATCCATACACGGTCTGATGAGTGAGAAGTTGGACATTCCCGAGCCGAACGGCTCTTTAATGCTTGCGTGGCAGGTGAAAAGTGAGTTGTGGCGCAAACTCCCCGTCGAGCTCGTATAACTAACGTCTTGCTCTAGACCGTCATGTTCTGGTAGTTGGTGGCGGAGAAGTTGCTCTGTCTCGCGTGAACCATCTTCTGCAGGCCGATGCAAAGGTGACGGTTGTTTCCCCGCGTCTGGACGGAGTTCTGGAACAGTACGAGAAGCTGGGACTGTTGCACAAGGTGGTTTCAAGACGTTTTGAGATGTCTGATTTGACGATGTACGAAGACTCTGCAACCGATCTTGGCTCGTTAGACATTGAGAGTGAGGACGATTGCAAGAGGATCGACGAGTTCTACGTTGATTGTCGGTTTGCGATGGTTCTGACGTGCATTGACGACTACGTTTTGAGTCGCAAGATTTATTACCGGTGCCGGCAACTGGGATTGAACGTGAACCTGGCAGACAAGCCTAAAAACTGCGATTTTTACTTTGGATCGACTTACCGCAACGGACCTTTGCAAATAATGATCAGCTCAAACGGGAAATCTCCGCGGTTCTGCAACCGGTTGAAGGAGAAGAAGCTGAGGCCTGTTTTTGACAAACTTGACATTGCTGCCGGTATCGAGAATCTGAGCTATTTGCGCAACACTTTGAGGAATCAAGTGTATCCAGGAGAAGATCCCGAAGTGATAAAAACGAGGATGGAGTGGAACCGGAAAATCACCGATTTCTACTCGGTGGAAGAATGGACGAAAATGTCCAGAAAAGATGTGGATAGAATGCTTGAAAGCTATCCAAACTTGCCAGAGGCAAAGCTAGTCTCCTCGCTGAGTGAACTCAAGGTCGACTAGACAGAGTCTCTGGCCAGTGGCATCGCATGGGCTAACATATATATACGCAGCTTAGATATCAATAGTAATGAAGAAGCAATAAGAAGACGAGCGCAGCGGTAACAGACGAATGACAAAATAAAAGTTGTAACCAAACTCAACTGAAACGTAAAGACAAAACCATCAACAAACAAAGAACAAAGAAAAGCATAAAGAAAGAAACCAATAAAACAATAGCGTGAATTGGACAAGCAGACGGACGGATTCTTCCAACAATCGTTTTGCTCATCCGCTTGCTTGTCAATCAATTAAATGACTCATTTGGCTCATCATTCACCTCAGCAATCCCAAAATGTTGCACGTAAACCTGCCCATTCTGGTCCACGAACTGCTGTGTGAGGGGAGGAGGCCCCAGCATGTCGCTCTCGCTGCCGTCATTGCTCGACGACTGCGGTGGCTGTCCGAAGTACGGGTCGTAAAACATCGGGGCCGGCGCAAGTCCTGGAATCCCCACCATTCCAGCAGGAGCAGCCTGCGAAGCAGCCTGAGGAGCACCGCCATAGGCGTCGACTCCGTGAGGCTGTGAGCCGGGCGGAAGCTGTTGCTGCGCTGCGGCAGCTGCCGCAAAATCAAACGGAGCCCGCATCTGGTGCTGGTGTTGTTGGTGGTGGGATCTGTTGCTCGAACGGCCCCAGCTCAACCTCACACGCGAGCCTCCAATGATGAAACCTTGCATTCCGGTGATGGCCTTTTCGGCGTCCTCGCGCTGCGTGAACTTGACAAACCCACAGCCTTTTCCGGGAGGGACCTTCACGTGCACAATCTGGCCGAACGGCTCAAACAGCGTCAACAAGGTCTCTTCGCCAACGTTGTTGGCAAGACCACCGACGAAAACGGTGGTGTTGTTTGGGTCGTTGAACGCCTGGGCTGCTGCTGCAGCTCCCACAGGCCCGCCAACGGGGCCGCTAACGGGCCCGCCAACAGGACCAACTGGCGCTCCCACAGCGCCGTAGTAGCCCATAGGAGGAGGGGCAAGTCCGCCAGGAGCACCGGCCTGAGCTGCCTGAGCGGCAGCAGCCATGTACATGTTCTGGTGCTCGAGCGGGTCGAGCGGCAGGCCGCGACCCGCGGCAGCCATGGCAGCCGCTTGGGCCATGGCGTGGGAATTCTTGCGGTAGAGGGCGTTTTGGTGTTTCGGAGTGGCCAAAGCGACTCTAATCAAGCGTCCACCGAGCCATTTTCCATTCATTTCAACGAGGGCGCGTTTGCGGTCGTCCTCCGAGCTGAAACGGACAAAGCCGAAGCAGCGGGAAAGACCGCTGGACGGATCGGTCATGACACGGACGGTCTTGACGGTGCTGAAATGGTTCTGGAAGAGAGCAAGAAGGTGTGCCTCTGTGGTTCCCGGCGAAAGGTCGCCGACAAACAGCGAGTACTCGGGTGTCTGGGCGACCTGCGAGTTGAGGGTGGCGGCAGAGGCCCAATTGAGCCTGAAGAGCTTGTCGGAGGTGCCTGGGATGGGTGTTCCATTGAGGGAGAGGGCTTCATTTGCGTCGTCAGGGGTCTCGAATTCGACAAAACAGTATCCCGAGTGGGTGAAAGAAGGGCCTGGGACGTGGCCCGGGGCGCCGTCAAGGACGGCGGCCTGTTTTGGCTTGATGACTTTGACGAGTACGCGTTTGTTGAGCTTGGCCCAGAGCTGGGTCACGTGCTCCTCGTCCCACCATGGCTCGATATCGCCCATCCAGAGCGTTTTGGACGGCACGGTGTTGGCCGGGTTATCTGGCGGCTTCGGGAGCGGGATCTGGCTGTTGACAAAGTCATGGTCGGGCGACGCGGCTCGTTCTGGCTGCGGCGACATGGATGGCGAAAGCTGGGAAATAACTAAGCGGCAACAAAAATAAGCAACAAGAAGCAACAAGAAGCAACAAGAAAACGAAGAAAGCAAACGAAACACAATCAAACGCAATTAAAACGAGTTCACAGACTCAATTTGCACGGTATTCAATGGCTCTAAACAATCAATGAAAGGTGGGTTGTGTTTTGAGAGGGCAACTAACTGGTGTGTTGAGACAAGCCTTAGTGGGGCAACTGGGGCAACTGGGACAACTGGACAAGCAAATACTCAAGTTCTGGTCAACCGTGGCTCCGTCCGTGGCTCCTTTGGCTGCTTCTTCGCGGTCTGTTGTGCTGGAAAAGACAAGGCGTGTTTGTCTTTTGTCTTAAGAGTGAAGTGTTTTTTTCGTTTCATTCGCGAGAAGGGAAAATTTTTAAGAAATTGGAGAAAAACTAGCAGCTAAGCAGTGGGAAAACGGGTGGCGAAGCGATTGTTTGTTGGGCTTGTTGGCGGCATTGTTGATTTGTTTGGTGATATTTCATCACCAGAGAAGCCAATCGACAAGAGGAGAATCGAAAGCTCGCACTCGCGCAAATGCTGTCACGCGAGGCGCGCAAAGAGGCCCGCAAACGCGGTTCTGCCAGAAGAAGGATCAATCTCGATGCCCTTGTTTTGCGTCCGGTGGGCGCTCCCCAGACCCCGGGACGGACCCCGGCAAAGACGGCACGGAAGTCCCCTGGGACGCCCCGTGTCAAGTCTCCACGCGTTCGCTCGTCCAAGGTTGCGAGGTCGCCCTCCACTCCGCAGCAGAGCGTGGTGCAAGACGCGTCGACTCCAGAGCTGAGTTCGTTCATCTCGCCAATTAAGGCGACGCCGAAGGCGAAACCAACCGGGTCGACGCCGAAGACGGCGGCCAGAGCAACGCCCAGGGGCCCTCCCAGGGGCACGCCCAGGGGCACGCCCAGGGCCACTCCTAGAGGGACTCCCAGAGGGATTTCCAGAGGCACTCCCAGAATGATCTCAAAATCGACGCAATCGACGCACCCTAACTCGACGCCAAAAATGACTCCAAAAAGAACTCCAAAAAGGACCCCCAAAACCACTCAGAAACAAACTCCTCTGGTCAATAGCACCAGCAGCGTGCATAGTGAGGACGACGACGGGGACGAGAAATACCCCGTTGAAATGCCTCCCCGGCTGTCTCCTTCCATCACCTCTCTCCACCACGCGGCAATCGCGCGCCGCAAAGCCCAGCACGCCGTTCTCCAACACCAGCTCCAGGACAAACGCCGCAAGTCCAAACTTATGGCCCCGAATCTCGAGATCAGATACAGTCGTCTGCCAACCAACAAATCCAAACTGCTTGCTCTCGACGTGATCAAACAGGTCCTCGTCGACTACCTCCAGGACAGAGACCCGCCAGCCAGTCTCAAACCTCTGCAAAAACGCAAGTTTGCTGCCTTCTCCGCCACCTACAAAGAAGCGATGGACACGCATTTCTCCACTCTCATCGATTCCCATCTGACCAACAACCTCATTCTCACAGAACTCAGCGAGCTCAACAGGCTCAAGAACGACAAGCGCCTGAGTATCTACAACATCCGCGAGCAACGGAACACGCTCAACACGCGGCTCAACGCTCTGCGTGCTCGCTATCTGCAACTGTCAAAAGATGCAAAGTTCAAAATGGGGGTTTACAGAAAACTGCTCTCTTTGAGAAACCAGGGCGATAACAACGGCGATTTCGCCGCCGTTGAAACCCAACTCACCCATCTGCGCAAGATCATCGATCCAAATTGCGGAGTTCTCGATAAACTTCAGACTTTGAATGGGAGTCTGAAAAAGTTGAAGTGACATTATACTACACTGATATCGTTCGATCAATTGATGATTTATGTACTATCGATAAGCTTGTGGCGAGCAAATGACGAGCAAAGCGAGTCATTCGCTGAATGCGATCCGAAAATTGAGTGGAGCTTCGCCATCTGGACGGCTTTGCTCATCGTTTGCCGTGTGTTTGCTTGTTTATCTTCACCAAAGATATGACAAACGCTTCGCTCGTCGTTGCTCGTCGCTGCTCTTCGTTTGCCGTCGGTTCGCTAGTTCACTCCTCGCCAAGTGGTTTGGCATTCAGATGTCATCCGCAATCAACGCAGCAATCATCCGGTAAAGGTAGAAGAAAAACATCACCAAGTGGAACCCAAGCTTAATAAACGACTCTTTCTTGTGCTTTGACAAAGTTCTGAAAATCTCCGTCGCATCCAACAAGTGATTCTTGTTGTAAATCTTGTTCACGTTGTAAGCCAAAAGTGGAAGGTTCAACAAGAAGGTGAACCAGTACCCATTGATCAAAAACAACAGCGTCAAAACACCAGAAATTGCCGCCTCCGGCACAATGTAGTTGTTCAACTTGTTACACAGCTCGATAGGATTGATGTAATCGCATTCCAAGTCACTGTACATGATTGTGAAAAACACCTGCAAAAACAGGTTGATTGCGTTCACAATCACAGCCAGAATGAACAACCAAGCTTCTCCGTTCATTTTTGTTTGTTAGTTTTGATCTATAACAACAGTCTAATTCCGAGTCTTCCCCAATTGCCTTTCCATTCTCTTGTTAACAACGATGTAATTGCTAGAAATATCGTCTCCTACTATCTTTCGAAAATTTTTGCCCGCACAGACGGTCGTGCGCGACTCAATCCGGTGCCCGAGCTCAAGCTGTTTCAGCGGGCAAACGAGACTGTTTGTGAAGGTGAAGCACTGGCAATTGTGGCCCGTCTGTTCTTCTGAGTGAGCAGCACAGAAAGAGCCCAGCATCTTGAGATATCTTGGGCTCGTGCATTTGTAACACTTGCAAAACTTTTCATCATTTCAACGAGTCACCACCCCTTTCGCGATCTTCGCGGGACGAGAATCAAGAAGAGACTCTTGAAGAAAACACACCTCAGACACCTCACAGCCGTTCACTTCTAGTGGTGGAGTGCTACGAACTGACCACCAACACCACAGAGTTCTACCCGGGCCTGCTGTTGACGGATCCCTCAACCCCCCGGGCTAAAAAAAGAATGCAAAAAAAGAGGTCGTACCCGGATTCGAACCGGGGTTGTTCGGATCAAAACCGAAAGTGATAACCACTACACTATACAACCAGTGTTGTTGATTTTTCGCCGCCGGATGCTGATGAGGAGAACTAACTTCTGGATTGTGCGGAAAATACAAATCGCCTCGATTATTATTTTTCACACAGAGTGCTTGCTGTGCTTGCTGATTTCTGCCTCGCTCGCCTCCCCCGCTTGCTTGACATGCAATGACTCATCTCGATCGAACGGACTCGGTGCCAGTATTGCCCGAACTGCTCTCCAGCATCCCCAAGAGCCTACTCTTGGGGATGTCACCCGCCAGACAGTCGCGCACCGTCCCGTTCGCAGAACTGGTTGCACAACATGCCGATAAACGGCCCGTCGTGGAAATTGGTGCAGGCAAAGGCTACCTGTCGCGTATTTTGGCAGAACACCACGGTCTCAGAGTCTGCTGCGTCGACGGCAACGCCGAGAGACTGCGCTCCAATCTCCGTGTACACCGATTGCTGCAACCCGAGTCGCACGACACTGCGGGCGTTGTAGGGGCGCGAAAAAGCGCGAGACAATCAAGTTCGGGCAACGTGCTTACCGTGGTGAGACAATTATCCAGCCCGGCCGATCTCGAGGCTGTACTCGGAAAAACACATTTCCACTTTGGCACTACAGAGCCCGTGGTTGTAATTGGGCTGGGACTCTGTGGCGACCTGGCCTATGAGCTAGCCGAATACATTGTGGCTCTTGAGGAGGGCGCCGTTGCCGCGTTAATGGTGGTTCCGTGCTGTTTTGACAAGTGCACTAGATCGCCGTCGCCCCCTACTGCGACTGGTCACGTGCCGCAACACATGTGCCTTCACCTGGAAAGTCTTGGCTTCAGCTCAGTGTGCTCTAGTTATTTGAGTGACGGACTCTACGCAGTAATTGCCGAATGCTCGAAGAATGAACGGAAACTAGAGGAGCGGTAACATTTCTCTTGCAGATAATTAACGCTTCTTGATGCATGTTCCTGCCTGCTTTTGCCTGAGCTAAAAAAATTCCCGATTCACGATTCACGTTTCCCGATTAGGCAAGTTTGGAAGCAGGGGCACTAGAGAGGTCCCAAAAAGTTCACATTATACAGGTGAAGATGAAATACCCATAAATGGGAGCCGGTTCTCCCACTTTTCACTAACCGGGATGCTGCGCAAAGACATCGCAGTGCCAAAAATGTCGAGCAAACTCGTGCTAGTGGCGCTGTTTCTCGGCCTAGTTGAGTCATTGTACACTCCGAAATACGTTCAATGTCCGGCAACTAACACTCTGGGAGCCGACCAAGAGACCTCCGGGCTTCTCAGAGCAAACACAGACATCTCGGACGCCGAATTCGAGTGGATTCTGCAACGTCAGAACAGAACTCAGCCAATCTTAGCTGACTTCCTTAATGGACTCGATCTGGAGGATTACAATACCACAGATTTCAATGAATACCTCGATGCTCTGGAGCTGGGGACCATCAACATCGGTATCGCAGTCTCCGGCGGAGGCTACCGTGCGCTGTTGACAGGTGCCGGTGAACTTGCGGCTCTGGATTCACGTACAACGGGAAACAACACCGATGCTTTGCACGGGATCTTGGACTCGGCAGCGTATCTTTCGGGACTCTCGGGCGGTTCTTTGACTCTGTCGAGTCTGATCTTCCAAAACTGGTCGTCTGTGCAGCAGATAGCTGAGGATCACGAGATCTGGAACCTGACACAGACCCCCGATGTCTCGAATCTTACCTTTTGGACAGAGTTGTACGAGGAGATTGCACCAAAGATGGAAATGGGCTTCAATATCACGCTGGTGGATCTGTTTGGACGTTATTTGTCCCGTACGATATTTACCAACCTTCCCGAGTACGGTTTGAACCTGACATGGTCGCAAATAGCCGAGCTAGATGCTTTTGCTCACCACGAAATGCCGTTTCCGGCCATTGTGGTGTCGGCGAGCCGGCCAAACGAGTCGGACTTTTGGTACGAGTCTGTGGAAATCAATCCGTACGAGTTTGGTGGATGGTCTGCCGATACAGGTTCCTTTGTGCCTACGAAATTTTTGGGATCTTATCTGGAAAACGGGATACCGGAAACGGAAACAATGTCCGCCAACGTTTCCGGCGTTTCCGGCTGTGTGTCCGACTACGACAATGCTGCGTTCTTGATCGCCAGTTCGTGCGATATTCTTCCAGAATACGCTGTGTACTTTGAAGACCCATCGGCTCTGGGGCTCAACGTATCGACGAGTACCATTGACAAGCTGCTTTCGTTGTTCAATGTGAACGAGAGCGTGGTGACTTCCGGCTACGTGCCAAATCCGTTTTTTGAGAGCAATCTCACCGACGTTGGGTCCCCTCTCGCTGAAGACGAAGGACTTGTGCTTGAAGATGGTGGGATTGCAGCGGAAACTATACCGCTGGACCCATTGCTTGTTGCGGCGCGCGAGATTGACGTGATTCTGGCGTTTGACAATGCCGGCGACACTGATGATTTGTGGCCAAACGGAACGTCTTTGTTCATGACACAAGAGCGGCTTTCGTACGTGGCACCTGACGAGCCATTTTACAGGCTACCAAATAGCACGGAGGAGTTTGTCGAGCTAGGTTTGAACAAACGGCCGGTGTTTTTTGGTTGCAACGGCTCCGAATTGATTGCTGATCAAGGGGTTTACGACGTTCCACGGCCGTTGCTGATCTACGTTCCGAACCACAAGGTTTCGTATGCTTCGAACGTTTCGCAATCCGTTTACTCGTACGAGGAGCGGGATGCGATGCTTCAAAACGGCTACGATATTGCTACGCAGGACCAGCTTGCGACCGATCCCGAGTGGGCGCAATGTGTTGGGTGTGCCATTCTGCGGCGGTCTCAGGAACGTCTTGGTGAGCCTGTTGGTGACCAGTGTGCGTCCTGTTTTGAGAGGTACTGTTATGAAGGGTTTTCATGAGGTGGATGGTATCCGGTCAGCGAGCGAAGCGAGTCACAGTAAAGGATTGTTCGCTTGCTCACGTTCTACAACTGAGCGTGGATCGAGTTCTGCTGATCCTTTGCTGATTCTTAAGTCTTCGCTCTTTCACAATCATCAGCCACAGAGAACAACGAAGAACTCGCTTCGCTCGTCGTTCGTTGTTCGCTCGTTGTTCGTTGTTCGCTCGCTTGCTTTTATTATACCGATTCGAATACACCAATACCTTCCCGGATGGAAATGATTTTCAGTACCTGAAAAATAATTTTTCAATAAATTTTCAGCACCTTTAAAAAAATATAAATTTTCAAAATGATAGTCCATACTTTTCCACTGTTCTCACGTCCTGGAATAATTTGCCCACCCTCAAACAACCTCCCGCCATGCCCGCTGCCGCGAAAACGAAAGAGGACCTCCAAAAGCTGCTGGGATCGCTCAGAGAGGCTGTGCAGTTCTGGTCGCAGCCGCTCAAACTGAACGGTTCTGCAGTCGCATCGACCGATCCAGCACTGCCTCTCAAGTCGTCACAGCTCGAAGACCCGCTCGACCAGCTCACAAAACTCAGCAAACTCATCCACGCGCACACAACGAAGCTCGGGATTGTGTTCAAACCCGTGGTGAAGCCGGAAAACTACAACGCGTGCGGCAACGAGGTGGAAGCCGCATCCAAGACGCTTGTTCTACTCGTGAGTTTGGCCACACAGCTCATCGAGGAAAGCACCAAGTACTCGCAGCTATTTGTCGGGTCGCTGCTGGAAGAGATCCGCTCGCTGCTGGCCATTTACGAGGGACTCACGGCCGAGCTCGAGGCTGTTTTGGATCTCGACGAGTCGCCAGACTCGGAAAACGACTCGTCTTCTGCCGCAGAGAGACTTGTTTCCGTTGGAAAAGTCTGGGAAACGTGCGAGAGCGTGCAAAAAACGGTTTCCCTGGGTTCCTCAGGTGTCTTCAAGGCAAAACTGCGTGAATCCAACCAACTTATTGCCGACGCTCTTGAAGAATATACCGAATGGCTCGAGGACCCTGAGTCACGTGACGACGATCCGTTTGGGCTCGAAGAAGATCAGGAAGAAGAATTCGAGGTTCCGTCGTCGTTGCAAGAGTCTGAAACCGAACCAGTCGATTCCGAACTGCTTGAGAGTGCAACCAAGTGGGCCCAGAAACTCCGACTCGTCAAACTGCTCATTTCCTCGCTCACCAAAACCTTCCCAGCCACCAAATACACTACAAAGTACTCCACAAAACTTGACTCAATCAACAAGAACCGGCTCCTGGTTGGCGAGCTCGTCGACGAGCTCGTATCTGCCGTTATCTACGATCAAGACCTGGCAGAGGCACAGAAACAGGCCCAACTGCTCCAGAAAACATGCTCCAAGTTTGTCGATACAATCAAAGAGCTCGACAGCATCGACGAGAAAAAGACCAAATGGCTTGATACTTGGGTCGCCAAGTACGCTGAGAATGGTGTACAAATGATGGGTGTTTAGTAGTATATACAAACGGAGCATAGCGAATGAGCGAAGCGAGTGAGCGTAGCGAAGTAAACGATGGGCAGCCAATGCACGTTGAGCAAAGCAAACTGTGTCAAAGCTGTTGTCTTTCATTGTCTCTCAGAGTGAATATAATCCTGCTTTTGCTGCATTAGTTCTTTGGCAGTCACTTGCAAACGATTCGCTTCGCTTATCGCTTGCAAATCGCCTCGCTCATCGCTTGCAAATCGCCTCACCAATCACCATCGTCATCGTCATCACTATGTGCCACTTTGGCCTTTCTGTTACTCAAAGCCGCAGCAAGGGCATCGGCCAACGAAGCAGGCTGGCCCGGAGCAGCTCCACCGCCACCGCCCCCAGAAGAAGCAACTGCAGGAGTCTCGCCTTTCGCCTCTTGTAACAAAACACTAGGCTTGTCCAATTGCGATTTGTCCACCTTTCTCAAGGCACCAACGCCGGCTCCCCGGATCGACGCAAGTAGAGCGTCTCGGCCAGCGTCGACCTGCGGCAACGGAGCAGCAGGAGCAGAATCTCCCGTTGGGAATGCTGGCGCTGGCGGAGGCGCAGGAGGAGCCTGCGGAATGCTCTGTGCCATCGGAGGCGGAGGAGGAGCTTGTGGGATTCCCTGTGCCATCGGAGGCGGAGGGGGAGCTTGTGGGATTCCTTGTGGGGGAAGCGCCGGAGCTTGTGGGATGTTCTGAGGCGGCAAAGCCGGTGCCTGTGGGATGTTTTGCTGTGGGAAAGCCGGTGCCTGTGGGATTGTTTGCTGCGGATACGCTGGCGCCGGAGAGAAGCTCTGCTGAGGACTTATTGGAGAGTACGGCGATGCTGGCTGCCGTGGTGGTACTTGAGGAACGGGTCTCTGGGCCGCGGCTGGAGCTTGTGCCGGCATTCTTGAAGGCGGTGGAGGCGGAGCAGCTCCTCTTCGTGGAGGAGGAGGAGCCGGCGCCGCTCTTCCTACCGCGCTGGCAGGCTGGGCCTGCGCGGAAGCCCCGAAACGGGACGGCGGAGGTGGAGGAACAGGGTTTCGGGACGGTGGAGGCGGAGGAACTGCTCCTCTAGAAGGTGGAGGCGGGGGAACAGCGTTTGTTCGTGGAGGCAGAGCGACTGGTAGGTTTCTCGGAGGAAGAGCCTGCGGCGGGGCCTGCGGCGAAGCCTGTGGCGGGACGGCGTGCTGCTGCTGCTGCTGTTGCTGCTGCTGGAACATCTGGGGCATGTAGCCGAGCGCAGGAACGTTGTGATGCGTAGGACGGACCGATTGTCCGTCTGCGGAAGGAGTCGAGTCGCGCGGCGACGGCGTCGTTGCGGCAGACTCTGTGGACGCTGACACAGAGGGCGGTGCTGGCGGTGCTGGCGGGGCCGGCGGGGCCGGCGGTGCTGACGTAGAGTCAGTCGAGGCAACACGGCTGCTGTAGACGGGCTCAAAGTCTGCTGGAGGCGAGAAGTCGTACTCCTCCGTCGAAGCAGACACGGACGCAGCGGCCGGTGGTGGCGGCGGAGGGGCTTTTTTCTTGCCCGCGACGCTCTGGCTGCCCTGCGACGTCTGCGAAACGTTTCTTGCGGACTTGAATTGATATTTCCGCGGGATCGGAGGCTCAAGACCGACCAGAGGCCCACCTTTCTGAGCAATGTAGTCCTTAATGAACTCTCTATTCTCAGCAATGAGGTCCTCGGTGATCCCTGCGCCCTCGAGTTCCTTGTAGAACGAGCGCCACTCTGGGGGAGGCTCATTGTCGTAGTAGATGACACCTCTAGCGCGACGAACACGCTGTTCGTTGGTGAGGCCGGCTTCGCCCGACGAGGCGGCGGCCATGTCGCCTCGGAATCCCGGTTTTTTCACCTGTTGGTCTGGTTTTTTCTTGAGCGCGATTCCCTGCTTGTTCTGCACCGTTTGTTTCGACCCGTGCCGGTCTCTATTCTTGACGTGTTTGTGGAAGTTGGTGGCCTCGCTCTTGTCCTCGAAGAGAAACCCCATGAAACACACTTCGCCTTCGAACGAGTGGAAGAACGAACGATCCTGGTTGTATTCAAAGTCGACGTACAACTCCTGGTCCCAAATGACGCCGCGGTTGCCGACAATGTCCACCATTTTGAGGAAAAACGTGTGTCCAACAAGGTCGTCAGCAAGAACAACAGCGCCAATCAGCCCTGTTGCTTGCCATTCGCCCGCGTTAGGATACGCAATGTACAGCTGGGCTACGCCGGCAGCAATAATCTTGTTGGATTGCTTGGGCACGGCTCGTTTGATCTTTTCCTTGTCTGCTGTAGTGAGGATACCCATTTGGATCGAAGAGGGAGAGTGTTCTTTTTGAGAGAGGGAAAAGTGCTTGGAATGCTGTGTAGAGGTGGCGTGACGGAGTAGAAGAAGGCGTGGGGGCGTTCTGGTGTGCTGAGTTACCTGGAGTTGTGTGTAGTACCTGCCATTGAGCTGCAAATATAGTTATGTTGCCACCGAACGGTGTCATCTCCCCTTGTGGGTTCGTTCTTTGTTGTAACTTTTTTAGCTTGTCAAAAACGGTTTATCTTGACGGTTACGAGCCCGCGAGGGCTCTGGTTACGCGGCCCGCGCACTCAGGAATACTCGCATTAATGGGAGACGAGGAAAAAAAAATTTTTTTTTTCTCTCTCTTTTTTCGGTGTATAAAAACGAGACTAACTTCCGATTCACCTTCTTCTAGTTGTGTCTCTCTTTTCCAAGCACAAACATGTCCGGAAGACAGGGCGGAAAAGCAAAGCGTAAGTGAACTTGCTTAGTGGCGCTAGGGGGTTTAGATGATGATCAAAAATGGATATGTGAACAATCTCTTAGTTATTCATTGACGAAAAAACGTTGCCTTCCTACTGAAACAAAACCCCACGCTAGTGCCAGGTGTTTACGAGACTTCGAGCTGTTTTACTAACAAAGACACCTCACAGCGCTAAAGGCACCTAAGAAGAAGGTCCAAGACCTCGACGAGGAGGATCTCGCCTTCAAGCAGAAGCAGAAGGAGGCTGAGAAGGCCAAGAAGGAACTCGCTGCGAAGGCCTCGGGCAAGGGTCCGTTGGTTGGCGGGGGTATCAAGAAGAGCGGGAAGAAGAAATAGAGAATGAGCGAGCGAGCGAGCGAAGCGGGCCACCGGCGACCCGGCGACCGGTGACCCGGCGACCCCTTCATCTGTATACTCTAATGCATTGTACACTAGTCACGACATAGGTTGTCCCGTAAATGCCCACCACGTCTGCCAGCGTGCGTACACGGTGGTAAACTGCTGCCATAATCAAAACACCTGTTTAAAAGTCGCGAATGGCGAAAAAATATTTTTCTAGCTTTTTTTTGCGAAGGAAAGTGTAAAATAAAAAAAAGTGAGAGAAAAAGCGACTTTTTATTAACAAAATAAGCGGAACGAGGACGGCAGCAACGATTGGCTGAAGATTTGCGGGCGTAGTTTCAAACAACGTGCGCGGAGCGAGTACTGGTGCAAAGAGGTCAGGTTGACAAGCGGAGCAGGTAGTCAGATTGGCGGAGAGAGCTGGATTCTTGGGGTTGCCACTGGATTACGTTGCAGCGACCAAAGGGCGATATTAGGGCAGCAAAATGCTCACCAAGTACAAAATAGTGTTCCTGGGGGACCAGGGCGTTGGCAAAACGTCGCTGATCACGCGGTTCATGTACGACACGTTTGATTCGCACTACGCTGCGACAATCGGGATCGATTTCCTGTCGAAAACAATGTATCTGGACGACAAAACCATCAGATTACAGCTGTGGGATACGGCGGGACAGGAGCGGTTCCGGTCGCTGATTCCGAGCTACATCCGCGACTCGAACGTGGCGATCATCGTGTACGACATCACCAACAAGGAGTCATTTCAAAACGTGAACAAGTGGTTCAATTACATCAAAGAGGAGCGCGGGTCCAACGTTCTCATCATTCTGGTGGGTAACAAGTCGGACCTCGACAACAAGATCATCACAAACGAGGAAGGCGAGAGTCTCTGCAAGAAACTTGGCTGCAATTTTTTCATCGAGACAAGTTCCAAAAACGGTTACAACGTGAAAAACCTCTTCAAACGCGTCGCCAAACTGCTTCCGGAGCTGCAGAACGAGAACACCGACGACGCCATCGGCAACGGCACGGGGGCCGCGGGTGCTTCGGCCGACGGCAAGGTCCAGATGATCGACGTGAGCATGAACAACCAGGACGGCCAGGAGGGTCTTGATGGTTGTCAGTGTTGATTTATAGATGAGCGAGCGGACGAACGAGCGCAGCGAGTGAGTGAGTGAGTGAGTAATTGACCTATTTGTTTTATTTGTGTAAAATGGAACGACGAGCGAAGCGAGTCGTGAGTGAAGAGTGGCCAACTATGGGGTAAAGATGAGTAACGTGGTGAGTATCCAAGCGATGCAGGCTCTATTCCGACAGTCGCAGTCTCTCAGCATGACCAAGTGAGTGGCGAGTGAGATGTGAGCGATAGAGTAACTTATCAATTACTGAGTTACTCATTCACAAACTCATTCCCAAATTCATCACTCACTCATCACTCACTCATCACTCACTCATTCACTCACTCATTCACTCACTCATTCACTCACTCACTCATCACTCGCTTCGCTCGTGATTCCTAAAGTCTATACGAGCACCAAACACCCTCATTTTATATACTCCTTCAGTCCCCTCAACTTCACAACAGCCTCCTCCAAAACATCGTCGCCCTTGCAAACTGCAAACCGCAAACAGTCCTCGATCTCGTGCGCATTCTGCGGCAAGTAGAACTCCGAAGGTGGGATCGAAACCACGCCAAACTCCTTGATCAGCCAGAAAGCAAGCTTGAAGTCTCTTGGCTTCGACTTGATCTCGTCCGGGAACTCGGTACCTTCTGGAATCTGGACCTTCTTGAAGTTCACAAGAAGGAAGTAGCCTCCGTCCGCAACCGTGTATGGAAGTCCCAGCTCGTCAAACACAGCCGTGAAAATCTTGTACTTGGTGATGTACTCCTGTCTGGTCTTCTCGTAGTACCCGTTGGTCTTGGCTGCCACAAGCGCCTGGGCAGTCGCCTCCTGCATCACCGCCGGCGTACTGAAACAGATTCGCGTGTGCGCCAAAGTCACGTACGGAATCGTCTCCTTGCTGCCGATGATCCAGCCGACTCTCCAGCCGGTAGCAGCAAACGTCTTTCCAGCAGAACCCACAGTGAACGTTCTTCTGGCAACCTCCTCGTTCAAAAGCGCCACTCTCGTAAAGTCCTTGTAGTACAGGTTCTCGTAAACCTCGTCCGAGACAATGTAGAAGTTGTGCTTGACGGCAAGCTCGCCGATCCTGGTGAGCTCCTCCTTGTTGAACACTTTTCCAATTGGGTTGTGAGGCGAGTTCAGCACAATCATCTTGGTCTTTGGACTGATTGCAGCCTCCAGTTCGTCCCACTTGATGGTCCATTCGTCACCGGAAACGTTTCTCTCGCTGAAATCAGCAGGAGGGTTCAGCTTCACGTAGACAACCTTTCCACCTGGCAGCTCGATGTTGGAGATGTACTGGTCGAAAAACGGCTCAAACACAATCACCTCGTCTCCCGGCTGCACAAAACCGGTGAAAACAGCCAACATACCCTCGTTGGCACCCGTGGTGACCTGGACTTCGTCTCTCGTCAGCTGTCTGCCGTAGATTGGCGAGTACGTCTCGATGAGGGCGTCAAGAAGAGACGGTTTGCCCTTGGTGTGGGCGTACTGGTTGTTTGCCGGCACGTCCAGCGCCTTTTTCGCCGCCTCAATGGCGAAATCCGGCGGAGAGTATGAGAAAAAGCCCTGGCCGAGGTTCACCACCTTTTTGCCGGTCTCGGCTTCGGCAGCGGCGGCCGTTTCATTGATCAAAGACCAAATGTCTTTGCCACCCAGCTTGAAGTATGGGTTGTGCGATGGAAGTTGCGACGACATTCTGACTCCTGGCTTACGTAAGACACTTCTGGCACGTCTAAGCATCAACAGCTCGTCACGACAAGACGATTGGGCTGAAATGTATGTTGAAGAGGAAGAAAAGAGGGAAACAAGAGGTGGGAGACTCTTTGCTGCTTTGTAATTTTTTCTTGTCTCCTTTTTTTTTTTTTGCCCGAGATGCGCTGCACTTATCAGTTGGATTGATGATAAAACAAACTACTGTGGATTTTATTTGTACATGCGCGCGCCACAGTTGGGCCGCCGATCGGCGCGCGTCGATTGAGGTCGATCCTGAAATTTTTCAGGGGTGTGAAAAAAAAAAAAAAAACTAAAAAAAAAAAAAAACCATCACTTCCCCAGATACATACGCCTCTGGTTCTGGCTACTCTCGCTCCATCGCATGTCAGTCAACAGCCCGTTCGCCCGGCCGTCCACGGGCGTTGACCCCGAGTCGTCGCGCGCACGCTACCAGCACCAGCTCGCCGCGCTCGTCGACGCCCACGTGCACACGCTTCTCGCTGCCGGATCGCATTACAACACAGAAAACACCATCAAGAACGCCAACAAACGCAACGGTATCCTCGAGGACTCCTTCGAACTATGGCTCGACGATGAAGACGACACTCCGCGCCACAACACTCTCGTGGCAAAACAGCCCGCACCGCCACACGCTGCTGCCACACCCCCTGAAATCCCGTTAAGAGAGTGTCTTGCGGATCTCAGGACCCTCCAATCCGGATTGGAAATCGTTCCCAGCGAACACCAATACACTGCCGACCAGTACCAGAAACTCTCCGAAACCACAGCGTCGCCTCAATTGTACGCGTGGGATAACCACATCGTTCTCAGCGGTTCGATCTTCCATCAAAACGTGGGCATCCTCAACACGTTGCTCCATCTCAATATTCTCCGAGGAAATTGGCACATGAGTTACCGGATTTTCTGTCTGCTTGTAAGGGTCCACGGCACAGACACGCGCGAGCTGTGGCCGCTGGCACTCGAGATCCTCAGAAACCTCAACGAGAGCGAGTTTGTGAGGTTGCTGGAGCAGCAGGTTGGCACCAAGGTCGAGACCGACGATGTTCTTTCCCAGGCAGCACGGTCTCGAAATTCGGTTCTTACTTCACGAATATTTGGAGACTCAGACCACAGAAAGGAGCTGGAGTCGTTGACGAAAGAGCCGCGACTCTTTCAAAACAAGATCATGCGGTTTTTGAGATTCCTGCAAAACTCCCACGACACAATGCTGTCTGAAATTACAGGGCGATACCCGCACCAGGTGGTGGACAACGGTCTGGACGGTCGCATAGATCCGACCAGAAAAGACTACCAGACAGAGTTCAGGTTGCGGCCCAACACAGCGCCGCTGTTCCGTTCAGGCTCCAAGACACATCTGGCGATGTACACGACAGCTCTGTTGTGGGAGCTGACGCTGTCGGGCAGGTTTGAGCAGTTCTATGAGCTTGTGGAGACTCTGCGAATGAGCGCTCCGGGTAACAGAGACCCCATGGTTCAATATCTAGTTGGTTGCAACAAGTTTGTTGAGGCGATATACACGTATGTGAAATTGCAGACGGGGCAGGCACAACCGGCACGCGTATACGAGCTGCTGGACGAGACCGAGGAGGAGCTCCACAAACTCAAAGGCATGGATTTTTCAGATCCGGGTACGACAGGTGTTTTGGTGGAGGTTGAAAAATTCAGATCCGAGGTGGCGGAATGGGAGAAAGAACAGCAAGAGGAGAGGGAGTCTGATGACGAGTCTGATGAGGATGAGAGCATGTCCTCAGGCTCCGGAAGTAGCGATGACGAAGACGACGATAAGCAGGAATGATAACTGCGGAACTGTATGAACAAGAAAGTTTGTGTATATGTATGTACAAGGGAGCGATTTTTTTACCCAACGGTTTAAGGGGTTTTGGTTTGTGGGGTTTCTGTAGGGGCGGCTGCAGGTTTTGGTTTGGGAGGTGTTGCTTCATTTGGTTTGGGAGGTGTGTCTTCTTTTGGCTCGACAGGAGCGTCCTTGCTCACCACGTTGCCCTCGGCGTCCACCTTGAGAATCACCGGATTGAAACCCGCAGGCACTTTGTAGCCATCAATGTTTGCGACGGAGCCGGTCTTGAGAATCGACTTGATGTACTCGATCTCGTCCTGGAGCGTCTTGATGTCGTCGGCAATGGACTCGCGGCGCGAGCGCTCCTTGGAGCGTTGTCTATATGCCTCGAAGAGCACGGCTCCGGCAGCGACACCAAAGATGAAGGACTCGGAGAGGATCTCGGAGCCGTTCTGGATGGCCTTTGCCTCGTTCAACGGGCGTACCTTTGCGGTGGCCTTTTTACCCAGTAGTCTTTGTTTGACGCTTTGATCGAGAAAGTGGAAGTACTGTGCCACGCCGACACAAGCTTTGCGGAAGCTTTTATGGTTTTTGGCCTCTGTTTTGATCACGTTTGCGACCGGTTTGGCGATCTGCCTGACCAACAGTGTTGTCAGTTTCAATGCCAGACTGCTCATGATGGGGGGACAGCGATGCAGTAAGGGGTGCGGATGGGTTCCCTTTACGGGGGTGCAATGGGGGGAGTATACAAGACTCCAGAAAAAAAAAACACCCCAATCACTGTTTCAGTCACTAGAGTTTTTTTTCTTGTTTGCCCTTTTTTAGCCAGAATTTTTTCCCTTTGTTTCCACAATACGAATAAAAAACTCCAATTTAAATACAAGCAACGTTGTCTGTGGGAACCATAAATCGTTTTGTTTAGCAAATAATCCTTCCTTTTGCACATTTTATACCCGAATAAACAGTGAAAAAAGTCCCAATGGACCCATCGTGCTTCAGAAGGTCGAATTTCCTCGTATACTCGGCCGTGAGTACGGCGGTGGCGGCATATATGCTGAACGATGCGCTGTGCGGGCGGCCAAACCTGTATTCGGCAGGGATCAAGATGTTCAACGGCGTCCATCTCGTGGTGGTGGGCAACTGGCTGATGGTGGTGAGCATTGTGGTGGCCAAGATGCTGCAGGTGGCTCTTTTCGGAGAACTGCGCCTCATTGAGATGGAACACATCTACGAAAGATCGTGGTTTGCCATCACCAACATGCTCATGACCATTGCGGTTTACCGCGACCACAACAACCTGCTTCTGGGGGCGCTTGCCGGGGGACTGTTGTTCATCAAGTGTTTCCACTGGATCTTGGACGACCGGCTCGAACTGCTGTTCCAGCAGCAGCAGCAACAGCAGGAACAGCAACCGTTCTCGTGGAGAAAGACCCTTTTCAACAAAACCACCGTGGTGTTGTACATGTTCCTGCTGATGGACGACTGGATCGTCAAGTGCTGCATTGACCAGTCGTTCATCCACTCGGCGGACGTTTTTCTCATTTTTGGCCTGGACTTCCTGATGGTGTATCTCAACATTCTGGACTCCACACTCAAGTTCATTCTCAACGTGGTGGAGTCGGCGTACCTGGACCGGAATCCCGAAGAGGAGGCGTGGGAGCCCAAGATCTGGATCTCGAAAGTGGGCTCTGTGCTACTCAGTATGGCCAAGATGGGCTCTGTCGCGTTCCTGTTTGTCGGTCTCATGTACGCTCACCGGTTGCCAGTGAACTTCATGGGAGACATGTACACGTCTGTGTTGCAGCTGGCGAAGCACACAAAAGACCTGTTCAATCTGGTGAAGGCTGCGCGGGATTTGGGCAAGAACTTGCGAGACGTTTCCGAGCACGACCTGGAGCACGACGATCTATGCATCATTTGCAGAGACGACATGTTTTTGGACCAAGGATTCTACAAGAACCATCGCCGGGCTCCGAAAAAACTCAACTGTGGCCACATTCTCCATTATGGTTGTTTGAAGAGCTGGCTCGGCCGGTCACGTGTGTGTCCCACGTGCCGGAGTGACGTTTTCGAGCCAGTGGCAACGGGAACGACAACGGATTCCACCGACGGTTCTGTTGACATTGCGCAGGCCACTTCTACAACGGCTCCGTCGCCTATGCCGACTCCCGTTTCATCTTCCGCTTACACGCTAACGCTCCCGACTAACGTTGTGCGTCCACCCGACTGGACGTTGCTGCCTCTACGTCGCATTGGAGCGAGCCAGGAGCAATACGAGATTCTTCTCAACAGAAACACGACGGCACGTTTCTCGATGGTGAGAAACACACAATGACATTTAACGAGGATATGTATATAATTAGTGGAAAAATAAGAAAGTTACATGTAGTGAACAAAGGCAACAACGGAACTCGCATCCAACAGTGTAGTACAAAAGAAAAAAAAAAAACGAGATACAGTATACAAAGATATAATACACTAGATAAAGAAAATCCAAACTGCAAGAACGGGAGTCAGTGGCAAACCACGCGAGTCTGCGACATAATTAGTCTCGTCTTGTCTTGCTCTTTTCCACTTTGAGCAAAAGGGCTTTGTTGATGTGTGGAAGAACACCTCCGTAAGCGATTGTGGCCTTGATGAGTGTATCGAGCTCTTCATCTCCTCTGATGGCGAGTTGGAGATGTCTTGGAGTGATTCTTTTCACTTTCAAATCTTTGGCAGCATTACCGGCAAGTTCGAGCACCTCGGCTGTAAGGTACTCGAGCACTGCGGCAAGGTAGATGGCTGACTTTGAGCCGACTCTGATTTTGGATTGTGCTGTTCTCTTGAGATATCTCTTGATTCTTCCGACTGGGAATTGCAATCCTGCTCTCGCAGAATGGGATTGCGACTTGAGGGAGCCTTCTTTGGCTCCGGATTTTCCTTTACCTCCATGAACTTTGCCTGACATTGTATGGATTGATTGATTGGACTGCGATAATGTTTATGGGACACGGAGAGAGAGGGCAAAAGAAGAGACAAAAAACAAAACAAAACAGACACGGAAATAAACAAAAAATAATTACACCAGTTTGTGGTGCCTTGTCCGTGTTGTTTACGACTTTTCGTGATGCCCGGGTAGCCCCTGTCACAGCAACCAGGGTGTCGCGACCGTAGAAGAAAAAGTTTTTCTTTATTTGTTTTTTTTTTTTCGCAACTGCGTTGCACCGCTTCGCACCGTCACCCCGGGCCTGCTGCCAGGGCAAAAGCCGTCCTGGTTCCCCAGGTCTGGCCCGGAAGGGGTAGATGATAACCCCGCGGGATCGAAATAGGCGCAACCGAAAAAAAAAACACAATTTATAGTTTGGGAAACACATCCAAATGCAGATGATATTTTTAGGTGGGTCAGTTGATTGTGCTGCGTGTCCAACGCTGTTTATAGTTTATTATTAAAAGTTGTAGATATTAACGGCTACAGACAGGCCAGGTAACAAAACAAAAACTCGCGTCAAAGGCGGGGGAAGAGTAGAAAGTCGTACAAAAAATAGGGTCAACCCGGACGAATAAACAGTGTGTTTCGGATGAGAATCAGATTCCGAGCTCGTTCAGTGCAGGGAGTCTCAGATTTGGCTGGACTCCTTGCTGCGGAGCGCCTTCTGGCAGGGGCTGTGCACCGGCGGCAAAGCGTGCGGACCGCTCATTGAGCACATTATGCAGCCAGCTTCTTGTGTTGGTGTGGCTGAGCACCGAGACGGCGGCGGCTGCGGCTGAGGCGGTGCTGGGCGCGAGAGTGGCGGTGCTCGCTGTGGCTGAAGCGGTGCCTGCGGTGCCTGCGGTGCCTGGGGCCGTTCCTGGCGAGGTGCCTGAGGCAGACTGAGGCTCGCTGTTGATGATGAATGAGACGGAGTGCGGGGAGTGGACTCTGCTGGACGGATTGGAAGGCGGCTGGATGGCCGACTTGTTGTAGCAGGCAGAAGGAGCGGGAGCGGGCGACGGAGCATGGGACGTGTAGACGCCGGAGTTTGGTGTCAGAAGAAGCTGCTGTTGCTGGTGCTGTTGCTGTGTGGGAGTAGGGAGCACGAGTCTCGGGGTGATTGGGGTGTCTAACTGCGGAGTGAAGTTGGAATTAGAGTTGTGCACAAAGATCGGACACGGCTTGTTGGAGAGGTGGGGTCTGAACTCGTTTTGCGGGTGGGTGTTGAGGAGGTTGCGAGGCGGAGGAAGCATGGTGGATTGCTGGACCAGGACGTGGGGCTCGGTGGCGGAGACGGCGGGGGTGTTTGAGGAGACAGACGAGCACGCAGAGGAGGCCGGGGTATTATTCTGCTGTTGGGCCGCACCTAACGCGGCGTCTTCCTCGTCCGAGCTGGATTTCATGCGCACATTCATTTTTTCGCCCGGGTAAGTGAGGATAAAATTCTCGTAAATATGCACAGTTTGTTTGTGCTGTCTGAGATTGTCAAGCCGCGAGAATCTGCGCGAGCACATTTCGCACTTGAACGGTCTTTCGCCCGTGTGTTTGCGGATGTGTCTGGCGAGGTGTTCGGATCTGGTGAAGGACATGGAACAGTTGCTGTAGCCGACGCATTGGAAAACGCGGCCCTTCATTTTTTTCTGGGCTGAGCTGGCCGAGCTGGCTGAGCTGGCTGAGCTGGCTGAGCTGGCTGAGCTGGTGGCGGACCCGACACTTGCCGTTCCCGACGCTGCGGTCTTGGGCGTGGACTTGGGCGCCTTGGAGGAGGACGAGGTGCGTGCGCCCATTTGCTGTTGGGAGGCGTGGAAACTGGGAAAGAAAGAAAGAGACGGTTCTGGAGAGATGTGTTAAAATGCGAAACAATTTTTATTCGGCGAATTTCTCGCTGTTTTTAAGGTACGCAGGAAAACAAGAAAAAAAAGGAACCACGCATATTAAGGGGAATGAACGGGTCTGACTGATTGGGAATTTAGGAGTTTGGCTTGGCAGGAATTTTTTCACGCCACGGGCGAATGCGAGCGAGAGCGAGCGGCAGCGAACGTCGGCTTTTGCTCGCCTCAGTTGTCCACCCAGGAGAGCCCGCTTTTGTTCGGGCCCAGACCCACCGCGCATATCCGTTCTAGAGCACAGGCACCACCCTGCAGGATGGCTGTACAGCAAATGACGAGCGAAGCGAGTCATTTGCGAGTGCAACCAAAGGCTAGCGAGCGTAGCGAATCTGGTTGCACTCACACGCGGACTATCGAGCTACGCTCGCTGGTCACTGATTGCACTTGCAAATGACTCGCTTCGCTCGTCATTTGCTCGTCATTCGCATTCGAATTCGCATTCGCATTTGCGCATGCGGCACATTTCCGCGCACGCCGGTTACAGTATTTCCTTTCCGGAAAAGTGCGCGCGTGCCGGCGGTCACGTGCGCCGCCCAGATTTTGTAAACCTGAATTTTTTTGCTCGTAAAAAACAGCCAGCCAGCCACGCACGAATCTGGAATCTCATCACACAACTCGCTTCACAACTCGCTTTGCTCACTCACAACTCGCTTCGCTCGTTGTTCGCTCGTTGTTCGCTCGTTGTTCGCGATGCAACCCTTCCCGAACATCTACGCCTTGAAAAAAACACCGCCGCAGCAGAGCCGATCCTGCAGCATCTGTTTCAAGTCCACGTCGGCCGTCCTGATAACGGCCAACCAAAAAGACTGGTTTTACATCTGCGAGGCCCATCTTCAAGATAAGAACTTCTGCACGGCGCGGTACGTCGATGACTCTGCGGGCTCGGGCAGCAACAAAGAGAAGGAACACGACGATCTGGTTGCGGCTGAGGCTGCTGTGTCGCGAAGACTCAAGAGGCTAGAGACCCTGCGTGCAGCCAAAGATGCTCAACTGAGTAAAGTGAAGGAACTTTTCTGGAAAACCGAGAAAAACGATCCTGCTCAAGACGAGCAGCCGGCCAAAAAGACAGACGAACAGTTGTCAAAAGACGAGCTTTGCCAAGAGATTAAAACTGTCTCTTCAAAACTCGCCCAACAGAACCAAGCATTACGCGCTTTTGAAAAAATTTACACAAGATACCAGCTAGATACGGTTTTCTACCGCAACAGACTGACGTTGTGGTATAAAAAGGCAAAAAAGGCGGAGATTGATAGGAGTATTGAGGAGGGGGTTTATTTTCCGCGATTGCCTGAGTTGCCAAGGCCTTGACGAGCAAATGACGAGCGAAGCGAGTCATTTGACGTCTTTCGCTCGTCTTTCGCTCGTCTTTCGCTCGTCTTTCGCTCGTCTTTCGCTCGTCTTTCGCTCGTCTTTCGCTCGTCTTTCGCTCGACATTTGCTCGACATCTGCTCGTCATGTACAAATAAATCGCTTCCTCGCCATACCTTGTACACCCACAAATGAATCGCTTCAAGTGAATCGCTTCCTCTTCATATCCTGCAGACTCGCATGACGAGATGACTCGCATGACTCGCTTCGCTTGCTCGTCATCTCGTCATTCGCCCATCCACTTCGCCCCCTTAACCCCCCTCACCATCAAATCCATCGTCAGCGTCTTCATCTTCCCCTCGCGATCCAAAACATCGGCCACCTTGACCGTCTTGACATACGTAAAGCCCAGCTTCTGGTATATCTTCTTGTTGCGCGGATGCGAACTCTCCAGATACAACGGAGCACCCACCTGGCGACCGCGGTTCTTTCTCTTGTCGTACTCGGCCAAGATGTCCCGCTCCTCGTCGTAGTACCACGACGAGTGCGCCGACGACGCGTCCGAGTCCGAGTACGAAGAGTAGCCGGAGTAGTCGGTGAAGGTGTCCGATTGCAAGTCAAACTCAAAATTGTACGATTGAATCTCCGAATCAATCAGCGACTCTTCCGTCACGTCTATTCGCGTCGACCGACGCCCGTGCTGATACGACCCTTCGCCAACCTCGCCGTCTTCCTCGTCAGAATCATCCGAATCAGGGTTCTCTGATGGTTGCTTGTACACATCCACAAAATTGTGTGTTACGTAATCAACCAACCTTCGCGCCAAACCTTTTCCTCTTCCGCGCGGAATCGCCCCAATATCTGCAAGGTACCACGATTTCTCGTATTCGCTGCCCAGAACTTCCTGTTTGAACTGGTCAAGCAGGTTCGACTGCTCTTCGAAAACACGCTGTCTCGTCTCGCGGTTCGCCAGCCACACGAACTTCAGGTATCCGCCCTGGTACATCGACCACAAGTAGTTCATGATCGACTGGTTGCCTTGTTCCTGCCGCTTGTGGGGCTTCTCAAAGCACGCTGCCGCCAGAAACGGCGCGTCCGGGTCCTCTTGCTCCGCCTCAACGTCCCTCACAGCCACCACAAGCCCGTTCAGAATCGTCGAATACGTCGTTGCCTCAAACAGTGCCAGGTCCATCTGCGCCTTGAGATTCCTGTCTGTGATTCCCGACGTGAGGTAGTTCACATACAGGTCGTCGCCGAACGCAATCTGTAGCGTCTTGGCCACCTTCTTGTAATCTTTGATCTTTACCACCTCGACATGCAGGTGGTTGGTGAGCGTCGACACATGCTGCGACTGCGACGACTGCGACTCGCGGCGCAGCGACGACGACGCCGCTCGCGACGCGTCGCTCGCTGCGTCGCTCTTTCTCTTCTTCTTTGAACTCCTGTTGCTGCTGTTGCTGCTGCCGCCGCTTCCCAGTGAGCTTTGCAGCTTGCTAAAAAACGTCATTTCCGTGCCAATGCAATGCCAGTGTTGTATACTGTGTAGAGATGTCTAAGAGCGAGTCCAACCGTGCACGCTGAAGCGCTCTCTGCCAGTCTATAAAGTCTGAGCTTCAGAAGACGAAGTTGAAGGGGGGAAAAAATCTCAACTGCCTTCGTTCAACTCTGCAAACCGTTCGGAAGTCCTCGAAACCTTTTAAATCTCTTTCTAATCAGTATTTATTAGCCGTTTCAGTAAAATTGGTGTGCGCAACTATAAAAAATATTTTTTAAAACCTTTCTGTCCGATTAATGAGCCGTGTTCTGCCATTTTGGTGATATCCGCGGATAGCAAAGGGGATAGCACCGCGGAAGCGCGGGGCGAATTGACGAGCGAAGCGAGTCAATGAGAGAGTAATCTACAAGCAAGCGAGCAAGCAAAGCAATTGGCTTGAGTAACTTCCAATGACACGCTCAATGATGATTCACTAGTCAGTCACTAGTGAATCATTCGCGAATCACTCACGAGTCACTCTCAAATCACTCTCGACTCACCCACGACACACTCACGACTCGCTTCGCTCGTCGTTCGCTCGTCGTTCGCTAGTGCTTCCTCCTTCCCAACTTCCCTGCCGACTGCTTCTTCGTCTCAATCGACTCACGAATCATCAAACCAACGCTCTCCTCCACGTTCTGCCAGTTCTCGTACTCACAGCTCACCTCAATGAACCCACACCCCCACTCCTTAGCCAACTTCCGGCCTTGTTCCACCAAAATAGGCGACCCCAACTCGTGATCGCAGTGAGTCACTACAATCAGCATCGGCGGCGTGTAAGGGTGTTCCTGTGCGGCTCGAGCCGCACTGCTCGAAATTTTTGGCTTGCTCCACAAACTTTTCAGTGTGTGATTGATGGAAAAGATATCGTGTTCTTTGCCCGTCTCCCAGCTGTGGTAGTAAGTCAGGTACTCGTGCCATGCCTGTGTGATAGTCTCGTGCAGCGCCTTGATCGTCTCGATCGCCTCGAATTTCGGCGCCGGCGCCGGCGCCGCGTCGCTCGTCTCGAACTCAAAGTAGCCTGGAGGCGGAGTGTCGAGCGTCGTCTCCGGAATACAACTGTAGCACAGAAAGTACCCGTCGATGCTGCTGTTGAGATCGCTGATCCCAGAGCCCGTGATCAGCGGCTTCACACGGTCGCGGCCTTGTTCTCCGTCATTGTCCTCTGCAAGGTTCCGCAACACGTCTTTGGCCAGTCGCGAGTCCAACGACCGTTCCAAGAACGGAATCAGATCGTCTCCAGCCACTCCCGGCGTATCGATCAACTCGAGCAGGATCGGCGTCGTCAAAGGCGGCCGGTACGACACGTTTAGGCTCGCACGCGCGGCCGCACTGGTGCTTGCGCTGCCGCCAAGACCGCCAAAAGAGCCTGCAGACATCGCTGAAGAGAAATACGAGTGTTTGCTCATACCTGACGGGTTCATGTGGTTCAAAGGAGAGCTGAAAAGTGGACTCGAGTCGGGAAATTGGCCCGGAGACGTGCATGACGAGCTCGGCGAAAGCCCGAGAAAGTCGTCATCGGCGTCCCCAACGCCGTAGACAAGATCGTAGTGGTTCAAAGTTTCTTGTAGCACCAAATGGTGCCCGTGGCTCCCCGTGTTGTCGTGATGGGGCGATCCTTGCGACGACGACGACGCCGGAGACATCGCCAGCGACGTCGAATGTGCATTTTTGGGCTTGCTGGAGGACCGCGTCGGGTCGCACACGGCCTGCATGATGTTGTCTGCGAGAATGATGGATGTGTTGTTGAGTAGATTGAGTTCTTCGAGGTCTTTGACCGTCACGTTCACATCTAAAAGAGCTCTGGTGACGGTATTTTTAGGCTGGAATTGCAACAGAGTCGGAGAATTGCGCACTGTTGGGTAGTAGTTCTCGAGCGATTGGTTGTTGCTGACGATCGAAATGATGGATGACTTGGAAGACTTGTGGGGACCTAGCAGTGCAAACCGCAAAGGTTTGTCTGTGGTTGATTGCATCAGCAAAGTGCTGCTCATTTCAGGAGATATTGGAACGCTCGACTGGACTG